>SJYA01001146.1:722710-803745 GCA_006410615.1 Neotragus moschatus
GAGAACACAGAGCAGCTCCTCTACTGCAGTCCGCTTCCCTGGTCTGATTTGGAAGGGCAGATGGGGAGTTCTGCTTAAGGAGATTCTGCAGAGATCTTCTAGAGGCCTCTCGGTGAGTGACTAGATGCATTACTTTAAATACACCCCAGGGGCTTTCTAGCATTTGCTAGAATGTTCTAGCTTTTGCAGATCATGCTATCTGAACATGTGAAGAGGCAGGAGCCACATTCAGGAACAGAAGCCTTCAGCTCCCCTCAGGAACATGGACATGACTTAAAAGCAGCAGGAGGAAACGTGGTAACAAGTGAGGAGACCCCTACCAGCCTTCAGTCACCTGTCTTCCCTTCACTGCCCTCCAGAGAGATTCTGTGCCATCCTGCTCTTCTCAAAAATGCCTCAAGTGCTTAATGTACACTTACTGATATTTTTAGAAAAATCACCAGCACACAAAAATTCCCCTCAGCCAGTATTTTTCCTCTGGGTTCCCTGCATTTATACTCCATTGACTCATTCTTATAACGGATCCACTCATACTTTTTATTAATCCATTCTTTGGCTTTCTCTCTCATTCACCTTATGAATATACCTACTATGCACTCTAGGAACTCAGCTGTGAAAAAGAGACATTCTTCTCTTTCCTGAGACACACAATTAAATGTTCCCAACTCAGTTTTATATATTATCTTATACCTAGATAACACTTATTGAGTACTTACTGTATGCTAAGTACTGTCCTAGCCATTTTACATATATTATCTAATTAATCTTTGCAGTATTCCCGGAGAATTGCCATTTTGTAGATCAGGAAACTGAGACAGAAAAATGAAAAGTAATTCTTTAGGCCTTCTCCCTAACAAGTTACACAGCTGGGATCTAAGCCAAGAAGTCTTATTCTACCAACTTTTTCTTCCATTCAGTTCAGCTCAATCATGTCCAACTCTCTGCAACCCCATGGACTGTAGCACGCCAGGCTTCCCTGTCCTTCATTCACTATCTCCCAAAGTTTGCTCAAACTCATGTCCATTGAGTCAATGATGCCATCCAACTGTCTCATCCTCTGTTGCCCTCTCTCCTGCCCTCAGTCTCTCCCAGCATCAGGTCTTTTCCAATGAGTCAGCTCTTCGCATCAGGTGGCCAAATTATTGGAACTTTAGCGTCAGTCATTCCAGTGAATATTCAGGATTGATTTCCTTTTGGATTGACTGGTTTAATCTCCTGCCCAACAGACTCTCAAGAGTCTTCTCTACCACCACAATTTGAATGCATCAATTATTTGGCTCTCAGCTTTTTTTATGGTCCAACTCTCACATCTATGGGCTTCCCTTGTGGCTCAACTGGTAAAGAATCCATCTGCAATGCAGGAGACCTGGGTTCGATCCCTGGGTTGGGAAAATCCCCTGGAGAAGGGAAAGGCTACTCACTCCAGTACTCTGGCCTGAAGAATTCCATGGACTGTATAGTCCATGGGGTTGCAAAGAGTTGCACATGACTGAGTGACTTTCACTTTCACTTTTCTCACGTCTGTACATGACTACTGGAAAAACCACAGCTTTGACTATATGGACCTTTGTCAGTAAAGTAATGTCTCTGCTTTTTAATACTCTGTCTAGGTTTGTCACAGCTTTTCTTCCAAGGAGCAGGTGTCTTTTAATTTCATGATACAGCCACAGTCTGTGGTGATTTTGGAGCCCAAGAAAATAAAATCTATCTTTGTTGCCAAATTTTCTCCATCTATTTACTATGAAATGATGGATAACATGATCTTAGTTTTTTGACTGTTGAGTTTTAAGTCAGCTTTTTCACTCTCCTCTTTCACTTTCATCAAGAGGCTCTGTAGTTCTTCACTTTCTGCCATTAGAATGGTATCATCTGCATATCTGAGGCTGTTGATATTTCCTCTGGCAGTCTTGATTCCAGCTTGTGAGTCATGCAGCCTGGCATTTTGCATGATGTACTCTACATGGAAGTTAAATAAGCAGAGTGACTATATACAGCCTTGTCATACTTCTTTCCCAATTTTGAACCAGTCTGTTGTTCCATGTCTGGTTCTAACTGTTGCTTCTTGATCTGCATATAGATTTCTCAGGAGACAAGTGAAGTGGTCTGTTATTCCCATCTCTTTAAGAATTTTCCACACTTTATTGTGATCCACACAGTCAAAGTCTTTGCCATAGTCAATGAAGCAGAAGTAGATGTTTTTCTTGAATTCCTTTGCCTTTTCTGTTATCCAGTGGATGTTGACAATTTGATCTCTGGTTTCTCTGCCTTTTCTAAATCCAGCTTGAACACCTAGAAGTTCTTGGTTTATGTACTGTTGGAGCCTAGCTTGAAGGATTTTGAGCATTACCTTACTATCATGTGAGATGAGCACAATTGTACGATAGTTTGAACATTCTTTGGCATTGCTGTTCTTTGGAATTGGAAAGAGAATTGACCTTTTCCAGTCCTGTGGCCACTGCTGAGTTTTCCAAATTAGCTGGCATAAAATATTACAGAAAAATATCTTTCTGTAAGATGTTACAGAAAAACCTGAATGAAAGTTTTGGCCAAGCCAAATGTAGATGACTAGAGAAAAATCTGAAAGTCTAACCAAATGTCAATCAAAGTTATATTGTTGTTTGGCAACCTAAATGTCCATCAGTAGATGAATGAATAAAGACGGTGTAGTACATATAAACAATTGAATACTACTCAGCCATAAAAAGAATGAAATAATGCTATTTGCAGCAACATGGATGGACCTAGAATTATCATACTAAGTGAAGTAAGTCAGACAAAGAAAGACAAATACCATATGATACCATTTACATGTGGAATCTACAATATGACACAAATGAACTTACCTATGAAACAGATACAGATTCACAACATAGAAAACAAACTTGTGGTTGTCAAGGGGGAGGGGGAGGGAAGAATTGGAAGCTTGGGATTAACAAATGCAAGCCATCATATATAAGATGGATAAACAATAAGGCTTTACTGTGTAACACATGGGGCTATATTCAATATCCTGTGATAAACCATAATGGAAGAGAATGTGAAAAAGAATATATGGATAACTGAATCACTTTGCTATACAGTAGAAACTAACACAACAATGTAAATCAACTATACTTCAATGAAATAAATTTTCTAAGTTATATTTTTGTTTGGAAGTAGAGAGAAAGTAGAATGACTAGTGACTTGTATTTTATTCTTGCCATATGTTTTATATTCTGATTCATTGTCTCTCTCTCCCCCAACCCCTGCCACCCCCTCCCTCTCCCCACCTCTCTCTGTCTAATCCTATTTTACTTGTATAATGAGAAAAAATTGATAAGGTTATAAAGCATTGAAGGAGTATATTTGAAGGAGTGAGGTAGTGGAGGTGGTGACTTGGTGGGGCAGGAGCTTGTTATTTGTGTTGAGGTCTGACAGATGAAGGCATCTTTCCCTAAGTACTACACAAGAGGTAGATTCATTTTGACTTTAGTATTCTCTCAGCTTCTCTGTCCAGCCATAAACCTTTTTGGTGACACTGCCTGGTATTTGCAAATAGGAAGATTCTAAGTAGGTAGAATTTTTAGTGACCATGCTAGCTGTGTGAGAACAGTATGTGCTCTGGGAANACTCTGATGCTGGGAGGGATTGGGGGCAGGAGGAGAAGGGGACAATGGAGGATGAAATGGCTGGATGGCGTCACTGACTTGATGGACACGAGTTTGAGTGAACTCCAGGAGTTGGTGATAGACAAGGAGGCCTGGCGTGCTGTAATTCATGGGGTTGCAGAGTCAGACACAACTGAGCAACTGAACTGAATGATATATTCAGACCAAAGTACTCTCTTCCATGGCTTTACACAGGTTGTGTTGGGGTGTTTTATTCTGAGTACAGCGAGAAGCCATTAAAGGTTTGGGGAGAGGTTTGGCCTGAGCTGGTTTGTGTTACAGCTCATGCTGAGTGCTGAGTANGCAACTGAACTGAATGATATATTCAGACCAAAGTACTCTCTTCCATGGCTTTACACAGGTTGTGTTGGGGTGTTTTATTCTGAGTACAGCGAGAAGCCATTAAAGGTTTGGGGAGAGGTTTGGCCTGAGCTGGTTTGTGTTACAGCTCATGCTGAGTGCTGAGTACTGAGGGAATCATGGATTGAATGTCTGTCTTCCCCATTGGATACTGGCATCATTGTTTTCTGCTGTTTGTTCACTTATACCTCTCTATGCCCATCAGGTGTCAACTCCCTGGGAGGAAGGACCTTGTCTCTCTCTCTCTTTTTTTTTTTAACCACACTACTTCGTTTGTGGGATCTTAGTTCCTGGATCAGGGATCAAACCCAGAACCACAGCAGGAAAAATGCTGAGTCTTAACGACTGGACCACCAGGGAATTCCCAAGACCTTGCCTCTTTTCTCCTGTATCACTAGTGATACATGAAAGATTGAGTGAATGAATGAGTGCAGGAACAAGTGAATGAGTGAAGTATCACACAGATAAACATCCAGGGCACTGGGTGCTATGAAAGAAAAGCATGGAGGGCCGGGAAAGCATCGAAGAGAAAATGGTGAAGGGTAGGGAGGGCGATAATGGTTGTAGCTAGGAGGCAGAAAAGAAGTGGGTTCAAGGCATGCTGAGGACGTAAGATTAATGGGACTTGCTGGTGTACTTGATATGGAGGCTGGGAGAGGGCTCAGATAGCAAGGTGAGCTTCATTTCCTCAGCCCTCCAAGCTAGACATCCTATTCAGTTCAGTTCAGTTCAAGATGAGAGTGTTTTCCACAGTGTTTATTAGCTATTTGTGGAGAAAAGCTGCAGAACAGCAAGCATGATCTTCTAAATAGTGAGATTTCTCTCACTGACAATAGGGAGATAAGAGTGTTTATTTTTGTAATATCTACAGGAATAAATTGGTAGCAGTCTCTGTGATGCTTTTTTCAACACCCTCTCCCTTAATCTCCTGATATTTCTATAAGGTTTCCATGGCTAGGTTTCCATGACACCATAACAGTCTGTTTCATCCATTCTGTCAGAAGGAAAAAAAAAAAAAAAACTTTCCTGTATCTGAATGAATGCACCTACTCTCTATCCCTAAGAGACACACACACCCAGTGGTGTTAGCAGAGAACTAGGTACACAGATATTTACAACAACTATCAGTTGATTTGTTTAGTTGGGTTAAAATAGCTTTCATGCCTTATGGACTTTTGTGGACCATCAGATTAATATTTATAACGAGCAATATCCAAGTTAAATGTTCTTCCACTATGGACTCTGAAAGTGATTCTCTTGAAGTTAGTTGTTTAAGGCAGACACTATTGTTTCTAAATTACAAATAAGATTCCTCTCATCTTACTGTCCTCCAAGACTTGCTGTTATTTTATTATTTTGATTTCAAATCTGGTAGGAGAGGAGATGATTTTCATATATATGTATGAAGCATAGATTTTCCTCTTCCCCTAACTTCCTCGTTCAGAGCTTGTTGGCTAGACAGCCCTTCTCAGCTTGCCCAGTGATGGGTTTTAGTTACTATTTCTGTTTCTTTGACATGAATGCTATGGATGAGCTCACAGAGGGTTTATTCACAAGTTTCAGGAGGTTTTCGTTCTCCAGATTCAAGGTGTGTCCTTCTGTGACACAGGGGGCTGTCGGAGCCCTGCCATGGTGCCTGATGGATGCATATCTCAGTAGGTATTTCCAAGCCATAAATGTAGGATGAATAATAAACAGAACATGGACTCTACCACATCAGGCTTCCTCCTTTGAGTGTAGCAATGACTTCTCTTGGGTGGGTGCACCTATAGATGGTGGGCAATTCTTTTTCATTTTTTTTTTAAATTGTTTTAGTGGGCTATTCTTATGAAAGCAGTTGGGAGGCTGTGGTTATCTTCTCTGGAGAAATGCTTTGGCAAGATGTCAGCCAATAAAACACATCTTAATCATCAATACTCTTTGGAAGTAAAATAAGAGCATGAGCATACAGTGGGCCGTCGGACACCAAAGCCATTGTTCTGGGATCTCTTAACGCCCACGCTCGTAGCTGTTGTTCTAACTCCATTTGTACCACATTCAGTTTCTATTGATTTTTCCATTTGTCTCTATGACGGTGAGATTCTACCAGTTCTAAAAGCACAACAAAAGCCCAGAGTAGGCATTTACCTAGACTTATGGGTCTAGCTGGGAATTTTGTACCTTCTTGATATCTACAGGGTAGTCATATATATTTATGTGTCTCAGTTTTATAAAGGAGCTCTGTGATGGACAGACCACAAAAATAAAGTTTCATTTATAAAAAATATTCCTTGGGAATTGTTCTGCTATGGTTGTACACAGAACCCTGAATAAGAAAATGGCCCAATTTTAATGGGCCGGTGTCTAGAATATAGCACAGTGCCCAGTGACTTTTGAATATAGATTTTCTTTTTATCTTGTGTGTAATGTATATTAGGAATGGAGGCAGGGAAGCACTTTTTATTACCCTTAGACCTCCTATTTCATCTGTTTCTTGCTACAACTTAAAATGCCGTGCATGATCTCCCTGCTTTTTTCTCGTTTCATGCTCAGTCACCTGACCCAATTTCTTTGTAGTCCAGTCACCTGTCATTTTTTTCAATTCCTTGATGCCATCATCTTCCCTCCTATCCCAGANTCCTATTTCATCTGTTTCTTGCTACAACTTAAAATGCCGTGCATGATCTCCCTGCTTTTTTCTCGTTTCATGCTCAGTCACCTGACCCAATTTCTTTGTAGTCCAGTCACCTGTCATTTTTTTCAATTCCTTGATGCCATCATCTTCCCTCCTATCCCAGATCCTTTGTATATATAATTCCCAGTGCTGGGCATCTCACACATATGCGTGAACACACACACTCACCAACCACACACATGCATTAGTCACTACTCCTCTTCTACCTATCTGACTGTCACCCTTCATACCAGCACCACTTCTGCAGGAAAGCCTGTCATGTTAGATTAGGTTCTTAATACACTCTTACAAAACCTATTTTTTCCTTCAAAGTACTTGAGTCAGTTGGCAATTATATAACACTTTGGGTAATTCTTTATCACTGGCAGTCTCCACCCCAGAATTTGTAAGCCCTGTGGAAACAGAGACTGGATCTATTTTTGCTCAGCATCAGGTTGTCAACCTTGTACAGAGAGCCCGGTACATTGTTGGCTTGCAATTAACATTGGATGGATAAATACACATGACTGTGTGTGAGTGTATGTGTGTGTGAGAAAGAGTGTGTGTGTGTATGTGTGTGTGTGTGAGTGTGAGAGAGTGAGAGAGAGTAAATGGAAATATTGTTAATGTAACTTGCTGAATATATATATTTGGTTTCCTTTAAGGCTATTCTGATCAATGAAAAGTAGAAATTCTAGTATTCTTCATATGAATCAACTTCTTTGCTAATTCTACTTATGGAATTGGCATTCATTCAGTCACATAAACATCATGAATGATTCATTTGCCTCTAGTTAACATTCAGGGGAGAAAAATCTATTTATACAATTCACAAATATCATATAAATATCACATTTTGTTTTAACTATGTGTCTGTGTTAATTTCCACTTAATCACAGAAACAGCAATTACTCCTTTCTAACACCATTAACAACCTTCTAAAGTGCCACAAATAAATTACTCAATAAACAAACATTTAAATACATTAATAGTGTCCGATGGAGTGTTACATTGCACATACAGTATCAGTCACTTCTCTTCATTTCCCCTTTTCCTCTCCACCTCCCCACAGTGGAGCAGCCTGTGGAATTTGGGACAGCTCCAAGTAGATAGAATGAAGAGCCCAAATATGATGCTGAAGCTTAAAGAGAAACGATATGGGAAAGCCCTGTCATTCTCTACTGACTGGTACAATACAGCTGGGAATGCATTTTTGATTGCGTACCAGATAACTCAAATAGATGTAGAATTGAGAAAGGTTGAGAAAAAGCATGTGGGGAACCAGAGAGCTTAAAATAGTCAAGATTGCATACCAAGGCCAGGTTTGAATTCTAGTTACAAATGGTTTGTGCCCATTCAAAGTCTGGCTTAGGGAGAAATCGTCATAGTATTATAATTCTTCCGGTAAAATTTTAAATATAGAAACCAAGACATTTTAGAATTTCCTTATACTTTGGCTTCCAAGTTTGTAAATAGTCATGCCTGAAGGGTTCAACATCCATGAAATCATGGAAAATGGGTTTTGTGTTTCATGAAATATGTCTTTTCCAGGACATAGTCTATGAACAACATTGTGAGTTCTGGGGCAAGAGGTATCAAATGCCCATAATACAGTTCTGAATTGTAGCTTTCATTTTTTTTAAATTTGACAAACTTAGAGTCACTGATATTTTAAAAGCTGATTTAATTTGCATGGATTTGCATCAGAGAACTGATTCTCCTAAATATATTATTTGGGATGTTTTTTCAAACATAAAAGCAATATATGCTCATTGAAACATATATTTATATATAGATATATGGGCATCTATATCGATATATATATATATGTACCTACACTAAATAGTACATATATTTATCAATTAAAAACTGAAATTCATTTTCTCCTGCTGCTGCTGCCTATCACATCTCATACCCAGAGAGTGCTAACAATCCAGTGCTAACAATTTGATTTGTTTTTCTTTTATGTAAATAGAATCCTACCATATATGCCATTCTTTAACCTATTTTGTTTGTTTTAAAACCTATTTAAATGTACCATTGGGGGAAATTGAATGAAAGATACATACGACTTATTGCACTATTTTTTTACTTCTCTTGAGTCCATAAATATTTCAGAATAAGATGTTTTTTAAAAACCAGTAAACTTTTCACTTTTAAAAAATGTATCTATTCTAGTTAGAGTGTCACTTCAGTACATTACAACTACCTCATTCTGTTGAATGCTTTACCAGCATTTTGTTATTAGAATATACAGTACTTATTCTAACTAGTCTCCTATTGATAGACATTTAGGTTATTTTCCAGCTTTTCAATATTACGATAATGATGCCATGGAAGGCCTTGTCCATTTACCTCTACCTTTGATTCAGTTGTTTTTCTATATGAGTCATATATTTAAACTTTACAATCACTGGTAACTATGTCCAGGAAGGTTTTTCTATTAGCAGATTTGCATTTTTGCTTCCCTCGTAGCTCAGTTGGTAAAGAATCTGCCTGCAATGCAGGGTCTGGAAGATCCCCTGGAGAAGGAAATGGCAACCCACTCCAGTATTCTTGCCTGGAGAATCCCATGGACCGAGGAGCCTGGCAGGCTACAGTCCATGGAGTCACAGGAGTTGGATGTGACTTAGCGAATAAACCACCACTACAAGAAATATATAGTGAGAGCAAACATAAGCGACTTACTGAAAGGCTTGCATCTCCTCCCCTGAAGCTGACTCTGCTTGTAAGCTGTGGTTTCTCCTGGAGGGAGCACATGCTTATCAGATTCTTCCCCTGTTTTGGGACGAGAGTCTTAGGAGGCCTGCATGACTGAGCATCCTTCAGCTTTGACACAATCAAATAAATTAAAGCATCTGAAAGTTCAACAAAGAGGAAAGATGGAGCTTCCAAACTGGTTGAGAACACAAGGAAAGAAATAAGACTTCTGAAAACAGTTGCTTAAAATTGGGCCATTGTCAGGCAACCTAAACTTGGCACCTGTTCCTACGGACCAATGCAGACTTCATCAGAAGTCAATATGTCATCCCTACGATAAAGCCAGACTCATTTGTGAGTGTTAATATTTGCCATCATAACTATTATCTGTTTTTATATTTATTGTTATAACAAATTTAGGAGCCCCTACCATGTACAGGGCACTGTGACACAGATATTGGAATACAAAGATAAATAAGATACCACTTCTTGTCTTAGTTGCTAAGTCATGTACGACTCTTTTGCAGCCTCATGGATGGTAGCCCTCCAGGCTCCTCTGTGCATGAGATTTCCCAGGCAAGAATACTGGGGTGGGTTGCCATTTCCTTCTCCAGAGGATCTCTCCTACCCAGGAATTGAACCTATGTCTCCTGTATTGGCAGGTAGATTCTTTACTGCTGAGCCACCAGGGAAGCCACCCCCCGCCCCCCAAATGACTGTCTAGACCAGTAGTTCTGAATCTCTTTTGCAGCCATGGACCCCTTTGAGAATCTGATGAAAACTGTAGAACTAATAAAATGTTCGTGTGAATATATACACAAAACTTTACGATGATCATAGCTAGTATCTCAAACTTGAGAGACAATAATTAATCAATCAGGGGACCTTGGTTAAGATCCCTTGGTCTACTGGACATGAAAGATGAGCAACTGGAAATATTAGAAGTCATCCTGCTGAACGGTCATCTAGTGAAGAACGTAGTCATCCTTTAGAGTACTTCTCATTTGCAAAGAACTTTTCTCCTACCAGCACCCTCCCATAGAAAGCTGACTCCATTTTTGCCAAGTGAGGCACTGTGCTCAGAGAAGTGATGTGACTGCTCCAAGGCTACTCAGCCAAGCTAGAACTCTGGTCATATTCCCTTCTATGACATGTAGTCTCTTTAGCCGAATGGAGTAGACTACTCACATGAAATGCCATGAGCAAGGTTTTTTATTTTATTTTTTTAAATTATCACGTCCCTACAGAGATGAAAAGTTCTGACCATCATCAGGATTATCCTTGTAAATGGGTATTTTTTTAATGAAAAAAAAAAATCTCTCTCTCTGTCTCGTTCTCTTTTTTTCACTTAGTATATATTTTTATGTGATTAGTACCCCTTATTAAAGCATATATTCCTTGAAGATAGGAACTATAATTGGTTTGTTTCCATTTCTTGGGTACCCACCAAGGTGCCTGGCATAGTGAGTGCTCATTGTCTATTGAGTGAAAAAAAAGAGGAAATACATGTTTATGTATGGCGGTTTCTCTTTGCTATACAGCAGAAACTAACACAACTTTGTAAAACAATTATACTACAATGAAAATTAATTTTAAAAAGAAAGTTTATTGCAAAAGGGAGAGATGAGAGAGACTGTCTTCTACCCAGTGTGTTCTTCAGTTCATATTCTGCCTTCAAAGATGATTTCTAAGGACGTAGAAAGTATCATCAGTTCATTGATACATTTCTCTCTGTTCCTCCTCCATTTTTTGTTTTCCCTCCTCTCTTCCCACCCTTCCTCCTTTTCTTAACTATCTGTGATATTGGATAAGTGGAACCAAGCTGGTGTGAGTCTAGTTTAAACACTCAACCTAAGTGGTCTTTAACTTTATATAATCAAAGATTTTCCATGCTATATGCCAAAATAGGAAAAAAAAAAAACTTTAAGCAATAATTTAATTATTTAAATCAGTTGCATGATTTGGATACATTTTAGCTGAATGCTTATGAAAAAATATAAGAAAAACCCAAGCTGTAACTTACCACCAACACAAGCCAAATAACAACTTTGGAAGCAAAGTGGTTGCTGTAACAATAAATCAATTGTTCAGCCCCTCTTGAATCTTGGAAACTTATACCTACCGTTGCCAAGAAGGAGTGAAGGAGTAAGGCTGTCAGTGAGTTCCTTGAGGGCAGAATCTATTCCTGATCCATCTTTGTATCCTAGAAAATTGTCTTGCACACAGTGCATTTTTATGGGACTAAATTGGATTCCTGCAAAAAGGCATATGTATTTTAATATAGGCTTATATACATGTACATATTATATAAATATCCTATATGGGTAGATATCCTAAAAAGACAGGCCATGCCCTGTATCTTCCCACATACAAACTATAAAAAGCCCATAGTACTCATTTGTGTGTGACCACAGCTAAAGTCAGTTGTGTAATGGGATCCCAGCTATGATATGCATTTTCTGGTTAAAGCCACTGTGTATAATACCAATTCTTTATAATCCTCTGGAAACTTTTCCTAAATGAAGAGGTAAAATGATCCATTACAGTGTATACTTAATGTACACTTTTAAACTCAAGTCAGAAGTGGAGATAGTACTCCCCCACTTTAGCTGTTAAATTTCACTGCTCCACACAGCCTACCCTCTCAGCTGAATGGAGCCCCACTGCACCATCTTGAGCTGAGTGTAATCCAACAGAGTGGGTTGTTACCACACATGAATGGCCTCTTCCTGCAGTTCATTTAAACCCTGGTGGACAATTCTGACTCACAATGGCTCACAAGTTTGGCAGATAATGGAGCTGGACTCAGGAAAGAAATTAAGGGAGGTAGAACACGATGCTAAAATGCAAGTTTTATGAAGGCTCAATGTGTTTTTGAGGAAATGGTTGACAAAACAGAGGGCTAAGTTCAGCAGGTAATTGGGGATTTATGGAAATTGTGCAACAATATCTAGAACATAGAAAATATCACTGTCACCTGAGAGGATGACCTGCAGCTGGAAGCAACTGGAATCCACAGTAAGTCAGGACTTGGAAGATTTAAAGGAACTAGGAAAACATGTGTGAAGGCACAGTCCCAGGACCATACTTTAACAGCTCCTTTCTGAGCAGAATCAGGTGTAATTCTCATTTTCAGGAATGTGTGCAAGCTTATACCATGAAGTCATTAAGTTTCCTACTACTTTGAAGCACCTAGTCATTCCAGGAACAGAAGGTGGCCTAGAAGAATGTCCCAACCTACTTTCTTCTCTAAATTACTTTTGCAACAAGGAAAACTGAACTGGGGCAAAACACCTGGGGCTACTGTAACGTTCAGCCTATAATAATTGCATTCTCTAAAACCATCTCTCCCCACCTGGAGAGTGAATCCTGAAGGCTCTGAGGAAGGGAGCCAGGCCAACTCCACAGCTCTCTTCCGTGTTCTCCAGACCCACACTAGCTGTATTGAAATGTGATCACTCTCCAACATTACCTAATTTAGCACTCTGGCACTTAATAAATATTTAACCCTATCAAATTACTTGCAGGAAACCACTTGGAAATGAATTGCCTCATTTTTAAGCAACTGCTTGGAAATGGTGCATTTTGCAAGGACCAAATTGACCCATTAAAAAAAATTATTCCATGTGTTACATGATATTCTTTTAGTGTTAGTTTCTAAGCCACAGGCTCCAGTATATAGCTCCCTTCTAAAAGAAAATGACCCAATTTTTTATTAAAATGATAGTGATATTCATCTGTTGATTCAGCAAATATCTGAGTACCTGTTTGTGTGCAATACTGTTCTAGGCACTGGGAAGGCAGTGGCGAACAACACAGACACACTTTCACAGTGATTACATTTGAAAAAGCAAATGCACAAATAAGTAGATATATAAGGCCATCTACTGTGAAGAAAAACAAAGTAGAGAAAGGGGATAAATAAAGGTGAGATGATAGAGGTATAAAAGTAGAAGGCATCTCAGAAAAGGTGCGATTAGGTAAGAGACCAAAATGAAATGAAAATACAAGGCATATGAATATCTAGAAAGAGTTCCAAGTGGATGTGAGAACAGGGGCAAAGGCTCTATGGCAGGAACTTACTTGGCCATACTCAAGGACGAGGAAGAAAGCCAGTATGCTTTCATGAATGACGAGGAAGTGAGAGAAGATGAGGTTGGAGGAGCAGTAGGAAGTCGGATTTTGCAAGCTTCCCAGCCACAGTGAGGACTTTGGATATTGTTCTAAGTATGACAGAAAGTCACTAGAGGCCTTTGAATAAGGCATGATCAGGTGGAACTTTGGATTAAACACCCCATATATGCAGATGACACCGTCCTTATGGCAGAAAGTGAAGAGGAACTCAAAAGCCTCTTGATAAAAGTCAAAGAGGAGAGTGAAAAAGTTGGCTTAAAACTCAACATTTAGAAAACTAAGATCATGGCATCTGGTCCCATCACTTCATGGCAAATAGATGGAGAAACAGTAGAACAGTGTCAGACTTTATTTTGGGGGGCTCCAAAATCACTGCAGATGGTGATTGCAGCCATGAAATNCACCCCAACCCCCTGATAACCACCATTCTGCTCTCTGTTTCTCCAAATTTGGCTTTTTCAGATTCCACGTATAAGTGATATCATACAGTATTTGTCTTTCTTTTGTCTGACTTCTCTCATTTAGCCTAATACCCTCAAATTCCATCCAGGATGTCACAAATGACAGAATTTTCTTCTTTCTCATGACTGAATAATACTCCACTGTTTGTGTGTGTGCATTTATACCTTCTTTATCCATTCATCCAGTGATGGACACTTTAATGCTGCAATAAACATGGAGTGCAAACACCCTGTTTTCATTTCCTTTGCTTATGTACACAGAAGTAGAATCACTATGGTACTTACTTGTATTTTTAATTTTTTGAGGAACCTCCATGCTATTTTCCATAGTGGCTACACCAATTTATATACATTCCTACCTAGGGTTCCCTTTTCTCCACATCATCACCAAACTTTATATTTTGTCTGTTTGATAATAGCCATTCTAGTAAGTGTAAGGTGATATCTCATTGTGGTATTTATTGCATTTCCCTGATGATTAGTAATATTAAGTACCTTTCCATGTATCTGTTGCCCATTTGTATGTCTCCTTTGGAAAAATGTCCATTCAGTTCCTCTGCTCATTTTTTAATCTGTTTCTTTTTCTGTTAATGAGTTGTATGAATTTTTTCTCTGTTTTGGATGTTAATTCCTTCTCAGATATATGTCTCGCAGGTTTTTTCTTCCATTCTGTAGGTTGCCTGTTCATTTTGTTGGTTGTTTTATTTGCTGTAGAGAAGGTTTTTAGTTTGATGTAGTCCCACTTATGGACTCTTGCTTTTGTTGTCTGAGCTGTTGGTGTCATATTCAAGAAATAATCGCCAGAATCAATATCAAAGAGCTTTTACTCTATATTTTCTTCTAGGAGGTTTACATCTTTCAGTTCAGTTCAGTTCAGTCACATACACATGTCCAACTCTTTATGACCCCATGGACTGCAGCATGCCAGGGTTCCCTGTCCTTTACCAACTCCTGGAGCTTGCTCAAACTCACGTCCATCAAGTCGGTGATGCCATCAAACATCTCATCCTCTCTTGTCCCCTTCACCTCCTGCCTTCAGTCTTTCCCACCACCAGACTCTTTTCCAATGCGTCAATTCTTTGCATCAGGTGGCCAACATATTGGAGTTTCAGCTTCAGCATCAGTCCTTCCAATCAATGTTCAGGACTGATTTCCTTTAGGATTCACTGGTTTGATCTTGCTGTCTAAATGACTCTCAAAAGTCTTCTCCAATACCACAGTTTAAAAGCATCCATTCTTTGGCACTCAGCTTTCTTTGTGGTCCAACTCTTACATCCATCCATGGCTACTGGAAAAACCATATCTTTGACTAGACGGACCTTTGTTGGCAAAGTAATAATCGTAGAAGGGGCAAAATTGCAATTAGAATCAAACCCCATACCTGCCAGAGACACTTGGAGGGCTCAAACAAAACCTTGTGCACACCAGAAGACTCCACAGAGACTGAGCCAGACCTGCCTTTGTGTGTTTGAGTAGCTCCTATGGAGGTACAGGTCAGCAGTGGCCTGCCGCAGGGTCAGGGGCTCTGGGTGCAAAAGACCTGGGTGCCATAAGCCCTCTTGGAGGGTTTTAACTCTACCTTAGAGGGGCCAGAACTTACACAGGAATGGGAAAATAGACTCTTGGAGGGTACAGACAAAATCCTATGTGCACTAGGATCCAGGAGAAAGGAGCAGTGACCCCACAAGAGACTAATCCGGACTTGCCTGTGAGTGTCCAGTAGTTTCCATTGGAGGCATGGGTCAGCAGTGGCCAGCTGCAAGGTCAGGGGCACTGAGTGTGGCAGTGTGTGCAGGGGACCTCTCAAAGAGGTTGCCATTTTCTTCATTACTTCCACCATAGTTTGGTCTCAGGTCAAACAACAGGGAGGGAACAAAGCCCCGCTCATCAACAGAAAATTGGATTAAAGATTTACTGAGCATAGTCCCACCCATCAGAACAAGACCCAGTTTCCCCCACAGTCAGTCTCTCCCATCAGGAAGCTTCCATAGACTTCTTACATCTTTAAGACCTTTGTTTTTAAGTTTATGATCCATTTTCACTTGATTTCGTTGAGTGTGTAAGAAGGTGTTTGATTTTTCTGCATGTGGTTATCCAGTCTTCACAACATCATTTATTGAAGAGACTACCCTTTCCCACTGAGTATTCTTGGCTATCTAGTCAAATATTGGTTACCATATACAGGGAGGCATTATTCTATCCTATTCTACTATTCTATACACCTAATTTTATGCCAGTACCATAGTGTTTCGATTTCTAAGACTTTGTATTATAGTTTGAAATCAGGAAGTAATGCCTCAAACTTTATATTTCTCCACAAATTGGTTATTGAAAGTACACACCTCAATATAATAAAGACTATGTATATGAGAGACCCATAACTAATATCATACTCACTGGTGGAAGGTTGAAAGCTTTTTAAGATTGGGAACAAACAGATGTGCCCACTGTCACCATTTTTAATCAACATAGTACTGGAAGTCCTGTTACAGCAGTCAAGAGAAAGAAATATAAGGCATTCAGTTTGGAAAGGAAGAAGTAAAATTGTCTTCAGTTGTAGATGATACAATCTTAAGTATAGGAAATTCTAAAGACTCAACCAAAGAACCATCAAAACTAAGCAATGAATTTAGTAAAGTTATGGGATATAAAATCAACATACACTAATAAAGTTGCATTTTTAGATAAAAAATGCATTTTATATGCATTTTACAGTGAAATATAAAGTAAAGCAAATAAAATGACCCTATTCACAATAGAATCAAAATCAATAAAATACTTAGAAATAAATTTAACCAAAAAAGTGAAAAATCTGTACAATGAAAACTATTAATACTGAGCTTTGGTGAAAGAGATTAAAGAAGATGCAAACAAATTAAAAGATATTCCAAAAGAGTTAATATTTTTAAAATATCCATAATACTCAAAGCCATCTATAAATCAATGCAATCTCTTTAGAATGTCTCAGATTACTAACAATTTGAGGTACTACTTCTTTCCACATGTATAGTAGTACTTAAAATTTACTCTTCTGTAAATTGCCTTTTTGTATCCTTTGCCTACTTTTCTATTGGGGTTACTGCCTTTCTTTTGTTAATTTTCAGGAGTTACTTGTATTACTCGTGTAGTAGGGTTTAGGCATTTTGAGTATTCTCATACTGCCTCTGTGTGATAAATGTGTCCATGAGGGCTTTGAACAGGAATCCTTGATGTAAATAGACTAAAGTCATCAGTACTTTGCCTTATGATTTGTGCTTTTGAAATTTTGTTTGCAAAGCTTTTCCTTGCTCTTAGATCACCAAGATACTCTCTCACATTATGCTCCATTAACTTTATAGTTTTATCCTTTTCTCTTAGGCTTTCAATCCATGTAGAGTTCACATTTATATGACATGAGACAAAGATCCAATTTTATTTTGTCTTTACAGTGAGCCAGTTTTCCCAGCGTGAACTTCTAGGTACTAAATTATGATATCTTTTTCATCATATTTAGGTTTCCACATATACAGATCAGTATCTGAACTCTGTCGTATTTTATAGGTCCACTTATCTGTTGTTGTTTTAGCAATGCACCACTGTTTCTGTTATTATGGCTTTTTTTGTGTTTCTTGGAGAAGGAAATGGCAACCCACTCCAGTATTCTTGCCTGGAGAATTCCATGGACTGAGGAGCCTGGTAGGCTCCAGTCTGNACATATACAGATCAGTATCTGAACTCTGTCGTATTTTATAGGTCCACTTATCTGTTGTTGTTTTAGCAATGCACCACTGTTTCTGTTATTATGGCTTTGTTTTGTGTTTCTTGGAGAAGGAAATGGCAACCCACTCCAGTATTCTTGCCTGGAGAATTCCATGGACCGAGGAGCCTGGTAGGCTCCAGTCCGTGGTGTCACAAAGCATCAGACATGACTGAGTGGCTAACACTTTGTGTTGCTATATCCAGTAGGGCAAGCTTTCTTTCTATTCATGTTCTGTTTTTGTTTTTTTTTTTTAATTTTTATTTTTTAGTTTGTTTTGCTTTACAATACTGTACTCATTAAATTAGCCATTCATAAACTCTTATTCCTCCAAATAAATTTTAAAGTAAGTTGTTATTATGTTCCTCAAAAAAGTCAAAGTAGAATTTTTGTTGGGGCTGTATTAAATGTATCAATTAAATGGGAGAATTAATACCATTATAGTATAATATTATCTCATCCAAAAGCAAAGGATTCTCTTCATTTATTCAGATCATCTTTTGTGTCCTTCATTGATGTTTTAAAGTTTTCTGCTTTCTCTGTATATACATTGTTCATTAATATAATTAAATCCTAGACGTTTAACAGATTTCTTGATAGAGAATGATATATTATTATTTGTTACATTTTCCAATGACTGTTTCAAGTGTTGAAAATGTTGATGTAGTCAGTGATCTTACTTAGTTCTAGACTGGTTCTAATAGTCTGTCTTTTGAATCTGTTGGTTTTTCTAGATAAATGACCATATCATATGCAAATGAAGATAATTTTATCCCTTACATTCTCTATCGGGGCTTCCCTGGTAGTTCAGTCGGTAAAGAAACTGCCTGAAGTGCAGGTTTCAATCCCTGGGTCAGGAAGATCCCCTGGAAAAGGAGATGGCAACCTACTCCAGTATTCTTGCCTGAAAACTCCTATGAAGAGAGGAGCCTGGCGAGCAACAGTCCATGGTGTCACAAGAGTCGGACACAACTTAGCAAATAAACCTTGACCTTGATTCTCTATTAGTCAGCTCTCACTAAGTTATACTATGATAACAAATGTTCCCCAAATCCCAGTGACTTATAACAGCAAAAATTTATTTCTCACTCATATAATGTGTTGAAATACATGTTGGCTGCAGCTCTGCCTAATCAGGAAATGCACAAGGGAGCCAGCTAATCCACACAATGGCTGTTAAAGCTTCTGCACAAAGCTGGCACAGCATCAAATCCATTCATATTCATTGGCAAAAGCAAATCTCATGGTCAAGGCTGCTGACAACAGGGTTTAAAGTTTCCTCCACCCAGAGAAAGGCTCTACAAATGACATGACAGAGAAAAGGATAGTAAATAATTGTCTACAAGACTATAATCTACCACCCTTTCTAACCTTCATTCTTATTATTTCTTTGTCTTTAGTTTTTTTTTCTTTAGCCACGATTTCTAATGATAATAGTAAGCATCCTTGCCTTACTTTTATCTTAAAGAGAATGAATCCTGAGCTCCTACAGGTAGTATAATACTTACTATAGGTTCTTAGTATAAATAATCTTTATCAAGTTAAGGAAATTCTCTACTATTTCTAGTGCTAAGAATTTTAGACATAAATTTGAATAGAATCTTATCAAATGTATTTTTAACTTGATTGATACAATTTTTTCTTCATTAGTATGTTAATACACTAACATATATAAATATATTTTCTCTGTTCAACTATCCTGTATGTCTGAGATAAACTCTGCTGCTGCTGCTGCTAAGTCACTTCAGTCATGTCCGACTCTGTGTGACCCCAGAAACAGCAGCCCACTAGGCTCCCCCATCCCTGGGATTCTCCAGGCAAGAACACTGGAGTGGGGTGCCATTTCCTTCTCCAATGCATGAAAGTGAAAAATGAAAGTGAAGTGACTCACTCGTGTCCGACTCTTAGCGACCCCATGAACTGCAGCCCACCAGGCTCCTCCACCAATGGGATTTTCCAGGCAAGAGTACTAGAGTGGGTGCAACTGCCTTCTCTGGAGATAAATTCTACTTGATCTTAATGTGTTATTATCAAATTTACAGTAGATTAGCTAATATTTTATTTAGGGTTTTTTAATCTGTGTTAAAATAAGTAAAGTTGGCCTGTTATTTTCTTTTATGTGTTGTCCTTATCTAATTTTGGAATAATTCTATGCTAGCCTCACCTGACCTGCCTCTTGAGAAATCCCTATACAGGTCAGGAAGCAACAGTTAGAACTGGACATGGAACAACAGACTGGTTCCAAATAGGAAAAGGAGTGCTTCAAGGCTGTATATTGTCACCCTGNGTATGGCAAAACCAATACAGTATTGTAAAGTAAAATAAAGTAAAAATAAAAATTAAAAAATAAAAATAAATCCTTTGGCCTGGAAACACTGGTTTTAATAATGTAGCCTAAAGAAATAATCAGGCTAATGTTTTATAATATTTATATATAAATTATAATCATATGTTGTATATAAGTAGCATTAGAATTTGCATAAGTATGGGAACTAGTTAAAATACCTTATCCATACACTGGAATAATTTTGTAGTCATTAAATAAATTTTTGTTGGCATGGAAAGATACTTGTGTTGTTATATGAAAACACTATAAGACAATTGATATCACATTTTTATTTTACAAGATAATGTGCACATTGATTTAAAAAAATAGCCTAGAAATCTGTATCTTAAATGTTGAGCTAATGTTAATGTGTTTACCTCTGGTGGGTTATAAAACTACAGGTGACTTTCATGTTCTTCTTTATTGTTACTTGTATTTTCTAAAATTTTAAAAATAAGCATCTATTATTTTCATAATAGAAGACAGTCAAAAGAGCATTTCCAAACTGTGAGAAAGGGAGATTAATCAAGTGTCTGATTAATTTGATCACTGAGGTCAACCAAATTAAAAACTTTGAGCCTCAGAGTCAATTTTATGACCTGAAACAGCAGCAGCTAACAACAAGTCACCACTTTTGTGACCATTAAACTGAAACTGTTAGTCACTCAGTCATGTCTTTATGTTTGCAACCACATGGACTGTAGCCTGGCAGGCTACACTGTCCATGGGATTTTCCAGGCAAGAATACCAGAGTGGGTAGCCATTTCCTTCTCCAGGGGATCNCTGAAACAGCAGCAGCTAACAACAAGTCACCACTTTTGTGACCATTAAACTGAAACTGTTAGTCACTCAGTCATGTCTTTATGTTTGCAACCACATGGACTGTAGCCTGGCAGGCTACACTGTCCATGGGATTTTCCAGGCAAGAATACCAGAGTGGGTAGCCATTTCCTTCTCCAGGGGATCTTCCCAACCCAGGGATCAAACCCATGTCTCCTGCATTGCAGGCAGATTCTTTACCATCTCAGCCACCAGGGAAGCCCATTATTTAGTGACTAATAGTCTTGCTCTGCCCCAGATGAGGAGGATGTGGTGGAATCTTCCAATGCATTTTGTACTATGACTCATCTAAAATAATGGCAGGACCACATGAAAATATACATAGCCTAAGGCTAGACTTGGCCAAAATGACTTGAGTACTTTCAGAGATGACCAAAGAATGAAATGCATTCTGCTAAGGGAAAAAACTAGCAAAGAGGTGCCCTCTGTCTTTTCTGTAAGTACCACCTTTTATTAATACCTCTTCTCCCTTGGAATGGTATGTTGGTTCATTTGTTTGTTTAACCCAGTGATTTGCAAACTTCTGTATATCAAAATCATCTAGGATACTTGTGAAACCACAGATTACTGGGCCCATCCCCTAAAGTTTCTGATTGCTTAGGCCTGGAGAATTTGAGTTTCTCACAAGCTCTAATTGCTGCTCATGCTGCTGGTCCAGAGACCAGGCTTTGAGAACAGAAATGACCATCTTGCATATCACAAATGTAACCATATGGATTATTCCCTTTAAAAATTACTAATGGCCAAAACAAAACTAAAACAATCAGTTAAATCCAAGGTTGAAATTGCCATAGCCTAATTTCCTGTCAGATCCAAGTTTTCATTTGTTTCCATTCCCTTCTGAACTTTGTCCTTGTGGACATTAGGTTTTTTTTTTTTCATATTTGCAGTAATTATAGATAACAGTAGGAAAAAATCATAAAGCTTTAGCATATTGTTGGAGAATACATTCTCCTTATCTCCTCCAGCTAACCACGGGTGGCCTGGTTTCTAATATAAATCCTTCCACAGCTTCCTCTGTGCACATACAAACATATGTGAGAAACAGTACAGGAAGAGGTCAAGAGCTCTGGCTGCGATCCAGATTCAAATTCTGGTTCATCTCTTAGCAACTCTGTGTCCACAGGCATCCCTCGGCCTTAGAATCTTTCTCCTGTCTATATCAGAATAGCAATAACACCTGCAGTCAGATGGCTGTGAGATTCAAATTAGTTAACACACGAGAAGCACTTTGCATGCTCCCTGGCATACAATAGATACTAAATGTAAACCATTATTATTTTGCACATGTAGAGGCTATTCTTACATGCATTTCTCTGAGCATTGTTTTCCTTGCAGCACTGACCTTCCTCTGGGTAGAAGGATAGAGCTATCACTAACTCTGTGAACTGGGTAATATTCTCCAATAGCAGGGATGCATCCCTTCTTAGTGAGCCATTCCCCAGTTGATGAGCATTCTGCTTGGGTCCAGATTTTTACCCCTACAAATGCTTCAGCAGCATCCTTGTCCCCCTCAGCCCTACAAGGCAACCTGTTCTGCCCTTCCCCTTTTGCATGTTAATTGCCCCTTGCCCCAGACCCCTCCTCAGTCAAGGGTTTCCTGACAGGTCACCTCTACCTTGCTGCCCCCTTCCTCAATCCCTCCCCTGTCAGGCTGACCAAACCAGAGCAAAAGCCCTCTGAGTCCTGAGGAGAACAAGCTGGCTGCGGAGTTGCTGAGGGCAGAGCCCCTGACACACTGTCATCCTGAAGTTATGCTACTCTTATGATGCCAGGGGTGGGAATGAAGGTGGAACCAGCAGAAATGTGCCAGGAAGGCATTTTGACTATGATGAGGAAACAGAAAAATTCCCAGGCAATCAGTTTGTAGATGTAGCAATCAGTTTGTAGATGTAGCAATCAGTTTGTAGATGTAGCCCAGATGTTTTAATCCATGACCTGGAGAACAACTCTGGCAGGGACCCCAGGCACAGATTTAACCTGTTTCAGGAATGAGCTGTTTCAGGAATAAGGGTGCTTTTTATGGGCAGAGCTCATGCATTGTCGGAAGAATATCTTGCTCTGTTATGTCATTATGGGTATTTCTGCTGGGTTAAGGGACCCCCATAGCTTGGATCAACTGAACTGTGATTTAGCAGTGGTGTTAAGGTTTGCTGAAATACTAAATCCAGCCACCTGTGAGCCAGGTGTTCATGTTGTAAGGCAGTTCAAAATGCTCCCCTAAAACTGCCATGATCTCATCCAAGTCTCCCTGGAAATGGGAACTAAGAGTGATGGAACATGGGTGTGCTTGACTTTACCATTTAAATGTTATCTGACACATAATTCTCCCTGAAACCCAGAAACTATTATCCCCATTTTGCAGATAAGGCCACTGAGGCTCAGGGCAGTGAAGCAAACTGTCCAGGGTCACTTACTTGCTCAAGAGTAGAGCTAGAATTCAAGCCCAAGTTCGTGAGAATAAAAAGTTGAGTCTTCCCCTCCACACACCCACCTAAACCACCAAACCATAACTTAAAAAAAAAAAAAGAAAACCATTTCTGGAACATAATAAAGAAAAAGCCACCTTCCCATAGTTGACTAGGATTAGATCAGTTTGGAACATCTATTCAACAGTTCTATCAAACTAGTTTGTATTCCTATCTAGACAGCTACTTGTGAATATGGTTACACGATGATGATGATGATGGTGATGATGATGATGGCAGCAGCAATGACTCCTTTTGTTTCCTGTACCAGTCACTTGGATGAGCACTCACTCTGTGCCAGTCACTTGGATGCTCACACTAACCCTTGTTATTCTTTCAACAAGCCACAGGTTTTGTGTTGTAAGGCAAACACACATACACATGCAAATCCTGCCCAAGTATCCAAGCATGCACAGCCAGAACATGGCAGGGCCTCCAGTCCCTGACTCTAGAGCCTGCTTGGAACCACATCTCTGCACATCATCTAACACAGAGTACTGGTAAGAGAAAACAGACATTGGAAATCCTCCACAAGCTCCCACTGCCCTGGTGGCTGTTCTGATTTTTACGTATTGTAAGAATACAATACGCAAGGTTCCGATGTATTTAGACACTTTGTGTTAATCACAACCTGTAGCACTTTATCTGAGCTGTTCATTGTCAGTCAGCAGATGTAGACTTCAGGATCCAGAAATCCTCTGCTTATATCATCAATTTTTATTACACAACCGTCACAGTAATAGATGAGCTCTGTGGTGAGCAAAAGGCCATTTTTATGGAATTGAAGATAATATAAGTGCTCAGCCTAAATTAAATGGGTATTTGCCTCAGGCTTTTTGGTTATCTGTCATCATGGGCTCCCATAGGGCTCAGCTGTCAGTCATGGTTAAAATGACAGTGTCCTAGAGGAAATGAAGAAAGAGCAGAACTGAATTCTGCTCATGGCCCACAAATTCCCAAACTCCCAAACCTGAGCTCTAGATCTGCTCATGACTTGCTTCCCTGAGTGGAGCAGAGCTGCCCTCTTGGCTACCTGATTCCTCACCTCATGATCAGAGGCCAGGAGTACAGTTGATGTGTGCCCACCATGTGCCAACCATGTTGGCAGCAGCCACACATACCAAGAATATTGTATTTCTGCTATCCTTGACAGCAGGCTTTTAGACAAGAAGAATTGTAAGTTCTTATTCAGTTCAGTCCAGTCACTCAATCATATCCAACTCTTTGTGACCCCATGAATCGCAGCACACCAGGCCTCCCTGTCCATCACCAACTCCCACAGTTCACCCAAACTCATGTCCATTGAGTTGGTGATGCCATCAAGCGATCTCATACTCTGTCGTCCCTGTCTCCTCCTGCCCCCAATCCCTCCCAGCATNGTGTGCTGCAGTCAATGGGGTTGCAAAGAGTCAGATACAACTGAGTGACTGAACTGACCTGATAGTATTTACTGCTGAAAAATTTTATGTGTAAGTGGACTAACAGTTTAAACCCATGTTGTTCAAGAGTTAGGTGTACTTACAACCACCTATGCCTTTTCTTCTGATTTGGTACCTGTTCTATAACTTTTTTCATCAGTCTCAATTTAGGTAAAATTCTTCGTAACCCTCTTTTAAAATACCAGTTGAGAAAAATGAATTCAAAGATCATAAAGTAAAATTGCTTACCCCTCCCTCCCTATCATCTTCTGTTAAGTCANTATGCCTTTTCTTCTGATTTGGTACCTGTTCTATAACTTTTTTCATCAGTCTCAATTTAGGTAAAATTCTTCGTAACCCTCTTTTAAAATACCAGTTGAGAAAAATGAATTCAAAGATTATAAAGTAAAATTGCTTACCCCTCCCTCCCTATCATCTTCTGTTAAGTCAGAAGGCAGCTGGGACTCTGACCTGAAAACAAGACTATAATCAATCATTAGACCAAGTTTTAATGAGACTAAAATTGCGGATTCAGCTCGGCACATGGTTTAATTGTACTTACTTTACAAGATGCCAGAACTCCTCTAGTCTTTTTATATGTTCTTTAAAAAAGCAATTAAATGAAGAGAATGTAAAAATTCATCAAAAAATAGCAAATGCCACTAAACAGCCTTTGGAAATTTGTGCTCCAACCTGAATTGATTGTCTTAGCTTAAGCCAGGCCCCTATTCCCTCTTATGAGTTCAATGTCAAACAGATAGCTGCTGCACAGGAGTTAACCCAGTTGCTGCCTTCCCAACCTTGGAACTTACCTTCCAGCAAGGAGACTAATTGAAAGCTCATAAGATACTTTTTACTCAGGAAGTCAAATCACAAACTAGATTTTCTGCCTTCAAACTTAATGTTCTTTATGCGTGCCATTGCTTTTAGCCCAGCCGTCCCTGACTGTTTCTTAATCTTCCCTTCCAGTTCTTATGCCTGTTCTATTTTTATAACATAATTGTTAGGAAAAACTTGTTCCAAGAACAATCAGAAAATAATCCAAACCCAATCAGTTGAATAACCACAATCATCATCATCATCATCCTTATAAAGATGGTGGCAAAGGTCAACTTGGTTTTAAAAAACAGATTCCAGCAAGTTTAAAATTCTTGAACCTTCTTTCTGAATTAAATTCAAACTGAAAATTTTACATTCTTTTTATTCCTTTTACCAAACTCCATATCCTAACTGAATAAAATAACCCTTCAGGAGTGTTTTTTTTTTAATGATTTAAATGGCAAGTTTAAAAATCAAGTGGTTCTGATACAACAGTTAATTGATGCATTAACTGTCAGTGAATATACCACATGGATGAAAATCTTCCTGAAATGCATATGGGTGTGTCTGAGGGTAGAGCACTTGGGGCAAAAGACTTTTCAAGCTTTTATAAAATCCATATATTTGCAAAACTCACTTGATGCACTTTAAAAACTGATTCCAAATCTAGCCTATTTCAAGGTCAGAGAATTTCTGATCTTTTTTAGGCACCTTCTTCCTTTGTTTCAATACAAGTACTTTCCTTTTTTTATTCTTCTTCTTCTTTTTCATGTTCCTCAGTGAGAGAAAATGTCCAGCTTCAGAAACAAGGACCTTATTCATACTCTCAAGTCTACAAGCAAAGCAGCAGGCTGGGAAAAAGAGAAATTGAAATTCATTTCCAGTGGAGTAGCTGGTATTGGGCTACCCTGTCCAACTCTAGCAGCCCACCATTGCTCTGGAAAATTCTTGTAGTCATCCTATCAATTCATATGGAGTTTAGGGTTGAGTCTTTTCTCCTGAGCTGCTATCAAGCCAAATTTCCCCAATCCTACAATGGAAACCATCACTTAATTTTGAATTTAAATACAAGTCTAAATTGTTATCCTCATTAGCCTTCATTTTTGGTTTTGATTTATCGCTTTAGTATATTAAGATTATTCTGAATCCTAATTCAGTCAGACATTAGGAGGAGATTACATTTTACAAGGAGATTTGAATCTAATATCCATGCATTTAGGGGTTAATCTGTTATCAGTGATATGCTAGATAAGACTCAGAATCCTTCTCAGTGTTCCAGTGCCTGCTGCTAATTATTCTGAGTTGGCATTTGAGAGTATATCTATTCACTGTGCCTGATTTAGGTATTCACCTTTCTCTTCATTGAATTATTCACAAATAGGCAGTCAAGGTTACAGTCTTAAGTAACCTACGTCTCTTGATGTAGATCTCTTGGAAATTCTGCCATAGCAAGCCTGCTCAGGTCACTTGAAATCTATTTCCAGAACCTGGGACACACAGCGGAGTCCTTCGAATCACCTAGTTTTAATGGCAGATTCACCTTCTCCCAGGCTCTCATCCTTTCCACATCTCCAATCAGTGGCCATTTGCTCATTGGAAAACCAGTGGGAACTTCCTCTGGGGTTTTTCCCCATAATTTTTGACTGATACAGCTCAAGCAAATCAAATACTTGTCAAGAAAAAATAAAAAGCAGTAGACATTCATTACCATTTCTACTGATAGAAGGCTAGGTGAAAAACATGGAAAATACTTTCCTACCCAGAGACTATATAGACCAAAGGCAAGAGAGGACTGCATCCTCTGTTTTCTATTCCATCCAAGAGTCTTATCCATTGTATTATCAACATCTGTGAGATAGCTCTTGCTTCTTATGTTCCACTGTCAATTTGATCTTGTTCATCGCCTCTGTCCATGGGATTTTCCAGACAAGAGTACTGGAGTGAGTTGCCATTGCCTTCTCATATAGCTTTGACTAGAGGGACCTTTGTTGGCAAAGTGCTGTCTCTGCTTTTTAATACACTGTGTTGGTTTGTCATAGCTTTTCTTCGAAAAGNGTCAATTTGATCTTGTTCATCGCCTCTGTCCATGGGATTTTCCAGACAAGAGTACTGGAGTGAGTTGCCATTGCCTTCTCATATAGCTTTGACTAGAGGGACCTTTGTTGGCAAAGTGCTGTCTCTGCTTTTTAATACACTGTGTTGGTTTGTCATAGCTTTTCTTCTAAAAGAGCAAGTGTCTTTTAATTTCATGGCTGCAGTCACCATCTGCAGTGATTTTGGAGCCCAAGAAAGTAAAGTCTGTCACTACTTCCATTGTTTCCCCATCTATTTGCCATGAAGTGATAGGACGGATGCCAAGATCTTGGTTTTCTGAATGTTCAGTTTTAAGCCAACTTTTTCACTCTCCTCTTTCACTTTCATCGGGAGGCTCTTTAGTTCCTCTTCGCTTTTTGCCATAATGGTGGTGTCATTTGCATATCTGAAGTTTTCATATTTCTCCCGACAATCCTGATTCCAGCTTGTGCTTCATCCAGCCCAGTATTTCGCATGATGTACTCTGCAAAGAAGTTAAATAAGCAGGATGACAATATACAGCCTTGACATACTCCTTTCCCAATTTGGAACCAGTCTGTTGTTCCATGTCCAGTTCTAACTGTTGCTTCTTGACCTGCATACAGCTATCTCAGGAGGCAGGTAAGGTGGTTTGCTGTTTATCAAATTTAATTTTCTGGATTTGCTGAATCAGAAAGATTTACTTTGAAATCAAAGATTGTAATTACTGATTTTCAGTTTCTCTCATCTCCTCATCTCTCTTCACCTTGAAACACACACACACACACACATACACACACACACAATGGAGGCAGTTTATTGAGTATGTCAGAGTACTTTGTTCAGTAACAGAAATGGAACTATCCAGACTGTCCCTTGTATCCCTCCCATGTACAAGAATATTTGGGGGCTAAATGGATGGTATGTGTTAGGCCAGAGCTCTGGATCAAAGAAGAGCAAAATGCTTCCCATAAAAACACAATCATCAGATTAATCTTGCTTAGCCAGGTACCAGTCCAGCTAACCATCCATTGACAATCTTATAACTGTCTGCATTCATCCACAACAAACAAAGCAGTGCCTGATTCCAAAGGAAGACAAGGGGAAAATGAAGTATTTCTGTCTCATTTACTTTTCAAACAAAAGACAAAACGTAAGCTAGGATGCAATATGAAAAGCACAGGTTTAGTAAGATCACAGAAGTAAGTCCCTTTGGGTACAAAGTGTATATTTTTGAGTGTACCTGGTGCTTTCAAATCAGGACATTATAATAACTGAAAATTATAGGTCAGTGATGGAACCTCATGGTTAAGAGCACAGCCTTTGAGGGTTAGCAGAACTGAGTTTGAGTCCCTGTTTTGTCACCTTCTTTCTGTGTGCCTTGAACTAATTATTTAATCTCTCTGTGCCTCAATTTCTTCAGCTGTAAAGGGGACACTAGCAGTTTCTATAATATTTAACAGGGTGGATATAAGAATTAAATGAGATAACGCAGGTAAAGTCCGCGTAGACTGCCTGGCACAGAGAAACAATGAATGTTTGTTATTATAGCTATGTGTCTTACATTAATCTAAGAGGAATTAACTTGGTAGGAAGGTTGATAGATTGACTAGAAATAGCACAGAAGTGTCTTATCATTGAGAACATAGCCTTTCTGAAAAATCAGCTGCCCACCAAGGCCAGTAGCTTAATTACAATTCATTTGAAATGAAAGGGAGACAAATACACCATTGTAAGAATTGGGATGGAGAATTGCTAATGAGGATTGAGACAGTGGTTTGAGGAAGAAAAAAAGGCCAGTCGATCTATTTGCTGTGGACAGAACCTCTGGCCAGTGGCCCAGAACAAGAACATACACCTGAAAATCTTCATGATTCCCTCTAAAAGCTGAATCAGAGTCCTTTGAAGCTAGGTCTTTGGTACCCAACCAGGGGTGCCCTGGGAATGGACAAACACTCTTTCTACAACATGCTGTGAGGGAGGGTCATGAGGCACGTTGCACCAGGGGATCTCTGGGGTGCCTGAGATAGGGGTCCAAGGTAGCAGTCTTGCTGGTGGAAGCTGACCCTACTTTCACTAATTCCTTTCATTTGAGATCCCCCAGAGACCTCCATCTGGCCTCATGGAGCTCACAGCTTAGTGAGAGGATGACTGGATTAGAGCAACGGTACAGAGGGATGGGTACCCTGGCAGGGATACATGCCAGGTATTTGTGGAGCTCAAGGAAGAACCATGTAACCAGTTTTCTTGGAGAAAATATCTCAAATGGGACATGAAGAATGAGTACAGTTATAAAGACAGTAGGGCTCACAGTTGGGGAAGAGGAGAGAGGAAAGCATGGGCAAAGGGCCAGATGAGGAGCAAGAGCATGGTATATTTGAAGGATTAAAAAATGGTCTGTGCAGCTGCAGCAGGGAGCACATTCATTTTGGTGATGGATATCCAACATTAATTTGCACTTACTCTGTGCCAGGTCCTGTGACAAGCAGACCCATTATGAGTATTGGCTCATTAAATCCGCACAGCAGCCCTCTGAGCTAGAGACTGTGGTTCACCTCGTGTTACTGAAGGGGAAACTGTGAACCCGGAAGGTTAGGATTCATGATATTAAACCTGAACCAAAGATCCCACCTTTTGTAAGTAAGCTGAGATCTCTGCCCAGGCTTTCTGGCCCACTCTACCTCCCCGAAGGCATGGGTTCCTACCACCACAGACTCCCAAGCTCAAGGATGTTAAGATACAGAGGACTGGAGAGTGCTTTTGTGTAGAAGTTTATGCCTGTGACTGGCCTGAATTTAAATTGAAATAGTCCACCCTCCAACCCCCAAATCTCTCCAAATATGTTTCTGAATGATAGAAAGTATGAACACAAGTTTTTAATTCTACACAAGTTTTACTCCTACAGACTGCAGTTCCTGCAAAGTCTTGATTGAGACTATTTTTAAATGTTTTGGGTGAAAAAAAAAAGCCTCTTCTGAGAGGGCTATTCTCTCTGGGACTTAGGCAGAGTTTCTGAGTGTGCCCAAGGCTGGAATTCTATCCATATCCCAAAGGAAGGAGCTTCCAGGTAAAGGAGAAAGAAGAAAAGTCACTATTTAAATATAACTTTACTACACTATACAGTAGCCAGCTAGAATACTGGCCACTGTTGGAGTCCAACAGCACCTAGCACATACCTTACTATGCAGGAGATAAAGAAATGTTGGGAATGAGTAGATAAGAGCTTGAAATAATAAGTGAGAGAAGTTTTCATTATTTGTTTCTCAGCTTTCTCCTTTCTGTTGATGTACGGTAGTGTAAAGGAGAAACATCTCTGACTAGGGTCAGAAGTTATAAGAACAGATACAGCTTCTTTGACCACAAAAGTAATACCATCTTGAAAAGATTTTGCACACCCATGTTCATAGCACAATTATTCACAACAGGCAAAACTGGAAGCAATCCAAGTGTCCACTCATGGATGAATGGATAAACAAATATATATATATGCAATGGAATATTGTTTAACTTTAAAAAAGAAGGAAATTCTGACACATGCTGCAACAGGGCTGAACCCTGAGGACATCATGCTAAGTGAAATAAGCCAGTAACAAAAGACAAATACTGTATGACTCCACTTATATGAAGTACCTAGAGTAGAGAAATTCATAGGGACAGAAAGCATGGTGGTGGTCTCCAGGCACAGTGAGGGTAGGCGATAATGTGGATTTATTGTCAAACAGGTATAGAGTTTCAGTTTTGAGACATGAAAAAAGTCCTGGAGATGGATGGTGATAATGATTGAATAGCATTGTGAATGTACTCAATACCACTGAACTGTACACTTAAAATGGTTAAGATGATAAATTTTATGTGTATTTTACCACAGTTGAAATTTTCTGAATGAAGACAAGATATTTTCAGGCAAAATAATGCAAACTATTACAGTTTAATCTATGATACTATTATAACGTACTTTGTGTAACATATGCATTAATTATTATCATAGTTAACATCTACTTCATACACTATATTATAATGTAATGATCTAACAATAATAATAATTGCTATTTTTTTTTGTTATTCAGTTGCTAAGTCATGTCCCTTTTGCAACTCCTTGAACTGCAGCACTCCAGGCTTCCCTCTCCTTCACTATCTCCCAGATTTGCTCAAACTCATGTCCATTGGGTTGGTGATACCATTCAACCATCTCAACATCTGTTGCTCCCTTCTCTTACCCTCATTATTTTCCAGAATCAGGATCTTTTCTAATGAGTTGGCCCTTCATATCAGGTGACCAAAGTATTGGCGCTTCAGCTTCAGTTCTGCCAATGAATATCCAGGGTTGATTTCCTTCAGGATTGCCTGGTTTGATCTCCTTGTTGTCCAAGGAACTCTTCAAGAGTCTCCTCCAGCACCAGAGTTTGAAAGCATCAGTTCTTCTATGCTCACCCTTCTTTATAGTCCAACTGTCACATCCATACCTGACTACTGGAAAACCATAGCTTTGACTAGAAGGACCTTTGTTGGCAAAGTGATGTCTCTGCTTTTTAATACACTGTCTAGGTTTGCCATAGCTTTTCTTCTAGAGAGCAAATGTCTTTTAATGTCATGACTACAGTCACCATCTGCAGTGATTTTGAAGCCCAAGAAAATGAAATCTGTCACTATTTCTACTTTTTCCCCATCTATTTGCCATGAAGCAATGGGACCAGATGCCATGATCTTCATTTTTTGAATGTTGCGTTTTAAGCCAGCTTTTTCACTCTTCTCTTTCACCTTCATCAAGAGGCTCTTTAGTTCCTCTTTGCTTTCTGCCATTAAACTGGCATATCAAAGATAGTTGATATTTCCCTGGACAATCTTAACTCTAGCTTGTAAGTCATCCATCATGGCATTTTGCATGATGTACCCTGCATATAAGTTAAATAAGCAGGATTACAATATATAGCTTTGACATACTCCTTTCTCAATTTTGAACCAGTCCATTGTTCCATGTCTTGTTCTAACTGTTGCTTCTTGTCCTGCATACAAGTTTCTCAGGAAGCAGGTAAAGTGGTCTGGTATTTCTATCTTTTTAAAAATTTTACAGTTTGTTGTGATCCACACAGTCAAAGGCTTTAAAATAATCAGTGAAGCAGAAGTAGATTTTGAGGAGGGGGGAATTCTCTTCCTTTTGCTATGATCCAGAGAATGTTGGCAATTTGAACTCTGATTCTTCTGCCTTTTCTAAATCCAACTTGTACATCTGAAAGTTCTCGGTTCATGTACTGATGATGCCTAGCTTGAAGGATTTTGAGCATAATCTTGCTAGCATGTGAAATGAGTGCAATTGTATGGTAATCTGAACATTCTTCAGGATTGCCTTTCTTTGGGATTGAAATGAAAACTGACCTTTTCCAGTCCTGTGGCCACTGCTGAGTTTTCCAAATTTGCTGGCATATTGCTACTATAGCTGACATCTATTGAGCACTTACCATGTGCCAAGTTCAGTTCAGTTCAGTTCAGTCGCTCAGTCATGTCTGACNTTGTTCGTAGTGATGCTTTCTAAGGCCCACTTGATTTCACATTCCAAGATGTCTGGTTCTAGATTAGTGATCACATCACCATGTGCCAAATTATCTTCTAATTATTCTTTGCCTATATGCATATAATAATACTATGAGTCAGCTGCTATTATTTTTCCTATTTACAGATCAAGAAAGTGAGGTACACAGATGTTGAATAACTCTCAAAGGAGCACACATAATAAACACAACTGTGATTAATCTAAAGCAATAGCTGAAGGGTGGTAGCTGCATTGACATCTTAAGACTAGGCAAGGATGTAGATCAGCTAAGCCAGAGGTCCTGGTAGGTTACAACCTCACCCCAGATTTCTTCAGCTACAGCTGATTGGTGATAATAATAATAGAAAAAGGGGCTCTTAGATGCCTGGTACCACAGTAAGGAGTTTGGATGCATCATCTTATCTGATCTTCCCAACAACCATAGGAAGTAGCTGCCACTATTTTCCCCATTTTACAGATAAGGAAACTGTGGCATGGAGAGGTGAAGAAGCTTGCCCAANTGGTGATAATAATAATAGAAAAAGGGGCTCTTAGATGCCTGGTACCACAGTAAGGAGTTTGGATGCATCATCTTATCTGATCTTCCCAACAACCATAGGAAGTAGCTGCCACTATTTTCCCCATTTTACAGATAAGGAAACTGTGGCATGGAGAGGTGAAGAAGCTTGCCCAAGGACACACAATTAATAAGTGGTGGAATCAGGATGTAAATACAAGCAATCTGAAGCTGAACTTTGTGTGTTGACCACAGTGCCAGTTTCTCAAATTGTGACTGAGCTTTAGCTTCCTGGTACTTTTCATGACAGTGATAATAACAGTTGATATTAACTGAATACTCACCATATATGGGGCTGAATGCTTCCACTAGGTTATTTCCTAAGTGGCCCAAAAGGACCCTGTGAGAAAGTTGCTGTTACTGGCTCTACTTTATAGGAGAAGAGAGTGTCCCAGGGCTTCTCTACTAGCAAGAGGTGGAAGCAGGATTCAAATCCAGGTGGTCTGACCCCAGTTTATACTCTGAAAGATGCCACCCTACCTACTCAGAGTGGTGACCTTGCATCATTGCCAAGGAGAGTTGAAATGCATGCTCTTGGACCCTACTCCAGACTGAACCAATGAGAATCTGCCTTTTCATAAGCTGGCAGGTGATTAGTGTGCCAGCTGAAGCTTGGGAGATGCTAGATTACATTTCACTCTTTTCCTGAAAGGCAGTAGTAAACAGCCTAGACAAAGTCCTGCCTTCCAACAGCCACTGCACTGGTTGAGAAAGGTGAAACAGACCACAGATAAGGAAAGGATTTCAAAAGTGGCAAACCTGGGTTGCTTCTCAAGATGCAGTTTCTGGTCTTGCCCCAAGACTTACTGAGTGTGAGTCTTGTGGGTGGAATCTTGGAAATCTGCATTTAACATGGTGATTCAGATGCTCTCTGAAATTAAAGACCACTATTCTCCCTAGTAAAGTGCAGGGAAAGAATCAGAGAAGAACACCAGCATCTTTCCTACTTTTCTTATGGCCCCAGTCCTGAGAACCAGAGAGAAACATCTCCAATAGGCTAAACAACTGACAGCCAGAGAATGAAGAATTGAATTTGGCCCCTCTCTGTGCATTAATTTAAAATATTGAACTTCAGAGATCCATTGATGCTACTTAATGTGGTGCACAAGGCTGTAGGCACTCACAATTGACCCTGGGTGGTATTGACCTGTTCCTATGGAAACAGGTCTTGGTTCTGAGCCTCCCTTTCCTGCTTGCTGTATAGCCCCAGCACCCTTGGGACAGGTCAAACATGACAGTGGCAGCCAGGACCCAAGCAGACACTAACCATGCTGTGAGCATATCCAGCCAGGAACCAATTCTTATGTGAGATGCTGGCCCAATGCAAGGCTCCTAAGGTGTTCAGTTCAGTTCAGCCTTTCAGTCGTGTCTAACTCTTTGCAACCCCATGGACTACAGCACACCAAGCTTCCCAGTCTATCACCAGCTCCCGGAGCTTGCTCAAAGTCATGTCCATCAAGTTGGTGATGCCATCCAACCATCTCATCCTCTGTCTCCTAAGGTGTCTCATACAGAAATATTTTATTAGCAGCTCTGCTACTCTTCTGTTACTGAGAGCCACTAGCAGGCCTCAGTGGAAAGAACTAGTGAAAGAAATACAGGAAAATTGTTCCCAAGACTTGGAGTTTGAAAAAACAAAACAGAAGAACCGAGAGGAAAGGAATAATATAGGCAACCTGCCTTTTTTCGAACAGTGATTATCTTGACCAACATGTAGAAAAGCTTACTATATGCTAAGCCCTGCATTAAGAACCAACATGCCTCATTTCATTCTCCCAATAATCCTGTGAAGTCATTATTATTTTAATTATCCCCATTTGACATAGAGATGCCAAGCTGTCACTTTGGAGGAAGAAAGAGAGAAGAAAAGAAAGGTAGGAGGACCGAGGAATAAAGGAAGGAGGAGGAAAGAAAAGAATGGAGGGAGGGGGAGGGAAAGGAAGGAGAAAAAGAGGGGCAAAGCTCTCAGCTTTTGTCAAAGAGAGAAGGAAAAATGACCATGGAAGACCTAAAGCAAAAGAAATATCCTGAAGATCAGGAATAATGTGAATGCAAACTGACTTTTTACCTTAATTTGGAACAATGGAAATACTTAAGTGATTGGCTTGTTTCATGTTCTCTAAACTGAGACCAAAAAGTTGGCTGAATTTTAACCACGACCAAATAACACACAGACACACACACACACACACACACACACACACACACACACACAGTGTTTGTTTTCCTAATTATGACTTCTTGGGAATGAATGGAAAATTTGGCAAGCCGATTAACTGTGGCTTACAATAAACTAGCACTAAATGGGTGTTTTATACGCCCTTTGTTTCCCATTCTCCTTGGAAGATTGTCAAGGGTTTAATGAAACTAATACTTGGGGATTTAAATCTCTCATAACAAGAAACTAGAGCCTCTCCAACACTAATAACTGGAAGGAACTCAAGCTCTCTGAGCCTGTGGGATGTGTCAGGCACTGAGCTAACTGCACTGTGTACTGTGTCCCACAAAATCTGCTCACCAAACTCACAATGAAGATATGATGCATAATTTTGTTTTACAGAGGTGGTAACTGAGGCTCAATAAGACTGTGTAACTTGCCTAGATGTTGAGTCAAGGAGCTAGACAGGGTACCTAGGCGTGGCTAATTATTTTTAATGGCTTTAGAGACTGCCTCGGAAAGTCATCATCCCCCCCTTAACAGAGAGATTTGACCTCCACCCAGGGTGCCAGAGGAATGCCTGTGATTCCAGAATGTTATTAAGGAGTCATTAAGCCACTCAGTCATTCAGCCTTCTCTGCCCAGCTGCCATGGGAAATGCACATTCCCACACAAGTCCACTGGGCATAGCAGGTGCCCCATAGGGCTGATGCATTCATTCATTCAGTAGATTTTAACCAACACTGCCATGTGCCAAGCACCAACCTGGGCATCACATGCTACTGCTATTCTTTAATTCTCAAAAAATCCCTAAGAAGCAAGTACCATTATTATCTCTATTTCATAGATGGGAAAAAATAAACTCAAAGCTGTTAACTGTAGCTGGGATTCTCATCAGGTCTGTCTGTTGGTTCTGGAATTTGCTCTCCCAAGTGCTATGGAATAGTGTGCATGAAAAGATAGACATGATGCCCACCCCATAGGATCTATCACAATAGCAGAATAATTATTGAGATTAAGAGATTACCCAAATAATTATTTCCTACCATTGTAGAGCGTACTGGGGGCTTCCCTCATAGCTCAGTTGGTAAAGAATCTTCCTACAGTGCAGGAAGCCCAGGTTCAACCCCTGGGTCGGGAAGATCCCCTGGAAAAGGAAATGGCAACCAAGTCAAGTATTTTTGCCTGGAGAATCTCATGGACAGAGGAGCCGGACAGGCTACAGTCCATGGGGTCGCAAGAGTCGGGCATGACTTAGCGACTAAACCACCATAGAGCACACTACCCAGTTGAAGTAGAGGACCCCCATATGCATGTTGACAGGAGGGGTTGACCTGAGGGAATCGGGGTATTTTCCCTGATAAAGTGATGGTTCAGTTGAGAACTGAAGTGAGAAGGAGTTAACCAGGAGAGGAGAAAGGGGGAAACTATTTCAGAAAGAGGGCAATAACAATATATTTGAAGACCCCGACTTATTAAGAAATAGTGGTATATTGGAGGGGAAGAGGACAGACGATACAAGAATCTATTGAAATAAGCATATAATGTCCTCATCCCTTCTCCTTGTCTGGAGACCAAGAGAGGAACTAGCCTCAGGCAGAGTCCACCCACTGTCACATTCTTCACTGTGTGTCCACTGCTGCCGAATACACGTTCAGCACATCAGTAATGAATGAAAAAAGTGGACAAATGTGTGAAAACTGTTTGATCCAATGTCAAACAAATGTACTAGAGAGGGGAAAAAAATCCACGAAATCAGTTTTTCATATCAATATTCAATCTGTGGTTGGTTGAATCTGCTGTGAAGTTTATAAGAATTTTCGACTGCACCCCTAGTCCCCACCACCCCCCACCGTTGTTCAAGGATCAACTGTATGTGAACTAATGAGGAAAGAATTTTGTTTAGTTGCTAAGTCACGTCCAACTCTTGCAACCCCATGGATTGTAGCCCACAAGGCTCCTCTGTTCATGGGATTTCCTAGCCAAGAATACTGGAATGGGTTTCCATTTCCTAGTCTTTTCAACAAATGATGATAGAAAAACTGGAGTGTCATGTACAAAAGAATGAAGTCATACCTCTCCTTTACATTATACACAAAATTAATTCAAAATAGATCACAGACTTGAATGTAAGTGCTAAAACTATAAAAACCCTCAGAAGAAAACATAAGTGCAAATCCTTGTGACATTAGAATAAGGAATAGTTTTTTACATATGGCATCTAGAGCATAGTTCAGTTCAGTTCAGTCGCTCAGTCATGTCCGACTCTTTGCAACCCCATGAATCACAGCACACCAGGCCTCCCTGTCCATCACCAACTCCCGGAGTTCACTAAGACTCATGCCCATCGAGTCAGTGATGCCATCCAGCCATCTCATCCTCTGTCGTCCCCTTCTCCTCCTGTTCTCAGTCCCTCCCAGCATCAGAATCTTTTCCAATGAATCAACTCTTTGCATGAGGCGGCCAAAGTACTGGAGTTTCAGCTTCAGCATCATTCCTTCCAAAGAAATCTCAGGGCCGATCTCCTTCAGAATGGACTGGTTGGATCTCCTTGCAACCAAGGGACTCTCACAAGCAATCATAAAAATAGAATTTTCTCAAAATCTAAAATGATGATGCCTCAAAAGACTCTATTAAGAAACCAGAAAACCAGCCCTCAGAGTAGAAGAAGATATTTGCAAATCATATACATCTAACAAGGAACTTGTATCCAGAATATAAAGAACTTTTACAACTGAACAATTAAAAAACAAATAGCCCAGTTTTAAAGTGGACAAAAGTGGAAAATGTGGAAAGTGTAGAAAAGTGGAAAGTGTTAGTCGCTCGCTTGTGTCCAACTCTTTGTTACCCCGTGGACTGTAGCCTGCCAGGCTCCTCTGTCCATGAGATTTTCCAGGCAAGAGTACTGGAGTGGGTTGCCATTTCCTTCTCCAGGGAATTTTCCAGATGCAGGGTTCAAATTCAGATCTCCTGCATATTCTTTACCACTGAGGAGCCAGGGAAGATCACACAAATGGACAAAGGATTTTAATAGATATTTCTCCAAAGAAGATGGCCAAAAGCATGAAATAATGCTTAACACCATTAGTCATTAGGAACTAGAAAATCAAAACCTCAATGAGATGCCACTTCATACTCATAAGGATGGCCATAAAAAAAAAAAAATGTTGGGCAAAGATGTGGAGATTGAAATGTACATTGCTGGTGGGGATATAAAATGGTAAACCACTTTGGAATACAGTTTGGCACTTCCTTAAATTGATAAATGTGGAGCTATCATATGACTAAGCAATTCAACTCTAATGGAGAGAAATGAAAATGTATGTCTACATAAAAACTTATACACAGGGACTTCCCCAGGGGTCCGGTGGTTAAGACTCTGCACATCCACTGCAGGGTCATGGGTTTCATCCCTGGTCAGAGAATTAAGATCCCACATGCCATGTGGCATGGCCAAAAAAATAAACCTTGTATATAGATGTTCTTAGAGGGATTATTTTTTAATTTCTTTTTAATTGGAGGATAATTGCTTTACAATATTGTGTTGGTTTCTGCCATACATCAGCATGAATCAGGCTTAGATATACGTATTTCCCCTCTCTCTTGAACTTTACTCCTAACCTGCCCCCCATCCCACCCCTCTAGGTTGTCACAGGGCATAGGGTTGAGCTCCCTGGCTCTCTGTTTCACATGTGGTGTGTGTAAGTTTCCACGCTGCTCTCTGTGTTTGTCCTGCCCTCTCCTTCCCCCACTGTGTCCACAAGTCCGTTCTCTATGTCTGAGTCTCCACTGCTGCCCTGCACATATGTTCATCAGTACCAGCTTTCTAAATTCAATATATATGCATTAATATATGATGGTGTGTTTTTTTTTTTTTTTGCTCTTTCTGACTTACATCACTCTGTACAACAGGCTCTAGGTTTATCTACCTTATTAGAACTGACTCAAATGTGTTCCCTTTTATGGCTGAGTAATATTCCATTGTATATATGTGCCACAACTTCTTTATCCATTCTTCTCTCAGTGGACATCTAAGTTGCTTTCATGTCCTAGCTGTTGTAAATAGTGCTGTAATGAACACTGGGGTACATGTGCCTTTTTCAGTTATGGTTCCCTCCGGCTATATGCCCAGTAGTGAGTTTGTTGGACTCACTACTCACTACTAATAAAACCATGTGGTGGTTTTATTCCTAGTTTTTTAAGGAATCTCCACACTGTTCTCCGTAGTGGCTGTATGAATTTACATTCCCACCAACAATGCACACACTTTGCAGCTTTTATTGTTTGTAGATTTTTTGATGATGGCCCTTCTGGTCGGTATGAGGCGGTATCATTGTAGTTTTGATTTGCATTTCTGTAATCATGAGTGATGTTGAGCATCTTTTCCGGTGTTTATTAGCTGTGTGTATGTCTTCTTTGGAGAAATATCTGTTTAGATCTTCTGCCCACTTTTTGATTGGATTGTTTTTCTGGTATTGAGCTGCATGAGTGGCTAGTATATTTTGGAATTCAATCCTTTGTCATTCGTTTCATTTACCATTACTTTCTCCTATTCTGAGGGTTGTCTTTTCACTCTATTTATAGTCTCCTTTGCTGTACAAAAGCTTTTAAGTTTAATTAGGTCACATTTATTTTTGTTTTTTATTTCCATTACTCTAGGAAGTGGACTATAGAGGATCTTGTTGTGATTTACGTCAGGGATTGTTCTGCCTGTGTTTTCCCCTAAGAGCTTTACAATTTCTGGCCTTACATTTAAGTCTTTAAACCATTTTGAGTTTGTTTTTCTGTTCGGTATAAGGAGATATTCCAGTTTCATTCTTTTACACATAGCTGCTCAGATTTCTCAGCAGCACTTATTAAAGAGGCTGTCTCGTCTCCACTGTATATTCTTGCCTCCTGTATCAAAGATAATGTGCACATAGATGTGTGGGCTTATCGCTGAACTTTCTATTTGTTTCATTGATCTATATTTCTATTTTTGTGCCAGTATAATACTATCTGGATGACTATAGGTTTGTAGTAAGTCCGAAGTCAGGAAGATTGATTCCTTTAGCTCCATTTTTCTTTCTCAAGATGGCATAGAAACAGTATTCTTAACAGCCAAAAAGTGGAAATAATCTAAATGTTCATCAACTAATCAATGGATAAATAAAATATATTCTCTCCATGTACACTTGTCCCTCAATATCCACGGGGGATTGGTTCCAAGAACCCCAGCAGATACCAAAATTCTGGGATGCACAACTCTCTTATATGAAATCACATAGTATTTTCATACAACCTATACACATTCTCCTGTATACTTTAAATCATCTGTAGATAACTTATAATACCCAATACAGTATATTGTTCAGTCACTAAGTCATGTCCAACCCTTTTGTGACCCCATGTACAGTAGCCCACCAGGCTTCTCTGTCCATGGGATTTCCCAGGCAAAAATACTGGAATAAGTTGCTATTTCCTTCTGCAAGGAATTTTCCCAACCCAGGAATCAAACCCACATCTCTTGTATTGGGAGGTGGATTCTTTAGCACTGACTGAGCCACCAGGGAAGCCCAAAAATATAGTGCTATGTAAATAGTTGTAAATAAAACATATATGCTATGTAAATAGTTGCCAGCATGTAGCAAACTCCAGTTTTGCTTTTCGGAAGTCTCTGAATCTTTTTTTAAGAATATTTTGTATCTACAGTTGATTAAATCTGTGGATATAGAACCAAAAGATATGGAAGGCAAATGATAAAGTCATATCATACATCAGTTAGAGAAATGAAGTACTAACATCAGTTAAACTTGAAAACATTATGCTAAGTGAAAAAGGCAAATCACTGAAGACCCCATGTTGTATGATTCCATCTGTGTGAACTCTCCAGAAAAGGCAGATCCATAGACATAGAAAGTAGATTAGTGGTTGCCTGAGGTTGGCACAGGGATGGGGAGTGGCTGCTAATATTAATAGGTTTCTTTCCAGAGTAATGATTGCACAGTTCTGTGAATATATTACAAAACACTAAATTGTACATTTTAAATAGATGAGTTTTATAGTATGTAAATTATATTTCACTAAAGTTGTTTTTTAAAACTTAGAACTAGAACTATTGTCACAATCCTCAAATTTACTATAACTGCCTTTTTGAAGTATAACTGACTTACAATGTTGTGTTAATTTCTGCTGTAAAGTGACTCAGTTATGTATATATACATATATATATATATATGTGCTAATCACTTTGGTTGTGTCCAACTCTTTGCGACCCATGGACCATAGCCTGCCAGGCTCTTCTGTCCATGGGATTCTTCAGGCAAGAAAACTAGGGTTGTTTCCATTTCCTATTCCAATATATATTTTCTGTAGAGAGAGATATATATACACACACATACACACATTCATGTATTCCTTTATTATATTCTTTTCCATTATGGAAAAGTAATTCACAAGATACTGAATAAGGTTCTCTGTGCTATACAGTAGGACCTTGTCATTTATCCATTCCGTATATCATGCCTTACATCTGCTAACCCCAGCCTCCCGCTCCATCCCTTCCTCAACCCCCTCCACCTTGGCAGCTGCCAGTCTATTCTGTCTGTGAGTCTGTCTGTTTTGTAGATAGCTTCATTTGTGTCATATTTTAGACTACACATATAGGTGATATCATATGACAGTTGTCTTTCTGACTGACTTTACTTAGTGTGATAATCTCTAGGTCCATCCCTGTTGCTGCAAATGGCATTTCATTCTTTTTATGGCTGAGTAGTACTCCACTGTATATATGTACCACATATTTTTTATACATTCATCTGCCAATGCACATTTGGGTTGTTTCCATGTCTTGACTATTGTGAATAGTGCTACTATGACCAGTGAGGTGCATGTGTCTTTTTAAATTAGAGTTTTGTCTGGATATATGCCCAGAAGTAAGACTGCTGGATCATATGGTAACTCTCTTTTTAGTTTTCTGAGGAACCTCTATACTGTTTTCCACAGTGACTATACCAATTTACATTCCCAACAATAGTGTAGGAGGATAGAACTGCCTTTTTTTTTCTTTCCACCCTGAGATAATGAGGAAAGACTTTGATATTGAATGTCTTTCCATCCTTCCATCTCCCATAAAAGCACTACTTCCAAGATTGAGGGGGCAGAAATGAAGATTAGTTCAGGTCTTCTAAACTTTCTACATTTCTGTCCTGCCCAGTCATAATCATCTTCCTCCTGATGAGCTCTGAGGCCCTGGAGAGTCCTGAATTATTCAAAGATTAAAATTGTACAGAAGTAAAATTTTTACAGAAGATTCTCTCTACTGTATTAGAGATACAGAAAGCTTGAAATAAAACTTTTTCTTAGTCCAAACTAAGCAGAGCAACTAAAACAAAACCTACCCATTCCCCAGGAATTCTAGCTATGCGGGTTTTTTTTTATAGTTGAAGCAGCATCTTTTAGGCAGATGTTGGCTACAGGGTAAGGAATTTAGGTTACACAAAAGTCATTTTCTTAGGAGTATTGCTGAACAATGGGTTACTGAGCAAACATGTAAGCCTTCCATCTATGGACATCTTATTTGTTTTTTAGTTTCTTTAAAGATTTTTATCTGTGAACACCAAACTGCAGTAGGTTTAGCATCCCCGTAAAGTAAGAAGGCAAACACAATTTCCACCTCCATTTCTACTACCTAGATATTTAATGGTTCCTCTTCAACTCCATCAGGCCTTGCAGTCCCTTCTGTTTTACTGTTGTTCATTTTTAGCTTAATAGCCACCTTATTCTATGCATCATCTCTCTGAAAATTTCAGAGAATAGCCATGTTAGAGAATTGCGCTCTGAATTTAGAACAGTACATTCTGTGTATACTCTTATATTACGTTCCATTTGTGCTGCTCCAATGGCATTGGCCAAGCTCAATGGCAAACCGAAATGACTATGATGTTTTCCATTTTGAAAGGATGGCTTATTTAGCAGATACATAATAGCATTTATTTTCTTTACCATTAAACATAGTTTGGTCTCTGCCTCCTAAATCAGTTATAGGCATCAGCCTCCCAAGTTTGAACTATTTGTCATAACTGAGAAGATTATAACCTCAGTGTTCTTATTTTGCTTTAGCCTCTTAACCTTGAAGACTGATAACCTATCAGAAAATCTCTGTCTTTAAGATCCACAGAACTCCTATTTTTAATACCAATTACAGACATTAGGTGAGAGTAATAATAGTAGCTAATATTTATTGAACTCTTACAATGGCCTTGGAGAAGGAAATAGCAACCCACTCCAGTATTCTTGCCTGGAGAATTCCATGGACAGAGGAGCCTGGTGGGCTCCAGTCCATGGGGTTGCAAAGAGTCAGACACAACTGAACAACTATCACTACAATGGCCTAATAACGGTTAAAAGACATAGAGATAGAGAGATAGCAATAATTAATTTACTTAACCCCAACAACTCTATGAGACAGGTACTATTATTATCCCTATTTTACTGGTGAGGACATTGAGATACAGAGAGATTAGATAACTTGCCCACGGTCATACAAGTTGTAGTGGCAGAAGTGGGATTTAAACACAGGAGTCTCGCTCCCAAGATACTAGGGTGTGTTGCCTGGTAGCGGAACCTTAATAAACTTCTTTGAGTAAACAAAAGTATGTAGTGCAACAAAAGAAATCTATGACAGTAAAATTCCATCTGTTCATCTCCAGCCATCGTTTCCAGGCATATGCCCCCCAGGAATCCTCCCCATATTACTAGAACAGAAGGGACATTGTTCTGTTGTTCCTCTTTCTAGCTCTTTCACCTCCTTCCTGGTCATGGAGAGACCTTTATAGAAGATATGTTTATAGAGAAAAACGTGTACTTTGCAAAGCAAACTGATTCCCAGGAACCCAGTTATCAGTGTGCAAATGCACAGAGTAAATCTATTCTTTGACTCATCACTGTAAGATAAAACAGAGTTCTAGTACAGCAGAATATGGAGAGCAAAAATTCTACAGAAACCTAGAGCTGTGACACTGTGATTTAACCTTATCTATTTCCAGTATTTACATGAGACCAAGATGGCATGGCCGGAATTGGATTTTATTTGAAAACTTCTCTCTGATTCCTTGCTAATGAATCAGACAAATTAACCAGGCTGCTCTTTCTCAGTTTCCAAATCAGAAGTCAAGATTTCAGAAGCACTTGGCGCCTACAAAATTTTGTAATGGTGGCCAACACTCTTTGTGCACTGAACATATCGTAGCTGCCTCAGTCACATATTCAGAAGTGACAGTTAGATATATGGTAGCTGAAGGTCCTGACAGAATGGCTACACCAACACTTTTAAAAAAGTGAAGATGAGGACTTCCCTGGCAGTCCAGTGGTTAAGACTCTGTGCTTCCACTTCAGGGGGCATGGGTTTGATCCCTGAGCGAGGGGCACAGGTTCCATTTCTGGTCAAAGAATTAAGATACTATATACCACACAGCCTTTCGTGCATTGGAGAAGGAAATGGCAACCCACTCCAGTATTCTTGCCTGGAGAATCCCAGGGACGGGGGAGCCTGGTGGGCTGCTGTTTCTGGGATCCCACAGAGTCGGACACGACTGAAGCGACTTAGCAGCAGTAGCAGCAGCATACCACACAGCATGGCCAAAAAACAAACAAATAAGCATAAAAAATGAGAGAGATGAGATCCCCCTCTCCAAACCTGGGGCTTAGAGTAAGAATGTGTTCACGCACAAGCCAGGAAGAGGTCCCTCACCAGGAACCAATTCAGTCAGCATCTTGATCATGGACTTCCCAGCCTCCAGGACTGTGAGACATAAATTTGTAATGGAAATAAATAAAATTACATTTCAAAGTGAAGAGGAGTTAAACTGAGGTAACTGAGATCACAATTTAAGAACAAAAGTGCAACAACCTTGCCTCCCCTGTTGGGAAATTTCAACTAAGGCTAATTTTCAGCCACATCCTGAAGGGGATACTGCCTGATATACATGAGCTCCTTTAATCCTCCCAACAATTTCCCTACATGATTATCTTTTTATCCTCAGTACAGAGAGGGAAGTAGAGGAAGATTTGAACCCAACTTTAAAGCTCTAAACCCCTTCCTATAACCATTTTAAGTTTCATAACTTAACGTACATCTGAGCATGAAGACAGAACCTTTGGAATAAATTCCTTTGTTGTTCAGTCCCTAAGTTGTGTCCGACTCTTTTCAACCCCATGAACTGCATGCAGCACGCCAGGCTTCCTTGTCCTTCACTGTCTCCCGGAGTTTGCTCAAACGCATGTCCATCGAGTCAGTGATTTTGTCTAACCATCTCATCCTCTGCCACCCTCTTCTCCTTTTGCCTTCAGTCTTTCCCAGCATCAGAGTCTTTTCCAGTGAGTTGGCTCTTTGCATCAGGTGGCCAAAGTATTAGAGCTTCAGCATCAGCATCAGTCCTTCCAGTGAGTATTCGGGATTGATTTCCTGTAGGATTGATTGGTTTGATCTCCTTGCTAGAGAGTCTTCTCCAGCACCACAGTTCAAAAGCATCAATTCTTTAGTGCTCAGCCTTCTTTATGGTCCAACTCTCACATCCATACATGACTACTGGAAAAACTATAGCTTTGACTACACAGACCTTTGTCAGCAAAGTGCTATCTCTGCTTTTTTAATATATTGTCTGGGTTTGCCATAGATTTCCTTCCAAGAGCAAGCATCTTTTAATTTCATGGCCTCAGTCACCATCCACAGTGATTTTGGAGACCCCAAAACAAAATCTGTCACTACTTCCACTTTTTGCCCATCTATTCCCCATGAAATGATGGGACCAGATACCATGATCTTAGTTTTTTTAATGTTGAGTTTTAAGCCAGCTTTTTCACTCTCCTCTTTCACCTTCATCAAGAGGCTCTTTGGTTCCCCTTCACTTTCTGCCATAGGGGTGGTATCATCTGCATATCTGATGTTATTGATATTTCTTCTAGCAATCTTGATTCCAGCTTGTGAGTCATCCAGCCTGGCATTTAGCATGATGTACTCTGCATATAAGTTAAATAAACAAGGTGACAATATACAGCCTTATCATGTTCCTTTTCCAGTTTTGAACCAGTCTGTTGTTCCACGTCTGGTTCTAACTGTTGCTTCTTGACCCGCATACAGGTTTCTCAGGAGGCAGGTAAGGTGGTCTGACATTCCCATCTTTTTAAGAACTTTCCACTGTTTGTTGTGATCCACACAGTTAAAGGCTTTTGCCTAGTCAGTGAAGCAGAAGTGGGAATAAATTCATTACTGGAACCAATGTGACTCATTTCAGTAATCTTCTCGATAGGATTTTATAGACAGTAGAAATCCATGGACCTAAACATATTTCTCTCAAGAGCCTAGTTTTCTCTGTTCTGCCCTTTGGGGGTAAGGTATTATCTCTTAAACACCCCAGTTAAATATGGATAGGAGATAATAAGATACAGGTGGTGACAAATTTAAATATAGATGTTGGTAAATTATTTTATATTCTTGTGGTCTTGTTATTTTATGACCACTCTTCTGTGATATTACACTTGGGTAATAAAATTTGGTTGTTGGTGTTCCAATGTTGCATAATCCATCAGATTTCAAAATCTTTTCAGCAACATTATTTCATTTGATCATTTTAACACCCTTGTGAGGTAGGCAAATAGGAGACCATCATTCCAGTTTTACAGAAGGAAAACTGAGGCTTTGTATTTGGATATGGCATAGTGGCTAAGCAGTTGAGTGGGTGCTGCAACCCATCACATTTAACTCCCAAATCAGTGCTCTATCAGTCGTCACTATTCCATACTGCTTCTCATAAAATCCACTGATACACGCTTTCACTCAAACAGAAATTGGGTTGTTCAATTATCTGCCTCATATAGCATTCAGAGACCCAATCCCTGTCAGTTTTGACACGTAAATACTGTAAAGATTCAGTGTATTGGATACCACAGTGCTACCTGAAAGAAAAATGACATTGCAAGTAAGGATATTCATGGCATTGTGGTATAGGTAAAACTTGGAAAATAACCCACCAACAAGAAAGCCGATGAATATTGGGGTAGTCATATGATAGAATACTACACAGCAGTGGAATAAGTAATCTCTAGCTAAGTTCAACAGTGTGAATAAATCACAAGAACTTGAAAAATGCCAGTTGCAGAATACATATAACACTTACACAGACTACAAAAACACACAAAATAATATTATAGCTTTGCATACGTGTGTAATGAAAGTACTAAGAAATGTATGGAAATAGTAACCAAATTCAGAGTGCTAGTTGCCTCTAAAGAGCAGAATGTGATCAAGGAGTGATAAGCAGGGATTTAAACTCGCAACTATAGTGGATACCTGAGGGCTGTGATATTTTTCTTTACACATTTGTGTATGTCTTAAATATTTTGTAATACCTTTTTCCAAAAGGAAAGTGAAGGCAATTGTTCACTCTGCAAACACTGGCTGAGGGCAGCAACTATGTCAGGCATTGTGCTGGGTGTTGGAGTCCATGGTGACAAGGCAGATGCTGCACCTGTTGTCACAGACCCTCTAATCTGGTAGAGAATGTAGAAGAAGTAGGTTTTGTATTAGGAAGCACAGGGAACTATGGAAGTCTGTGACACAGAGACATTGTGGTCTGGATGACCTAAGAAATCTTCCAAGAGAGAATGAAGCTTAAGCCGAGACTAAAGAATGGGTCATGTTGATGTGTGGCAAAACCAATACAATGCTGTAAAGTAATTAGCCTGCAGTTAAAATAAATAAATTTAAATTTAGAAAAAGAAAAGATTCAGCTATTAAGAAAAGGAAGAACGGCCTAGATTAATTGCATTCTAAATGTCCATGTCTAAAACTAAACATTGGAGCAAGCGTGGCAGAAAGAAGCATGAGATAAAGCTGGACAATGAGGAAGAAACCAGATCATGCAGGGCCTCATATTCATTCCTGATTGCCATTTCAACTTCTTTTCTTTGTTTTTTTCTATTGAAGTTGAGTTGATTTACAATGTTGTATTAGTTTCAGGTGTACAGCAAAGTGGTTCAGATACACACACACACACACACACACATTTCTTTCTCAGGTTCTTTTCTCTTACAGATTATTTTAAGACATTGAGTTCCCTGTGCTATACAGTATATCCTTGGTTATCTATTTTATATATAGTAGTGTGTATATGTTAACCCCAAACACCTAATTTATCCCTACCCGCTCTTGTCCCTTTGGTAACCATAAGTTTTTCTGTGTCTGTGAGTCTGTTACTGTTGTATAAATAAGTTCATTTGTACTTTTTTAGATTCCACGTAAGTAATAGGATATGATATTGGTTTAATTCACTTATTCTTTTTCGTGGCTGAGTTACATTCCACTGTGTATATATATCACATCTTCTTTATCTACTCATCTGTCAATAGACAATTATGTTGCTTCCATGTCTTGGTTATTGTACATAGTGCTGCACTGAACATTGCCATTCATGTATCTTTTTTTTGAATTAGGGTTTACTCTGTAAATGCCCAGGAGAGGGACTGTAGGATCATATGGTAGTTTTATGCTTATTTTCTTAAGGGATCGCCATGGGGTTCTCCAAGCCATTTCAGCTTGATGGAGCCTAGTATGGGGCTACACACTATCAAGTAGAGAGTGAGGGTGGGAAAGGGTGGGGAGGGAAGCAGAGAATCCTAAATGTTTCCGTGACTTCGCTTCCTTGCTAGATCCAGAACCATTCCCATACTCTCTGCTAATACAGAAGCAGTTTCAGTGGTTGTGGGCCGGGAGCAAAAGACAGGGAGATAGAAAGTATATGTGAGCTGGATAAGGCTTTCCCTCCCCTTCCTACGAAAGAAGGCTCTGGCAGATTTCCACATTTGTAGGTGTTTTACCATTTGTCATAGGCAAGTTACACAACTCGGTTAGTGATTAAATTATCAACAGAGCTGCTATTTGAGGAGGGAAGGTTCAGGGTTGTTTCCTGCTCCTGTGCTTTGGTTTAAAGGGAATTGAATTAATTCTTTTTTAATTCCCTTGGTTAGAAGGAACATTAAAAAAGCATGTCTGGTCTCCAGCTGATGGTGTAAGAAGCAGCACTGAAGCTCATTCATCAACTGCTAGGGTCCCTGTGCCTAACCCTGGTCCCATGTTTAGATTTATAAAGTGTGAGATCATTGTCAGTTTCATTTATCTCTGTTATTAAATTTACTAGGCCTTCTTCAAATGACATTATATCTTCTTATCTAACTCAAATAAACGTCTCACTCATAGCTAGAACATAGATGGTGAAATCTCATGGTTAACTCAATAACTGAGATAATCTCATTGTTTTGTTTTCCCAGGAGAATCTTAAATGCATTGCTCGTGTCTGGGACGCCACACAGTTGTACAAAACTTTTCTTAAAACTGCTACTCTTGTGCATTCTCTTTCTCAGAGTTTCTATACGAATGGAATATTTTTGCCCTATTCTTTAACATTTATCTTGGCCTGTTTATCTTATACAAAATAATCACTCAATTTGGCATCTGTGTTTATTTCCATGTATTGAAATAAAACATACTGATGGTATATTAGGTAAAGGTACAAGCTTTAGGATAAGTCCTACATGTGTTCAGTTCCGTGACCCCATGGCGACTTAACCTCAGTTTCCTCATCTGTAAAATGGGAATAAAAATAGCCACTTCATAAAAGCGTGGTGGAAATTAAGTGAGAATATTTTCAGTGCATTGCCTGGGCTAAAACCATTCAGATTTTAGCCAAATAGATTAAGATACTGTACTCTGTATTGACTAGAAATACGATTTGTCATTTAAAGATTTGAACCAGCCTTTTGAATTGTGACTTTTGAAAGGGAGTTTTCTCTTTGCTTTATACCATCCTGTACTTAGGGCATTTGCATCTGAACCATTAGTGTTCACTGGGTCATGTATGGAAACCAGCATCTAAGGTCATTTTGTTTGGTTTGGCTTCATTTTCCTGGTGACTTTCCTAGCTGCCAAAGGTGGGCCTCTTGGTCTGAGGGCAGTGGTTGACGGCCCTTCAACACCTTCTTCAGGTGACTTTCCTGAAACAGCATTCCAAATTCCCAGTCACAGCCAGTGCTGCCTGGTTCCCAGGGACAACAGCCTGCAGCCTGAAAATAATGTATTGGGATTATCACCCACAATCAGCCTGAAACAACCATGGCTGCCACCCTACACCCCATGCACTTTCTTACATTTGGGTCTTTATACCTACTTTAATATCTTCCCAGAACAATCTTCCCTACACCCCTCCTTTGTCAGATTAATTTCTATTTATTTATCAAGTCTCAGCTTGTGTGTCACCTTCTCAAAGTAACCTTCTATGCTTCTACAAGTTGGGAATTTCTGTTACGTACCCACCATGACATTCTCTAGTTACCCCTATTATGTGTCCTCATTTTACATAGCTCAGGTGCACGAACCTCAGTACCGTGATTTAGTTATATACCATCAGTCCTCCAACAATACAGTTGCCATGGTATATGAACTGTGAATAATTATGCACAGTATAAACTTCCCAGCTGGGTTTTTCAGTCCACAGATCACTTAATGAATAACAGATTCACATCAGTAACAAATTATGTTACTGTTATTATGATCAGTAACAAATTGTGTCACTTCTTCAAGTGACATAGTGAGTGGTCATTGCACTGTTATTCATTTCACACACAAACAGCAAAAGCAGCACCTGTGTTGCCCCTTGTCTCCTGGTGATAAACCCATATGGCATTTTATGAATATGGATAATCAAAAGAGGAAATTAGCCAGAAAAAAATAAAGTACATCAAAGAAATGAAGAGTGATTATCTTGGAAGTCAAACTTAAATGTAAATATAGTTATAGAAGAAATAGCTGGCCATGGACTGTATGACGTCTTTCCCATTGGACATGGTCTAGATTTGCAGCCAGAGGAACTTGGTGAAGGCAAATTTATTGACATAAATAAGTAAAGTGTTCATGACAGAAGGGAAGATGATGTCCCAGGAGAAGTGATTCTGCAAACCATTTCACGTGGAAGGAACTCTCAGAGATACTTCACAGTGATATAAAGAGAGCAAAGGGTAAAACTGTTAGAAGCTGATCCAAATTTTAAAGGGAATAAGATCATTTGCCAAGACATAGAGAGTATGTTTGTTCTGTGTTGTTACATGATGAAAAGAGAAGGCAAGCACTGTTCGAATGACTCTTGAGAAGTTTTTTATACTAACTCTCAAAGTTTCTAATGTTTTAAATCAGAGTGCTAATAAATAATGCTGCTGCTGCTGCTGCTAAGTTGCTTCAGTTGTGTCCAACTCTGTGCGACCGCATTGACGGCAGCCCACTAGGCTCCCTCATCCCTGGGATTCTNTGTGGGCCGGGAGCAAAAGACAGGGAGATAGAAAGTATATGTGAGCTGGATAAGGCTTTCCCTCCCCTTCCTACGAAAGAAGGCTCTGGCAGATTTCCACATTTGTAGGTGTTTTACCATTTGTCATAGGCAAGTTACACAACTCGGTTAGTGATTAAATTATCAACAGAGCTGCTATTTGAGGAGGGAAGGTTCAGGGTTGTTTCCTGCTCCTGTGCTTTGGTTTAAAGGGAATTGAATTAATTCTTTTTTAATTCCCTTGGTTAGAAGGAACATTAAAAAAGCATGTCTGGTCTCCAGCTGATGGTGTAAGAAGCAGCACTGAAGCTCATTCATCAACTGCTAGGGTCCCTGTGCCTAACCCTGGTCCCATGTTTAGATTTATAAAGTGTGAGATCATTGTCAGTTTCATTTATCTCTGTTATTAAATTTACTAGGCCTTCTTCAAATGACATTATATCTTCTTATCTAACTCAAATAAACGTCTCACTCATAGCTAGAACATAGATGGTGAAATCTCATGGTTAACTCAATAACTGAGATAATCTCATTGTTTTGTTTTCCCAGGAGAATCTTAAATGCATTGCTCGTGTCTGGGACGCCACACAGTTGTACAAAACTTTTCTTAAAACTGCTACTCTTGTGCATTCTCTTTCTCAGAGTTTCTATACGAATGGAATATTTTTGCCCTATTCTTTAACATTTATCTTGGCCTGTTTATCTTATACAAAATAATCACTCAATTTGGTATCTGTGTTTATTTCCATGTATTGAAATAAAACATACTGATGGTATATTAGGTAAAGGTACAAGCTTTAGGATAAGTCCTACATGTGTTCACTTCCGTGACCCCATGGCGACTTAACCTCAGTTTCCTCATCTGTAAAATGGGAATAAAAATAGCCACTTCATAAAAGCGTGGTGGAAATTAAGTGAGAATATTTTCAGTGCATTGCCTGGGCTAAAACCATTCAGATTTTAGCCAAATAGATTAAGATACTGTACTCTGTATTGACTAGAAATACGATTTGTCATTTAAAGATTTGAACCAGCCTTTTGAATTGTGACTTTTGAAAGGGAGTTTTCTCTTTGCTTTATACCATCCTGTACTTAGGGCATTTGCATCTGAACCATTAGTGTTCACTGGGTCATGTATGGAAACCAGCATCTAAGGTCATTTTGTTTGGTTTGGCTTCATTTTCCTGGTGACTTTCCTAGCTGCCAAAGGTGGGCCTCTTGGTCTGAGGGCAGTGGTTGACGGCCCTTCAACACCTTCTTCAGGTGACTTTCCTGAAACAGCATTCCAAATTCCCAGTCACAGCCAGTGCTGCCTGGTTCCCAGGGACAACAGCCTGCAGCCTGAAAATAATGTATTGGGATTATCACCCACAATCAGCCTGAAACAACCATGGCTGCCACCCTACACCCCATGCACTTTCTTACATTTGGGTCTTTATACCTACTTTAATATCTTCCCAGAACAATCTTCCCTACACCCCTCCTTTGTCAGATTAATTTCTATTTATTTATCAAGTCTCAGCTTGTGTGTCACCTTCTCAAAGTAACCTTCTATGCTTCTACAAGTTGGGAATTTCTGTTACGTACCCACCATGACATTCTCTAGTTACCCCTATTATGTGTCCTCATTTTACATAGCTCAGGTGCACGAACCTCAGTACCGTGATTTAGTTATATACCATCAGTCCTCCAACAATACAGTTGCCATGGTATATGAACTGTGAATAATTATGCACAGTATAAACTTCCCAGCTGGGTTTTTCAGTCCACAGATCACTTAATGAATAACAGATTCACATCAGTAACAAATTATGTTACTGTTATTATGATCAGTAACAAATTGTGTCACTTCTTCAAGTGACATGGTGAGTGGTCATTGCACTGTTATTCATTTCACACACAAACAGCAAAAGCAGCACCTGTGTTGCCCCTTGTCTCCTGGTGATAAACCCATATGGCATTTTATGAATATGGATAATCAAAAGAGGAAATTAGCCAGAAAAAAATAAAGTACAGCAAAGAAATGAAGAGTGATTATCTTGGAAGTCAAACTTAAATGTAAATATAGTTATAGAAGAAATAGCTGGCCATGGACTGTATGACGTCTTTCCCATTGGACATGGTCTAGATTTGCAGCCAGAGGAACTTGGTGAAGGCAAATTTATTGACATAAATAAGTAAAGTGTTCATGACAGAAGGGAAGATGATGTCCCAGGAGAAGTGATTCTGCAAACCATTTCACGTGGAAGGAACTCTCAGAGATACTTCACAGTGATATAAAGAGAGCAAAGGGTAAAACTGTTAGAAGCTGATCCAAATTTTAAAGGGAATAAGATCATTTGCCAAGACATAGAGAGTATGTTTGTTCTGTGTTGTTACATGATGAAAAGAGAAGGCAAGCACTGTTCGAATGACTCTTGAGAAGTTTTTTATACTAACTCTCAAAGTTTCTAATGTTTTAAATCAGAGTGCTAATAAATAATGCTGCTGCTGCTGCTGCTAAGTTGCTTCAGTTGTGTCCAACTCTGTGCGACCGCATTGACGGCAGCCCACTAGGCTCCCTCATCCCTGGGATTCTCCAGGCAAGAACACTGGAGTAGTTTTACTATATTTTTTTTTCATTTCCTTGTACATTTATAACTAATAGTAAGAGAATTTTAAAGGTCATGGAGCAGTCACACTTTCCTCATTGATTCCAATGGTCGCTTTTCCGATTTAAGTTTGCTGGGTAATTTTATGCACTACTATACAGAGTGAGCACTGCTATAGTATAGCTAGTTTCTATGCTCACACTCACAGATATAATTTTCAATTGAATGAGTGAGGGAATGAGTGAATTCTATATAAATACTAGGGATGAAAGAGAATAGTCCCTTCCTCCCTTGCCAATTCTTCCCCATCTGAATGCATGGCCCATATTCCAAGGAGTACGTCCACTCTTGTGCTCAAATTAATTCTACAGCTCTAATCATGGCCCTGAAGCTAAGGGTCAACACTTCAACCAGCAGGTCAGTGCAACCACTGGTGAGGCTCCACCTGGCCCAGCCCCAGTCAATCATAGCTACAGCCACTGCTGGCTCATTCTGGAGCTGGGTTTATAATTCAATACTCCTACATCTTAGAATGTGGTCATGGGGCCTAGGAATACCCAAATAAATGAAACTTACTGTTCTAATATAAACTTCAGTCTGGCCAATAGCTTTCCTACCCTCTCCGCCCACGTCTTGACTAGAATTGTTAATAACTAAACAGAATTCATGTTCATTTTTTAACTCTGAGAAGTGGTAAAGTGGCCAAGATGACAACATTGCCACGACAGCCCTTCAAATCCATTAATGTAATCCCAGGATAATGGAAAACCTAACTCTTCTGGTATTTCTAGAACTTGTATCATGATAAACATGTTGGAAATAAGACTGAGAAGAGACAACCTCTGAAAGGGGCAGCATTCCCATAGCTTTTGGATGCCAGCTAAGCAATCTCACCAGACATTTTCAGGAAATACCACCAACCAACTTATGTGGCTTTTCCTCCCGGGATTCATCTCTGAGGATACCTTAAAAATTCAATTAAGCTCTTTACAAAGGCCCTTAATAATCCCTTACTCCGTGTCTGCAGTGAAATTTTCTTTCAAATATGTTGGGGGCAGTTGGGAGCAATTTACTTGGCTAACATTTATTGAACACATACTCTGTGTCCAGCTCTGCACTCAGCACTGGAATCAACAGTGAGCAGTCAGACATGTCCTTCTGGGACTTACAGACTGATGACAGAAACAGACAATAAACAGACAAACAAAAATATTTGGAATTAGACTCACACCACGTGCCACGAAGGGAGCAAACAGTAAGGGGAGGAGAGCAGGAAAGCACTTACAGCGAAGAAGGTCAGGGAAGAACTGTGAGGGAGGGAGACCTGAAACAGGAGGAGTAGAGGGAAGAAATTTCCTCTTGGAGGAGATGCAAGCCAATAGCCACTGAGAAAGCAAGCGTATGAAGCGCTCAAGGAAATGTAAGGGAGGAAACTGAAAATCATGCATAGAATTGTACATAATGGGAGCCATTTAAGGCCAGAGTAACTGTTGGAACCCTCTGTAGCTGGCCTTTAGTCATGGCGAGTCCTATCACCTCCTCTGCAGCCTGGTCCTCTTAGGGTGAAAGCAGTCCACCAAGATGACAGGGAGCCTGGGCTTCACCCCCATCTGTTTGTTATTTGCAGCAGGCTTGTCCTGATCTGAATCTCCATCCAAGCTGGCTTCTCTGAAACTTGCTGACCTCGACTTAGGAATTGCCATAAAGGTTCTTAGTTCCAGGCTAATCTTTTCCGAAGTGCCTTTTCTTTTAACAACTTAAAGGGTGTTATTTCTTCATCTTCCCTCACTGCCCACAAGCAGGACGCTGAACAGTCTTTCCGGCACAAACACGAGGAGGGCAGAGGGACTTATCCTAAAGGGGTCTTGCTGAGCCTGGGCCAACTTCACCCAGGAGGAAACTTTGCTGAGTTAGGGGCGCAGAGACTGAACAAATGTCCCTCTCTGTCGTCTTTGTTTCAGGATTTGAAAAGAAGCATAGCATACATGGTTGAAGCTTATTATTGCACATAATTGAGAATGTCTGTAATTTGAACTAATCCAGCAAACTATTTATATGCCGTCATGTCATACAATAAAAATGATATGTGGAATAATTTTTAAATAATCCACTATAGGACTCTTTTGGCTATTTTGTTCCAGCTACAAGGACTTCATAATAGGCATATGTGTTATGATAAGTTTTGGAGGAAACAAGATAACAGAGAAACTGGTATATCCCGTGAGTCACTTCTCTCTGAGACCTTCAGCTTCTTAATATTTAAGAAGGAAAAGCTATAACTCTTGACTATGCAGGACTGTTGGAAGGACTGAATAAACTGATGAGTGTCAGGCACATGGCCCAGGCTGAGTCATAGGGCTCATAAACAGTGACTATTATCATATCATGATGAAATAGCATTTCTCTTTAAAAAAAAAAAATTCTGTAACTCACACTTTTTACCCCTAGAACAAACTCTTCCATCAGTAAGAGCCAAGCAAGGATTTATTCTATATGCTGGGTGATTATTTTTAGAATTTTCTTTAGGTTTCTCAGTTTTGTTAAGAAATTAGAAATTATAGTTGAATCCTTATTCTGTGGATGGCACAATTGAGTCCCACAGAGGGAAAATTCTGAAACCACATGGAGTCTGGCAAGTTGCTGGTAAAAATAGTCAATCCATAACTGTCGTCTTGGCGTCATTAGCACTAGTGACATAGGACCTAGGCTGTATCTATTCTGCTTCCTGAGCAAGAGACACTTTGGCACTCATTACAATATAAATAGTTACAATCTATCTATAAAGCACCTAATCTTAATCACTGTGATTTTTGATACCAGTTTTAAAAAAAAAAGAAGCAGAAGAAGTAGTCTGTATATTCTGGTTCGTAATGTATTTCTCAAGTGTACGAGTACCTTGTACCAGTACCAGTCACTAGCCGTGTACCAGCCACTGTGCTCAGTGTGCTATATGAATTCCCTTATCTATCACTCTACCTGTACGTTGGATACCAGATCTATGCCCCTTTTATAGATGAGAATACAGGCTTGGAGCTGTGAGGTATGTTGCCCAAGGCTACCCACCTGGACAAACCCCCATCTCCGCTGTTTTGACTGTGCTCTCCTTATGACAAACGTGTACCTCTTCTTCAGGCTAACTGTGATGGATAAGAGCACAGGCTCCAGGATAAGTCACACCACCTCTTTGTGCTTCAATTTCTTCATTGATCAAACAGGGACGATAATCCCATTTGCTATGAGAATTAAATGAAATGATGCATGTAAAGCACTTAACCTGGAAGAAGCAGCCTCACCCTTTAGGAACCCCGCCCACCGCTCCTGGAATATCATGCTTCACTTGATAGGAAAGAATTTCCCCAGATGGTCTGGCCCAACAGTTCATTGTTCCCAGCCAAGGTCATGTTCCATAACTAGTTCCACCCCCCTGTTTTGGTTCCCTCGGATGGAAGGTTAATTTTTTATAGTCATTACAACTTCCTTAATCTTCCCAGTGTTAAAAATACACATATTCCAGTGATTCTGTTGCTTTCTGGACTAAAAGATTTAACAGATTTCCAGAGTAACATGCTTCTCCATTCCCAAACTTCCTCTTCCTAGAAATGAAATCTTAAGGAAATCCATGAGGTCAGCTCATCTATTTTTTCCTTTTGGAAAGGTAGGTGATTTCCAATATCACGTTAGCTTCAGGTATATAGCACAGCAATTCATGTGTATGTGTGTGTGTGTGTATAATTCCTCAGATTCTTTTCCTTTATAGGTTATTATGATGCATTGACTCTGTTGCCTGTGCTATGCAGTAGGTCATTGTTGGCTATCTATTTTAAATATAGCAGTGTGTACATGTCAGTCCCAAACTCCTGATCTATTCCTTCTTCCCACCCTTCCCCCCCAACCCCCCAGTAACCGCAAGCTTTTTCTCTAAGTATGTGAGCCTGTTTCTGTTTTGTAAATAAGTTAATTTGTCTTTATTTTTACATTTATCATATATTTGTCTTTGTCTGGCTTGTTTCACTTAGTACGGTAATCTCTAGGTGCAATCCATGTTGCTACAGATGGTATTATTTCCTTCCTTTTTATGGCTGAGTAATATTCCATTGTATATATGTACCACATTTTCATCCACTCATCTGTCAATGGACATTTAGGTTCCTTCCATGTCTTAGCTATTATAAATAGCCTGTAATAGCCATTGGTTATTATTATTTACAAATTATGGTTTTCTCTAAATATGTGCCCAAGAATGAGATTGCTGGATTGTATAATTCTACTTTTAGTTTTTAAGGAACCTCTGTGAGTCGGACACGACTGAGCAACTGAACTGAACTGAACTGAACCGTATTTTTCTCCATAGCAGCTGTACCAATTTACATTCCCACCAACAGTGCAGAAGGGTTCCCTTTTCTCCACACCCTCTCTAGTGTTTATTATTTGTAGACTTTTTGATTATGGCCATTCTGACTGGAGTGAGGTGATACCTCATTGTGATTTTGACTTGCATTTCCCTAATAATTAGCAATGTTGAGTACCTTTGCATGTACCTTTGGCCATCTGTATGTCTTCTTTGGCGCTGATGGTTTTGTCACTAAGTTGTTTCTGACTCTTGCAACCCCATGGACTGTATGTAGCCTGCCAAGCTCCTCTATCCATGGGATTTTCCAGACAAAAATACTGGAGTGGGTTGTCATTTCCTTCTACAGGGGAGCTTCCCAACCCAGAAATTGAACTCGGGTCTCCTGCATTGCAGGCAGGTTCTTTACCAACTGAGCTACAAGGGAATCCCATGTCTTCTTTGGAGAAATGTCTATTTAGATTTTCTGCCATTTTTAAATTGAGTTGTTTGTTTTATATTGCTGCTTATCCATTTTTTTAAACTTGTTTATTTTTAATTGAAGGATAATTGTTTTACAATACTGGTTTAATTTCTGCCACACATCAGCATGAATTACCCATAGGTATACATATGTCCCCTTTTTCTTGAACCTCCCTCCCACCCTATAGATTGTTACAGAGCCCCAGTGNTTTTTTTAACTTGTTTATTTTTAATTGAAGGATAATTGTTTTACAATACTGGTTTAATTTCTGCCACACATCAGCATGAATTACCCATAGGTATACATATGTCCCCTTTTTCTTGAACCTCCCTCCCACCCTATAGATTGTTACAGAGCCCCAGTGTGAGTTCCCTGAGTCATACAGCAAATTTCATTGGCTATCCATTTTACAAATGGTAGACGAGAAGGAAGGAGAGGGTGAGATGAATAGAGAGAGTAGCTGATGGTCCATTCTTAAAGGATGCGTGTTGCAGGAGGAAGGACTGGCATCACATCTCTGCTCTAGCAGGCCACATTAATTCACTGAGGGCTGCATATCATGCTAAATCCATTCTCTCTCTCTCCATCTATTACCTACCAACCTACTTACGTATTTTCCCATATTCTTCTCACTATCAGTTCTCATTATCATATGCAAATCCCCTATAAGAAAGTATTTAAAAGACAGGCTCTGGAGCCAGACTTTCTGGGGATAAGCCTGGCCTCACTATCTACTAGCTATATGACCTTGGACAAAGTGTGCAGCCTTCCTGTGCCTAGTTCCTCATCTGTAAAAGGAGATACTAATAGGATCTTCATCATGAAATAGTTTGAGAAGTAATGAATGGAGCACTTAAAACAGTACCTGGCACATGACTCCCTCAATATGTTATTATTGTTAGTTCCCTTAATCGATGGCAAACCCTGGTTTTGAAAGGTTGAATAACTTACCCGAGGTCACACAGGCCATGAGTTGCAGAGCTGGCACTGGCTGGTCACAGAGCCGATGCTCCAGCTGCGTTGCTGTACTACCTCTTGTTAAGCACAGGCCATGTGTCCATTACTCGGCAAGTGCTGCTGGGCATCGTGGAGTATTCAAGAGACAGAAACGTACTTTGATCATTAGTTTCACTTCTAAGAATTGGACTGAAACTGGAACAAGTACATAAAGGCACAGGGATAATGCTCATTACAACATTATTTGTGATGGCATCAGACCAGGATACATTTTCAGCAAAAGGACTGGAATATAAAAAGACAGTTAAAAAGACTGTTAAATTTAGGACAAACTAAATAAATAAATGTTTCTCCCCATGTGATCCTTTAAGCACAAATTTTCATGGAAAATTGACTCTTTAAATATTGTTGAGGAACAGGCTGTGGGAAATATTCAGAGACTCGAGGAGAGAGAATTGGGACTTATGTATCTCTCCCTCTCATTCTCTTCTTTTTTTGTAATTTATTTTTTTTTATTTTATTGAAATATAGTTGCTTCATAGTACCATATTAGTTTTAGGTGTACAGCACAGTGATTCAATCATATGTGTGTGTATGAAAAAATATATATATGTAACCTTTTACAGGTTGTTTTTCCTTGAAAGTGAAAGAAAGTGTTAGTTGCTCAGTCATGTCCAACTCTGTGCCCTATGGACTGTGGTCTACCAGGCTCCTCTGTCCATGGATTCTCTAGGCAAGAATACTGGAGTGGCTGCTCATTCCCTTCTCCAGGGGAATCTTCCTAACCCAGAGACTGAACCTGGGTCTTCTGCATTGCAGGCAGATTCTTTACCATCTGAGCCATCAGGGAAGCTCTGTTTTTCCTTATATATATAGGTTATACAAAATATTGAGTAGAGTTCCCTGTGCTACACAGTAGGTACTTGGTGGATACCTATTTCATGTATAGTAGTGTCCATGTGTCCTAATTTATCCTCCCCTCTTCCCTTTGGTATATTCCTCTCACTTGGTGGCTATCCATCTCTAAGTACCAAAGTGCCAGTCATGTCAGGGTATACCAGATCTAGGAACTCAACTCTATCTCCAAAAGGAAAGAGAGTTCCTCCCACCTGGATCAGATTAAGAAGAACCAGGGTTCGTGTCTTGCCCAGCTGGGCCAGGTAGGGTGAAAGCTCTGCAGCCGTGTCCTGTTCATATGACTGCAGAAGCCACTGCTGCAAATCCAGACTCTCACCCTATTGAGGACCTACCACATGGCAAACAAATACCTGGATAGTCAGGCAGAGATTTAGGCTTTTTGTGTGCATTTGATTTTTTTAATTGTTGTGCTGTTTAACACAGTGCACTGTGCACTTCCCTTTGCATGTGGAGACACAACCCTTTTAAAATCTGTATTAAAAAATAGATTTGGCAGTGGCTTTTGCTCCCACTTGAGCTTGCCAAAAAGGTTGGAAGTGAGCATGCTTCTTCCTGCCTCTCTTGGCTGCATTCCCTCTTAGAAGTTGGTGGAGACAGAAGCCTTCTCTTCCATAACTTTCCCTTAAGCAGTAAGGGACTGGGGTGGGGTAGGGTCCAGGAGAAGGGCCTCCGCCTTTCATAACCAAGGAGGTGGTGATGTAGAAATATCAGGTGCTGGCAGTGAAATTTTGGAAATTCTGATCAAGTTCCCATGCTGTTGTTTAATCCTTAATCATCCTTCCTGGCATACTTCCCACTGCTACTACTTATTTAAAATTGGAAGGGACTAATTGCCTCAATCTGTATTTTCTATAAAGCTACGTTCAATGCAAAACCCACTGGGGCTCTCTGCATGATCATCTTGACCTAATAGGCTGTTTTATTTGCTTCCAAGCAGTCTCTTCTGTCTTCCCCTTATAGTCTAAAATTTTCTTAGTCCCAAGTGAAAATGAGCAGTATGGGAGATATTTAAACATTTCCTGCAGAAAAACAAGATGTTAGCTGAATTCCATATTCATCTCTCTGAATGGGTTTAACTATCAATGAGGTTTGCTGCCATGCACAGGGATCTTTATAGAAATTACTTTAACTATTTTGTTTTTCCTAAATATTATTCCAGAGACAAAGAATAATCATTATTCTTCAAATCTTCTATGCCAAAAAATGTCAGATTGCTTCATCTAATTGAAATTTGAGGACTCTTGTGATCTAAAACATGCCATTCAAATGTAGGCTTTCTGAGGAGAAAAAGTTCATTGCACTCCTCAAGAATGAAAGTCCAAGATCCACCCAAGTTATTACATAAACTTTTGGCTTATACTCATGGCTAGTCACATGTACAAGCAGGGGAGGCCAACCCATAGGTGCTGTCCCTTTGTTGCCAGAGAGGCCCTAAAATCTACTTTCCTCTAATGCTTAAATTCTACCTTCTGTGAAATCTGTCTTAAAATTCCTAATAACTGCAGGAGGAAAAATATAATCAATCCCTAATTACTCACAACTTGTTAAATCTTTCCCTATGTTGGCATTAAGAGTGTTTTCTTCCCATTGCTTTCTTTTTTTAATTTTCTTTTTTTAGGATAACATATTTTATTTAAAATGTAAAATATTAGAATTCAATATAAATATTTAGTCATATGTTTATGTCACAAAGGCAACAGCATGAGAATAGGATGATCAATGTTCCACCTTTTATTTCTCTTGTCTTTTCCATATATTTCACTAAATTTTTTTTTAATTTTAAATTTTACTTTATTTTATTTTACATTACTGTATTGGTTTTGCCATACATTGTACATGAGTTCCTAATCCTGAACCCCCCTCCCACCTCCCACCCCATATCATCTCTCTGGATCATCCCCGTGCACCAGCCCCAAGCATCCTGTATCCTGTATCGAACACAGACTGGCGATTCATTTCTTACATGATAGTATACATGTTTCAATGCCATTCNTGTATTGGTTTTGCCATACATTGACATGAATCAGCCACTGGTGTACATGAGTTCCCAATCCTGAACCCCTCTCCCACTTCCCACCCCATATCATCTGCCTGGATCATCTCCGTGCACCAGCCCTAAGCATCCTGTATCCTATATCGAACATAGACTGGCGATTTGTTTCTTACCTGATAGTATACATGTGGTTTTGATTTGCATTTCCCTGATGATTAGGTATGTTGAGCATCTTTTCATGAACTTTTTGACCATCAGAAGTCTCTCTTATTTATTCAGATCCTCTGTCCATTTTTTAATTGAATAATTTTTTTTTGTCCTTGAGTTGTATGAATTATTTATATATTTGCATATTAATCTCTTATAAAATATATGATTTGTATATATTGTCTTTTCATTTGGTTGATGGTTTCCTTTTCTGTTTGATGCAATGGCAAGCCATTCCAGTACTCTTGCCTAGAAAATCCCATGGACAGAGGAGCCTGGTAGGCTGTAGTCCATGGGGTTGCTAAGGGTTGGACATGACTGAGTGACTTCCCTTTTCTGTTCAGAAGCTTTTTAGTTGGATGCTGTCTCTCTTGTTTATTTTTGCTTTTGTAACCTTTGTTTTGTGTGTCAAATCCAAAAAATCATCAGCAAGACCTGTCAAGAAACTACAACTTGTGTTTTCTTCTAGGAGTTTTATGGTTTCAGGTCTTACATTCAAGTCTTTCATCCACTTTGAGTTGATTTTTGTATATATGTAAGGTAGTGGTTCAGTTTCACTCTTTTGCATGTGATTGCCAGTTTTCCCAGCACCATCTATTAAGTAGACTGACCTTTAGCCTTTATATAGTCTTGATTTTGTTGCAAATTAATTTTCCATATATGTGGGAGTTTATTTCTGGGCCCTCTATTCTGTTCCATTAATCTATGTCTGTTTTTAATGCTAGTACATACAGTTTTGATTAGTGTAGCTTTGTAATGTAGATTGAAATTAGGAAGCATGGTGCTTCCAGTTTTGCTCTTCTTTCTCAAGATTAGTTTAGCTATTTGGGGTCTTTATGGTTTTAAACAAATTTTAGCATTGTTTATTCTACTTCTGTGAAAAACTCTAGCTGTTTCTTACACCTACATTTTTATATCTCCTTGTCTATCAGTTTGTGTTATTTCAGCTTCAGAAATGGGTTTAAGAGCAAGGAGTTCATTCAGAAGGGCAAGAAAATGATGCAAAAGATGCAAAAGAGAAACCTTAGAGTGATTCCTTCCCCAGGGTGAAGAATTTAGGATATTTGTGTTCCATGTCCTGTCTACCATTTGTTGAGTCTTCCTCCCAGAGGTGTTGATTCCCAGATGCTTCTGATCTGCTGTGCAGATGAACAGAGCGGCCTTCTATGTTTCCAGAAGAGCCTTCAAGTATAGAGGTGTAGATGCTGGCAGTTGGTAGCTATTTGGAGCATCTAAAATGATGTAGTTTGCAGAAAAGATACAGAGCTTTGACAGTACCTGCTACAATCCAAATAGCTGTGAACCCTGGATACCAGTTCTGATTCTGTCATGAATAAATTGTTTGACTTTGGATAAGCTATGTGTCCCTTGTGCCTCAGTTTCCTCAAAAGAAGAGTGAGGGATTAATCATTTTATCTCTTCAACTAGGATACAGAGTCCTTGGGAGCAGGGACTGTTCTTTGGACACCCTGTCCTTCACATATGGGTCAGTTCAGTTGGATGCCTCTTCTTGCTGCTTATTCTATCAGTCACTTTATCTAAGACCTTCAGGAGACTCAAAACATGGAGGATGTTTGTGTTTCCAGGAGCCACACTATTACCATGCATGGGACTAGTTCTCCTTCATTAGCCCATCCTTTGATGCTGAACACAAACTCTGGAAGCAGGTCAAGAAGATGGTCCTTGAGCCATCTGATGGAGCAGAAAACAGGAACATAGGGCTTTGGATGGACTAGGTACTCAGGGGAGAAGGCAATGGCACCCCACTCCAGTAGTACTCTTGCCTGGAAAATCCCATGGACAGAGGAGCCTGGTAGGCTGCAGTCCATGGGGTCACTACTAGTCAGACAAGACTGAGCGACTTCACTTTCACTTTTCCCTTTCATGCATTGGAGAAGGAAATGGCAACCCACTCCAGTGTTCTTGCCTGGAGAATCCCAGGGACGGCAGAGCCTGATGGGCTGCCGTCTATGGGGTCGCACAGAGTCGGACACAACTGAAGCGACTTAGCAGCAGCAGCAGAAGCAGGTACTCAGAAATGCTTGCATAGCTAGGGACTGAAACATTTCCCAAATTTTAGCTGAATAGCAGATGCTCCACATAGATTTCTATGTACATGTAACTTTGAGTGAACACATATTCTAAAATGCCACCCACAGTCATTAGGAATGCAGAGGCTCTTCTTGGTATGGGCCATTAGCTACCATTTATGAACTGGTTTAAATCCCATGAATGGTGCACCCAGGGATGACCTTGGCTCAGGTGCCAGTAAATTATGCTGCATAGCGCTTTGCCTCATGCTACCATCCTGATCTGAAGTTGGCTAATTATTACCCAGGCAATAGGCATGTCCTTTCCATATTCATGGGATTTCCACTTCTGGGTTGTCTGTTCATTTCCAAATACTTTCTGAATTAGTCTCTGAATCTTTTCTGACTTCTCTAAAATGTAAGGTTTAATTTCCATCAAGAGTCACCCATGTCTATAAATAATCTCCAAAGTGACTCTGGATGTTCAGCTTATGGAAAGTTATTTTTGAGGTGCTGAGGATTTCTGAACAGGTTGCCTGGTGAAACTGTTTCAAAGTTTGAGGCTTTATTCCTTCTTTACTGTAGTTTCCATTTTGTATAATACTAAGATTATACCATTAGACACATGATTTAAAAAGCAAGATAAATTCATGGGTAGGCTGGTAAATAGATGTTGATTCTCGAGTTTGGGGAAGGTATTAAAGGCTGGTACAAATTTGGTTCTGAACTTCCTAGCAGCCAAAGCAAAGAAACTCTATCCACGAAACCCATAGCATCATTAGAAAACTAAAATCCAACAATTTAGCAAAACCTAAGCTTCCTTTTATTGATGCTTATGGATTTTCACAAAAGGGTGGAGTATCCCACAACTGGCAGCAAAACTGCAATAAAACCAACAGGTTTGTGCTAGGGAGCTGATCTTAGTCATGCGGCCACTGCATGTGTATGTGTTAGGATGGGGGCAGGCTTGAGGAGTCTCTAGAAAGCCAAGACTGTGGAGGTGAGTGGGTTCCCTCTCTGTAACTGGTTTTCCTGAGTAATTCAAATCTTGAAAGAGGACCCTTCTTGTCCAGCCAGATTGGACATCTGAGCAGACTTAGAAAAGGGCTCCTTGTCTGCAGGAGAGCATACTTGCCAGGACTAGGTATGAGCCCTATCTGTAAGCGGGAAGAACAAATCTGACTCCATTATTATATCTGGTTCTTTTACCTTTGTATTCTATTGCTTTTGATTCCAGTTAAGAATGTTGCCAGGCTTCCCTGGTGGCTCAGTGGTAAAGAATCTGCCTGCCAACGCAGGAGATGTGGGTTTGATCTCTGATCCAAGAAGATCCCACATGCCATGGTGCAACTAAGCCCCTGTGCCGCAGCTACTGAGCCTGTGCTCTAGAGCCTGGGAGCTGCAGCTCCTGAGCCCATATGCTGTAACCGCTGAAACCTGCGTGTCATAGACAGAGCTCATGCTCTTCAACAAGGGAAGCTACCGCAACGAGAAGCCTACATACTGCAGCGAGAGGGCAGCCTCCTGCTCACCACAAGTAGGGAAAACCCATACAGCAATGAAGACCTAGCCTGGTCAAAAATAGATAAATTAAAAAAAAAATATATATATATATATATAAAAGAGTGTTGTCTATAGCCTGAAATATACAGGGTAGCTCATTCTCAGAACTCTGAGCTTCAGAGGGATAACACTTCCATTCATGAATAAGTGCTCAGTCATGTCAGATTCTTTGTGATCCTACAGGCTGTAGTCTTCCAGGCTCCTCTGTTGATGGGATTTTTTCCCAGCAAGAATACTGAAGTGGGTTGCCATATTCTTTTCCATTTCAATTCATATAGCTATGAAAATTTTCAGAATAGAGAAACATTTGCCTTGTTGGTCATTTACAGAAACACCGTGACCTGACCTACATGGACAGCTGTGAGAACAAAGGATCCCAGCACCAAGAACTGGGCAACAACCAATTATGCTTTCCCCTCACTTTGACTTTAGAAAGGTTTTGCTGAAACCCTTTGAGGAGTTTGGAGTTTTGGGGTTCATGTGCCATCCATCTCCTTACATGTCCTTGCAATAAAACTTTCTCTGCTCCGAGCTCCAACATTTGGTTTGTTTGGCCTCATGTGCATTGTGGTCACAAGAACTTGTGTTTGGTAACATATCTTGGCTAGCAGAGCACACCTCACCGCCTCCCCCACCCCGCCCTCTTCCCTTCCCCCTGGTCTTTTGTTCTAGCCTTGAATGGCGTGGACTAGCTGAAGACCTTCCCCTGTACTTGGATTTCCTAGGACAAGGGCATTCAGGGCAGTCCTCACTGTGTGCAGCCTTGGACCCACTAGGTAAGGAGCAAAGCAGTTGCCAACCACCTCAGGGAGACTGTGCTCTCCTAACACATAGGGTGCTATTTTCACAGGACCAAATGTAGCAACATGTTGATCAGATTTGTTCAGAGGTGCATCCTGATTGTGAAATAGCCATGTAGATGGGGTTATCTTTTCAGCCAGAGAGAAGGATCCTGTATTTTGACAATCACACAGGATGCCCTAAACACCTTGGCTCTTGGAGTCTGTGTGTGAAATTCTGTCCCCCAAAATGAGAGTGCCATGTGCGCTCTCTGATGGCCATCCCTCTACCACTGGTATCTGCCTTGCTCTGATGATTGACCTCAGATTATTTTCATTTCCAGGAGCCGTGCCTTGAGGTCACAGCTCAGTTTCCCACACTGCAGATAAGCCTCTTCTCCTGGGGCTGGGGAATTTTCACACGTGCATGGGTGGTGGGAAACCCATGACTCTGACTCGTGTGATTCCTGTGGTCTCAGTAGCTTTAAACAACAGCTGATATGGAAACTTCTGGTTCTAAGAGATATGTTCTGTTCAGAGATAATTTCTCTGCAGGAGTGATCAGGCCTTAAGATGAAAAGTGTTCATTGGGCGGCTGCTGAGTACTTTCTGCCGCATGACATTACCTGGAGTGTGGAGAGTTTTTGAGCATTTTAGAGTGCTTTTCCTCACTTAACTCTCACCATGCCTCTGTGAAGAAGTACATCAGTTAGCATGTGTCTGATTGCAAATGACATAAAATACTCCAACTGGCTTGATCTACAAAGGGGATTTAGTGGCTGGTTCACATAACTAATATGCTCAGAGGTGGTCAGTATTCAGGGAAGGCTGATCTGGGCTCAGAAGGGATTCCTGAGGGGTAGGGCTTCTTTCTGTTCCTGCTCTGCCTTCCTGGCCTAGGTTTACCGTCAAGTTTATAGTGAAGGCTGCTGGCAGCTCAGGATACCATGCAGTGTCAAGACAGTTGATGGAGTTCTAACCCTTGCAAGCTCTTATTGTGTCACACAGTTGTTGATTGAAAAAAAGTGCACAACTTAAAAGTTGAGAATTATGTTTTATTCCATAGGCTTCATGAGAAGCTAAGCCTGGAAACTGTCTCTTATACACATCTCCTAGCAGCCAAAGCAAAGAAACTCTATCCACGAAACCCATAGCATCATTAGAAAACTAAAATCCAACAATTTAGCAAAACCTAAGCTTCCTTTTATTGATGCTTATGGATTTTCACAAAAGGGTGGAGTATCCCACAACTGGCAGCAAAACTGCAATAAAACCAACAGGTTTGTGCTAGGGAGCTGATCTTAGTCATGCGGCCACTGCATGTGTATGTGTTAGGATGGGGGCAGGCTTGAGGAGTCTCTAGAAAGCCAAGACTGTGGAGGTGAGTGGGTNAAGAAAGACATCTCAAGGTAAAAAAAATTAGCACTTTTCTATGTATGGGAAGATGCAGGAGTCTGGATTCTTTGAAATCATCCCTTTGATATGCACCTTAGCATATAGGGCCAGTATCTTACTTTTGTCCATCTGGAATCCCTGGGAATCCCCCAGGGTGCATGATCAGGGGTGGGTGCGGGGGCAGCTGCAGTGGCTACTGGCTTGATGGCTACAGCATCTTCTGATGTGGTGCGTGAGAGTCTTCATTCACACAGTGGAAAAGAAAAGGTTTCCTATTCCAGATTTACAGAATAAGGAGAAATTTTTGACTTTCCCACAAGCCCCAGCTCCTTGCCTCTGACTAATTTAGGCATTCATCCTTGAACCAATTCTTGATGGACAGTGGCCATTTCATGACTGACACAAGAACGTTTTCTGGGATCTGGGATGGGTTTCAGCATCAGGTTGATCTCTGAGAGACAGCAGTGAGTGGTCCTGAAAAAGAATCTTAGTTCCCTGCCCAGGAATTGAATTTGGGCAGCTAGTGGCGCAGATGGTAAAGAAATTGCCTGCAATGCTAGAGACCTGGGTTGACCCCTGGGTNTGCAAGGAGATCCAACCAGTCTATTCTAAAGGAGATCAGTCCTGGGTGTTCATTGGAAGGACTGATGTTCAAGCGGGATACTCCAATAATTTGGCCACCTGATGCAACGAGCTGACTCATCGGAAAAGACCCAAATGCTGGAAAAGCTTGAGGGCAGGAGAAGGGGATGACAGAGGATGAGATGGCTGGATGGCATCACCAGCTCAACAGACATGGGTTTGGGTGGACTCTGGGAGTTGGTGATGGACAGGGAAGCCTGGCATGCTGCAGTTCATGGGATCGCAAAGAGTTGGACATAACTGAGTGACTGAACTGAACTGAATGACAACCTTCTTCCACTGGATAAAAATCTAATTCCCCTGCAATAGAGTCTTCTGTTTGAGATACCTCACTAAAATAGGTATTGGCAAATTGAAGTAAGATATGCTGGGATTTGGGGCTTTCTGGGTGGCTCAGTTGGGAAAGAATCCGCCTGCAGTACAAGAAATCCAGGTTCAATCCCAAGATCCGGAAGATCCTATGGAGAAGAAAATGGCAACCCACTCCAGTATTCTTGCCTGGGAAATTGCATGGACAGAGGAGCCTAGTCGGCTACAGTCCATGGGGTCACAGGAATCAGACACAACTTAGCAAATAAACCACCACCACCACNTACAAGAAATCCAGGTTCAATCCCAAGATCCGGAAGATCCTATGGAGAAGAAAATGGCAACCCACTCCAGTATTCTTGCCTGGGAAATTGCATGGACAGAGGAGCCTAGTCGGCTACAGTCCATGGGGTCACAGGAATCAGACACAACTTAGCAAATAAACCACCACCACCACCATCGTGAAATTTAATAATGCTACTTTACAGGATACCTTCATTTGAATTAGAAAAGCTTTAAAAAAAATCCATAGGGTCTTAAACAGTCAGAAATGTATTTATTTCTTTATTTTTACATAGCAAAGAGTCTAAGAAGGTTTTTTTCTAGCATGGGGTCATTGGTCCAATGATGTTAACGCTGGCATCTCTGTGATTCAGCTAACCTTTCCTTGTGGTTGCAAAATATCTATCAGCACTCCAGACATGTCATCTATGTTCACAACAGGAAAAAGGGGAGAAGGCAGGCTATTGACTTGATCTGTTCACAATATCAGAAAAGCAAAAGCTTCTCTGAGAAAACTCCAATAAGATGTTCCCTTATATCTCATTCATTAGAAATGTGTCCAATGGTCATCTTTAATGCAAGAAAAGCTGGCGATATGTTGGGTGGAAAGCAGCTAGGAAGAATGAGATCTATAAGAGCTGTATTTCAGCCAAACACTGTTATCTGCCACAATTGCCATTATTTCCTCTCCCTTTTGGGAAAAAAAAAAAAAAAAGGAAAGAAATATTTCAAGTATACACAAAAGAGAGAATTCTTACTGGTCTAGCTTCGTCAAGTATCCTCCCTGATTCATCAGCTATGGCTAAAATACAGACACAACTGCAAATTTGTTACTATAAAAAATGTTTGTAATGTCATCCAAACAAGCATACCCAGCTAAAAAAAAAAAGAAAGAAAAAGAAACATTGCAAATCCAATTGAAGCCTCTGGTATATTTCTCAATTGCACTTCCTTACTCTGACCCCAAAACCAATCACTATCCTGAATTTGAAATCTATTATTCCCACATATATTTTCACTGCATATAGTTACTCTCATAATCTTGCTTGGGCTATTTTAAAATTTGTGCAAATACTGTAACTTAGCCTGCCCTCTTCAACTTCCTTTCTTAGCTAATTAGATCCATGTTTATACATATGATCTAATTCATTCAGTTTCACAGCTGTATAGTAAGTATTTGGTGAATATAGCATAATTTATCCCTTCCTTCACTGGTAGACATTTGAATTATTTATAATTCTTTGTTTCTCTAAAAATACTGCAGTGAATTTCTAGTATATGCCTCTTTCTGCATACGTGAAATTATTTCTCTGAGGCATACACCCAGAGGTGGAATTGCTGGGTCAAAGGTTCTCTCAACTTTTAATTTTAAAAAACAGTGCCAAATGGCTCTCCAAACTGGTCTCACATTTAGCCATCCAACACAGGGTGTTATTGTTCTAATTGCTTCACATTCTCATCAACTCTTGGCATTGTCAGACTTCTCAGATTATGCCAATCTCATGAGTGTGGGTATTCTATCTCTTTGATTTCCCTGATTGCTAGTGAGACTGAGCATTATGCCAGATGTTTATTGGCCATTTGGCTTTCCTCTTCCTTTAATTTCCTGTTGATGTCATTCGCCCATTTTTCTGTGAATGTGTTATCTTTTCCCTATCTTTCACATCTTCCTATATCTCACTGCCCCAACCGGACTAGTGAGCATCCCTAGTTGAGTCAGGGCTTCCACCATGCATTCAGTTAATGTCCACTATGTATATGCTAGACATGGTGGAAGCATTGGAGATTCAGATCCTTGCCCTGAAGTTATTATTATGTTTTTACGTTCTTCAGGTATGTTTGGCACATAGAGTTGTTGAATGAATAACCGATAAACACAATTCTAAGGAATCTGACAGCTGTCTCTGTGGTCTTTGTGTGGACAAGTCCTCAAACTTACTCTGTATCAGTCTAAAGGGAAGAGTAATTTTAGACAGATAAAAGCTACATGGGAAGATATGGGCTCAAACATAACAGAAACTTTCTAATAATAAGATATGTTCAAAGATAGAGTAGTGAATACCCCCACCACTGGGGTTTTCAAGTGCAGCCTGATTAACTGCTGAGCAAACCCATTGTACAAGGAATAGAATGTCAGATAAGGAGTTGCACCAGGTAAGGTCTTTCTCTATTCCCTGAAATTTTATAAAATGCAATGCATCATTTTAGTTAACTCACGATTTCACTGTTTAAAACTATCCCTCATAATTAAGTACAAAATCCACATCTGTCCATCTGATGATTTTCATATTCAAATACCTGAAATTATTGGCAAAGTGCCATAAATCTGACCTTTTCTTATACCTGTGTTAAGTTTCATAAATCATTTTCTTTATAGCCTTTTCAAGTTATATAACTCTTCACATTATAACAGAATGGACTCAACCTTTTATTTCACGCAGTTGACCTACTGTGTTATACCGTAATGCTTAAGAAAAGGTGAAGAAAGACTGGCTTCCTACCCCAGCACTGCTTTATAAGGAACGAAATTACTGCTCTGAGTCTAGACTTTCTCTTACCATACATGCATCTGAAAACATAGAAGCATAAAACATGGAATTAGGCTCCCCATTGGTTTAAAAACACACAGTTTCTCCTAGAATCACAGATTTTAAAGCAGGAAGAAACCATAAAATCCTTTATGTTTACTCAAGTGAGGCCTCTGGTATTGGGCGGCACTAAAGAATCAAAGAGCACTCCTCTGAATACCTGCCATGTTTGCACATCGTAGATTGCTATATGGCCACTTAAGTGATCAGTAAACACTTACTGGAGTGCCTGCTGGGAATTTGACAGTGTGCTGGAGTTAGGACTTGGCTGGATCATAAGAGAGTCGCTGCTCTCCAGGAACTTTCGGTCTTAGTGGAGAGAGAGGTCACATATATAGAGAACAAAGACACTATCATAGACATGAATGGAAGCCAGAGTCTGGTCCATAGTCAGCATCATTAAGTGTGTCTGTAACAAGAGAGCCCAGGAAGGACTTCTGGTTTCTGTGCCTGCGTGGATGGTAAAGCCATTCACTGAGAGAAGGGACTCTGGCAAGGTCAAGATGGACAGCAGAGGCAGGGGGCAACAGGCAGAACAATCCTGAATCTGTCTTGACTGTACTGGGGATAAGATATGATTGAGAGTCCAAAAGTTGGGTATAAGAGTTTATTGCATAGAGGGAATATCTGGGAGAGGATACTAATTTGTAAGTTGTTTGTACACATGTGGCAAACGAGAAGAGAGAGCCTAGGGCTGTACTTGGGAAAAATGCTGAGTAGAAAACGGTGTATCCACAGAGGAGGCAGAGGAGGACAGGTGGGTATCCCAAAGAGGTGGGAGGACAGGAGAGGTCAGCAGAGTTGAATGCTGCCAAGATGCCAAGCAAATGAGGCTGTGGAAGGGGTTACTAGTTTTAGTTTGAGATGGTGATGTCAGGGCTTTTGCTGATTCTGAAGTGCAGGGTGGGGATGATACCCAGACATGGAGAGGAAGAGCACAGGCATTCTGGGAAGGGGAACAGCACCACCTAAAACCCACACAGCAGAGTAGCCACTGGAGTTTTCGTGTGTCACAGTGGAACTTTCCCATTTAGTCACCTTCCAGAAGGGGACACTGGAGAAGAAGCCTGGGCTAGGAGGGCCTTGGATGTCTGGCAAAGAACTTGGATTTTCCTTTCTAACCAAAAAGACCCATCATTGGTTTCTGNTTATAGCCTTTTCAAGTTATATAACTCTTCACATTATAACAGAATGGACTCAACCTTTTATTTCACGCAGTTGACCTACTGTGTTATACCGTAATGCTTAAGAAAAGGTGAAGAAAGACTGGCTTCCTACCCCAGCACTGCTTTATAAGGAACGAAATTACTGCTCTGAGTCTAGACTTTCTCTTACCATACATGCATCTGAAAACATAGAAGCATAAAACATGGAATTAGGCTCCCCATTGGTTTAAAAACACACAGTTTCTCCTAGAATCACAGATTTTAAAGCAGGAAGAAACCATAAAATCCTTTATGTTTACTCAAGTGAGGCCTCTGGTATTGGGCGGCACTAAAGAATCAAAGAGCACTCCTCTGAATACCTGCCATGTTTGCACATCGTAGATTGCTATATGGCCACTTAAGTGATCAGTAAACACTTACTGGAGTGCCTGCTGGGAATTTGACAGTGTGCTGGAGTTAGGACTTGGCTGGATCATAAGAGAGTCGCTGCTCTCCAGGAACTTTCGGTCTTAGTGGAGAGAGAGGTCACATATATAAAGAACAAAGACACTATCATAGACATGAATGGAAGCCAGAGTCTGGTCCATAGTCAGCATCATTAAGTGTGTCTGTAACAAGAGAGCCCAGGAAGGACTTCTGGTTTCTGTGCCTGCGTGGATGGTAAAGCCATTCACTGAGAGAAGGGACTCTGGCAAGGTCAAGATGGACAGCAGAGGCAGGGGGCAACAGGCAGAACAATCCTGAATCTGTCTTGACTGTACTGGGGATAAGATATGATTGAGAGTCCAAAAGTTGGGTATAAGAGTTTATTGCATAGAGGGAATATCTGGGAGAGGATACTAATTTGTAAGTTGTACACATATGGCAAACGAGAAGAGAGAGCCTAGGGCTGTACTTGGGAAAAATGCTGAGTAGAAAACGGTGTATCCACAGAGGAGGCAGAGGAGGACAGGTGGGTATCCCAAAGAGGTGGGAGGACAGGAGAGGTCAGCAGAGTTGAATGCTGCCAAGATGCCAAGCAAATGAGGCTGTGGAAGGGGTTACTAGTTTTAGTTTGAGATGGTGATGTCAGGGCTTTTGCTGATTCTGAAGTGCAGGGTGGGGATGATACCCAGACATGGAGAGGAAGAGCACAGGCATTCTGGGAAGGGGAACAGCACCACCTAAAACCCACACAGCAGAGTAGCCACTGGAGTTTTCGTGTGTCACAGTGGAACTTTCCCATTTAGTCACCTTCCAGAAGGGGACACTGGAGAAGAAGCCTGGGCTAGGAGGGCCTTGGATGTCTGGCAAAGAACTTGGATTTTCCTTTCTAACCAAAAAGACCCATCATTGGTTTCTGAGCCTAGAGGAGACTCTGTAAAGCCATGACACACGCTTCGTAGTTATGGGAGATGCAGTCCTTCTCACGAACTGGGTGGAGGCACACTTCCGAAACACAAAATCAAGCTAAGATTCAGTAACAAAGGACAAAAGCACTCTTGAGTGGGCAGATTTGTTGTACCATCTTATGAGCTCATGGATGGGAAACTCTCCACCCTCCAAGGGAGGCCCTATTTAGAGATGTTGTTGTTATAGTAATAGCCACTGCCTCTCCCTCCAAGGGAAAGAGTAGAAAACCAGAGATCCAGGCAGAAAGTAGGAAAACAGTAACAACTCTCCTCTTATAATTTCTGACTAGTGAGTTACATAAGGAGGTGCTGTACTGGGCCCAAGGCTCCCACAGCAGGACTTTCATCTCCTCGACCTCCATGACCTTGGCTCATTTGACTACCAGGAGGTCTCTTCTTGTTCTGGTGCACTCAAGGCCCTTAGGGCAGTTGTAGGGATTCACATGTGTGTTTGAAAAACAAAGTACTGTGGTCCTGCCCCCTCTGCCTCCTGCCTCCCATTTCTAGCAGGGAAATAAGAAGAAGAAAGCAAAATAAAGGAGTTTGGAGTCCTTTCTAGGGGATTGTGGGGCAGAGGAGCTGCCCCAGCAGTCAAGAGTGGCAAAAAGAGAGGGACAGCCATGAAGCAGAGTTCTATTTGCCACCTTCCTATCCCAACATTCTTCCTTCACTGACTTTTGAGAACTTACTACACACTCAGCTCTGACCTGGGCACTAAAGATCACCCAGGGAACAGCTCAGATGGTCTCCCTACTCTCATGGAATTTGCAGTCTAGAGGAAGAGACAGATTCAGGCGATTTCATCGGCTGATGTGCATTTGCAAATATAATGAGTGCAGACTGACTGCTAAGAATGAGGAAGAAAGGCCAGACCACAAGGTCAGGCTGGGGAGGTCTTCAGGCCAAACTACCCAGTGTGCCACGCCCCAGCCCGCAATTGATCAGGATATAGGTAGCTATCCTAAAAGCACTGAGCAGCCAAGGAGTATTTTAAGCAGCAGATAGATGGCAAGATCAGCTTTATATTTGAATCCTCAGCGATAACAATAATCATGTGAAGGTTACTGCAACTAGCATGTCATACATATTTGAGTTACCAGAATGCTTCCTCCTCTTCCTTTGCCTAGGTTTGTCCCCGACCTTGGTCCTGGCCCTGTACCTTTCCTGGGCTATGATAAAAAATCCACCTGCAATGCAGGAGACAAGGGTTCCATCCCAGTGGGAAAGATCCCCTGGAGAAAGAAATGGAAACCCACTCCAAGATTCTGTACTGGGAAATCCCACTGACAGAGGAGCCTGCTGGGCTACAGGCTATGGGACTGCAAAAAAAGCTGGACATGACTTGGCGACTACACCACCACCACTACATGGATCACTTGGCTGCTGCAGGAGAAAGAGGCAGCAGGCAGATGTTCCCCTGGAATAGTGGCCAAGAGAAGCTGCTTTCAGGCAGCTGGCACACACTTAGAAACGTGGGAGTCAGATAAGGGCATCTTGGAACTGTTTAGAGGTTAAATAAGCCCGCTTGAGAATGCCACGCATATGAGGGAAATGCCCAAGCTACACTGTGCAGTGGAAAAAGCCACGGGCGAAGCAACAGAGGCAGCATCCAACGCCCTGGGTGTCTCTATGTGCTCAAGTACTTAGAGGTATGCGTCAGTATGTTTGCATAGAAAAGAAGCATAGAAGTCAATACACAAAACTCTTAACAGTAGGTAACTGCATAGTGGGACTGCAGTGATACTTTTATTATTCTTTATGCCTTACTGGGTTTCCCAAACTACTCTGCTCCTTAGAATCTCAAACTGCACCTTAGAGGGACCAAGGAAAGGGATCACTCGGTGATGTCTTCAATCCACCAGTCATCACCGAGTGGCTCCCTCAGTGACAGGAGCTGTGACTCATGCCATGGAACTTGAATTCACTGTGTAGGGTTTGAAAGTTAGGGATGTAGAAAGTGTTCAGAAATGTTTCTTGATGTATTTGTTAGGAACCTTTGAATAGCTAATGAAGCTGAATTCAACAGAGTGTTTTGCATAGCCGAAAAGTCCTGAGTATCACTGAGTCTCATTGGTCTGGCCTAGTCCCGTGTCCATCACTGACCCAGTCACTTTTCTAGGAGGACAGAATATATTGAGTAGCTTGATCCGGGTCAGGCACCAGTCTACGGAGCCTGGGCCTCCCGTGGAAGCTCAGATTGAGTTTGGAATGGGAATAGTTCCCCCAAAAGGAAATTGAAATACTATTACCATAAGAATAAAGGAATGGATGCCCATCAGGCGAAAACAGAAGATGCCCAGAAAACCAAGGGAATAACTTAAAGGCTTTCTGGAGATATTTGCTTCCAGCTGAGTCCTTGGAGGACTCAGTGTGTTGTAGTAGGTGAAATCTTGGGCTCAGAAAGAAGAGACCAGAGTTCTAGACTCACTAGTCCTCCTGCCTCGTGTCTATCCCCAGATTCATTTCCATGGTATTACCATGATGATCCAGCTAAAACTCAAGTCTAACCATGTCTCAGCTTGAAATTCTTCATTGCTGCCCACCCCACACCTATCTCCCAACCCCAGCCCCATGGCCTGCCAGATCAAGCACAAAGGCTCTCAGCAGCACGCGAGACCCTCTTCCTGCTCTTCAGCATTATCTCCCTTGGCTTCAGACTGCCATCCCAGCACCCTGAGCTCCCTGTAGCACACATACATGCACCAAGCTAAGTCAGTTCACGAATTTAATTGTGCCTTTCCCTGCAGTACCCTCCACTTTTCCTCACCGAACTTTTACCTTACCCATTCCATCTCATCCTTGACAACTTGGCCTAGATATCATCTCCTAGAAGCTCTCCCCTCGGTCCTTCCGTGAGCACCACCTTACCCTTTCCTTGTACTTAAAGTATTCTAATTACCTTTTTGTGATTCTATTCCAACAAAAGAATTGTGATAGAAACCCTGTCTTTCTTACACGTGCCACCCAGGTGCTGGTATGCTCACTGGCCCCAAAGAGATGCTTATTAAATGTTTGTTGAACTGAACATTTCAGGGCTCCTTTCCCTCTTACCTAAAATGAGAACTTTGGGCTGTATGAGCTATGAGATTCCTTCTAGCTCTGAATGGTCACAGATCAGTCTAGCTCTTGTCACTGGAGAGAAAGATCAGGAAAGAATGAGACACAGACAAGGCGAGTTTTGATTTAGGGGCAGAGATTCAGAATAAGTAATCAAGAGACAATATCATGGCCCAAATTGGGCAGCACATGAATTCCGTATACTTAAGAGAGAATAAGGTTAGTATGCATCCAAAACAAAGTGATGAAAAATAAAGCTGTTTTATCTCTAGATGTAAGATTACCACATAGAGCATGTGGCCACTAGAGACACAGCGTCTCGTGGGCACTGGTCACAGAGTAAGCACTCAACAGTTGTGTTGAACGGAATGCCAAAGCCCGACTTTTTCTGCTTCTCCACCCAGAAAATGGATTGGCATTTGCCTGGTAAGGGAAGAGTCAAGGGAACATGTATTTGTATCACGCAAACAACCACACACTATGCTGACAGATTCCCACCAGACCTGTAGTGTAACCTGGAAAATCTGTGAAAAAGCTTCTGCTAGCCAAAAGGGAAAGGCAAAATCTTAAAGAGTGAAAACTTAGGTCCCATAAAATGCTAAAAGCTTAAGAGCAATAGGATAGTCCCAGCAGACTGTAAACCACTTGAATATTTCCAAGGAAGTCTCATCCGCTGTTATCACCCACTTCTTCAGATTTCTTTGCTGTTCTTTTGACATCTGATAGAGATTGAATGAGACGCAGATAGAATTTATGGTTAGTGAAGAACCTACGCCGAAAGAAGGACAAAAAGAGTCAGTGTCTCATCCTCGTTAGGCAGAATGACGGGCTGAAGAGCGTCCCAGTTTTTCAAAAACTGCATGTCAGTTACTTGAGGAGGGTGGAATATAAGTTAAAATTTTAAGAAGATCACATATTCTAGGATTAAATGTAATCAAAGCATTAAGGATGCATTTGCATCAAAATAAAATTAGTTCTATTTGATTGCTCCATCATCGATTTTCTAACACTCAAGAGAGAGTTTATTTTCAGGAGCATTACCTCATCATCTTTGTTGCTGGTTTGTGTTTTTAAATCCCTATGTGTTTGTGCCAGGAGATGTGTTTTGTCTCGTGACCAAGAGTTTTGGTTGTATAAATGTACTTTGCTTTGTTTAATTTATTCATTTAATTTCTTCTTGGGAGATAGTTGTCTGTCTTTTCTCCCCTTCTAAATCAGACTTCCTGACAATTTTATGTAGAAAATTAAAGTCATATTCTTTCTGAACCTGAATTGATTTTGCCCAGGTCTTATTTCAGAAATAATAGCAAAGAGAAATAATAGACTCTAGGACCTTGAATTTCACAGATTCCTTCTTTGCAGTCTGGCTTGAAGCCATCATATGAAGTCAGAGCTTCCCTCTCTCTCTCTCTCTCTCTCTCTCCCCTCTTCATCGCCCACATTTAAAGAGTAATCACTTGATTTGTGTCACTGGGTGGTATAACTTTGTTGTTACTGCTGAAAATAAATCAGTTCAAGGACTGGTAATTAAATCATCTGCTTATATATTTTTTTCTATTTAAAAATCACTCAGAAACCAGAATGTTTCCCTCCTAATTCTGGGAGGCAATGTCAAACAGATCTTAGACTCTTAGGCTCTTAATGTTGATGGGAACCCTCGAGGTTTTGAAGCCCAATAAAATGAGATGGGAAGGAGCGGCAGTCACCTGGCTTTTTGTATTTAAAAAGTCACAATCTTTTTCAATACAATTTTTAGAGATTACACTCCACTTACACTTATAAAATATTGGCCATATTCCCTGTGTTGAACAATACATCCTTTGAGCCTATTTTATATCCCTTAGTTCGTGTCTCCCACTGCCCTATCCAAATATTGCCCCTCTTCCCATTGGTAACCAATAGCTTGCTCTCTGAACCCATGAATCTACTTCTTTCTTTACTATATTCTCTAGTTTGTTGTTTTTTAGATTCCACATATAAGTGATGTCATATGATATTTGTCTTTCTCTGTCTGGCTTACTTAGTATGATAATGTTAAGTCCACCCATGTTGCTGCAAATGACATTATTTCATTCCTTTTATTGCTGAGTAGTAGTCTGTGTGTGTGTGTGTGTGTGTGTGTGTGTGT
>SJYA01001146.1:805100-843861 GCA_006410615.1 Neotragus moschatus
AAAGCCTCTTAAATTCTGTGGCTCTTGGTGTCCAAACATGTAAATTCGACCTCAAAGTTTCTTCCAGTTCTAACATTCTGGAGTCTTTGATCTCTTCTGAATATCTTCTTTAAACACCAGTATTCTTTTTATAGTCCTCTTATGATCTCCAACTTTAAATTATTCTTAAAAGAAGCAAAAGCTCCATGAAACATATGTTTTTCACTTTGATCACACACTTTTTCTAACATCCATAGGAAAATATGTGATTTTGATTGGCTCTGTCAACTGCCAGTTTAAAGACATTCCTGTTTTTGTTTTTGGGTTTGTTTTTTTGTTGTTGTTGTTATTTGCTAGTTTTTTTGTAGAGGGCAGTTCCTGCTGCCCTGGAACATGCTCTGTAGGGGCTAGTGTGAAAGTGAGCTTTCTCTCGTCTCACCCCACTGGGACCCTGCCCCACCACAGACAGGGCTCAGCCACCAAAGTAAGAGAAGTATTTCCAAAGCCATTCTCAGCTTCCCCTTTGTGACCTGAGAGGTCACATTGAGACCCAAGCTGTCAAATAGATGTGCTACTATCCCCATGTGGATCTTGAACACTTGAAATGTGTGAATTAAGGTGTGTTACTAATATAAAAATGCACACTAGATTTTGAAAACTTAATAGGAATATATGGGTATAAAATATCTCATAAATAGTTTTCCACATTAATTATATCTTGAAATGGTAATATTTTGGGTACATCTGGTCAAATAAAATCTATGATTAAAATTAATTTCCCCTGCCTCCTTTTTAGGGATGTGTCCTAAAGTAGATATTAGAAAAGTTTATTTTTATTTATGGCTGTTCTGGGTCTTTGTGGCTGCAGAAACTTTTCCCTCTAGTTGCAGTGAGCAAGGCTACTCTCTAGTTGTGGTGTGCAGGCTTCACTTGCAGGGGCTTCTCTTATTGTACAGCACAGGCTCTAGGTACACAGCTTCAGTAGTTGTGGCTCCTGGGCCCCAGAGCACAGGCTCAGTAGTTGTGGCTCTCAGGCTTAGCTGCTCCACAGCATGTGGGCTCTTCCAGGACCAGGGATTGAACCCTTGTCTTCTGCATGGGCAGGCCGATTCTTTACCACTGAGCCACCAGGGAAGCCCCAGAAAAGTTTTATATATGTAACTCACGTTCAGACAAAAGAGCTGCATATCTGAGATCCATATCCACTGGGCATATCTGACTCACCAACAAAGGGGCTTTGATGAATCAGAAAAATCTACCATGGTTGAAGGGCCAGGAGGAGGGCGTGAGGCCCATCTGGGAGCAACTCAGATGAGCACATTTCTTCACACCAGGCAGAGGAGAGGCCCAATACCCCTAAAAGGAGAAAACGGTTCTCAAAGTCAGCTTACATAATTTCTGATGTTTTTAAATTTCTTTGTAAGAAATCGACAAATTTACACTGATTTCAGCACCAGGAAANGGAGGAGGGCGTGAGGCCCATGCTGGGAGCAACTCAGATGAGCACATTTCTTCACACCAGGCAGAGGAGAGGCCCAATACCCCTAAAAGGAGAAAACGGTTCTCAAAGTCAGCTTACATAATTTCTGATGTTTTTAAATTTCTTTGTAAGAAATCGACAAATTTACACTGATTTCAGCACCAGGAAACCTGCCAGTTTGGCAGTCCCATGATTAATTTTCTCTCTGATCTGAGGTACAAAGTTCCTGAACTGTGTAAGTTTCCCTTCCTGCTATAGTACTTCTGACCTGCTTGGAAAGGTTACAGTCAAAACCATAAAGCTACAGCAATGAGACTGCCTTACGATGTAGGACAAGGTTTGTTCAAGTGGAAACAACACAGAACTCAAACAGCCTGTGATACGAATGCAAAGAGGGAGGGAAAAAAAATCGACTTTTACAAACTTGGTTCTAAGAAGTTTTTAAACAACCTGCAAAACTCTGCAATCAGATGTATGCTATAGGCCCCTCTTTACTTCCTACCTCTTAGATNGGGAGCCTCATGGGCTGCCGTCTATGGGGTCGCACAGAGTCGGACACGACTGAAGTGACTTAGCGGCAGCAGTGGTGATTTTGTTAGACTGTAGCTTTCTTCCCACACCATTCTTGAATGTAAAATTAAGAGAATCATATTTCAGGTCAAGAGGAAACTAAATGAATGATGGAAACAATTTTTCATTCCGGAAACATCAATAACCAAACACAGGAAAACATTTTTCTGCAAAGTCACCACATTGGCAGATTCTTCATTGTATAGGAAAGGGGGTGCTGGTACCGTGAGGGAGATGGCAGTCCATGGGGACTTGATACATGACTTCATCCCATGGTGTCAGCACAGGTTGGGAAAAAGGTGCACTAAGTTTCTGGGTNCAAACACAGGAAAACATTTTTCTGCAAAGTCACCACATTGGCAGATTCTTCATTGTATAGGAAAGGGGGTGCTGGTACCGTGAGGGAGATGGCAGTCCATGGGGACTTGATACATGACTTCATCTCATGGTGTCAGCACAGGTTGGGAAAAAGGTGCACTAAGTTTCTGGGTTTCTGAGTGATTTGAACCTTTCAGAGAATATTGAAAAGAGAACTTGGGAAGAAAATATTTCATAGGATGGAAAGTTACAGCCTTAAGGGGACTTGGTGCCAGAGTTATGACTGGTTAAAAGTAGTTGGTTTGCAAAGAGCAGTTGTTGTTCAGTCGCTAAGTCGTATCCAACTCTTCGCTGTCCCATGAATTGCAGCAGACCAGGCTTCTCTGTCCTTCATTATCTCCTGGAGTTTGCTCCAACTCATGTCCATTGAGTCAGTGATGCCATCCAACCACCTCATCTTCTGTTACCCCCTTCTCCTCCTGCCTTCAATCTTTCCCAGCATCAGGGTCTTTCCCAGTGAGCCAGCTCTTAGCATCAGGTGGCCAAAGTATTGGAGCTTTCAGCTTCCAGTGAATATTCAGGACTGATTTCCTTTAGGATTGGCTGGTTTGATCTCCTTGCAATCCAAGGGACTGTCAAGAGTCTTCTCCAACACCACAGTTCAAAAGCATCGATTCTTCCATACTCAGCCCTCTTTATGGTCCAACTCTCACATCCATACATGACTACTGGAAAAACCATAGCTTTGATTATACAGACTTTTGTCTGAAAAATAATGTCTCTGCTTTTTAATATGCTGTCTAGGTTTGTCATAGCTTTTCTTCTAAGGAGCAAATATCTTTTAACGTAATGGCTACAGTCACCATCTGCACTGATTTTGGAGCCCAAGAAAAATTTTTGTCAAAATTAACTACACCTTTATTGAAATTACTCTAAAGGTAGCCTAGTATCAAAGGAAAATAGCAGAAGGGACACATCTTACTCCAGTATGAGTCCCCAGACTAAAGTTTTGTCCAGTTCACTAAAGTAGCTTGTTCTCTCCAGGATGCCACCCAGACATGCTCAAGTTTGTGAGCTTTTTCCCAGTTTCACAGTGTTGAGCCTACTTTCTGGATTTGCTTGTGAGCCATCCGCAAAAGTTCACACTCACCCAGTGGTGGGCCAGCTGTGCTTGCATAGGAGGCACCAGAGAATTGGGGGTGTCTGAGGGCCATTTGGAAACTCCATGATAAGGCTAGGCTCCTTGTGGAGTCTGTAAAGCAGTTAATAGAATCCATAGCCCTCTGGTGATTTCTGAACCCTGGTTGCTATGAATCCCTACTTCTCTTCTGCACTCCCAGTCTCTCCCTACCACTGAGCCATGCTAATCCTCTCAGTGTTTAGGGTGAATGGAGAAAGAAGTGTACCTCCTGGGTTACATTGCACACAGCTGGAGGAGCTGGCCTCTCCCTCCACTCTCACCCCTGTGGGGAAAAATTGGGGCTGAGGATGTCTTTCTTAGCATTAGACTAAGCCATCTTGGTGTGAGGGGGTGATGCTATAAAGGGAAACTATTATTATGCTTGTCAATGTGTGTATTCTTGGATTACTTTTTTCTCCAGTGGTGTGATGGAACTTCTCTGCTGTATTATCAGACTCCCACAATGGTACTCTCAACATGGAGGTTGTCAAAATTGATGTTTGGTTGGGGGGAGGGAGGGGTGTGAGGTGACAGCTAAAATTCCGCTTCAACCATCTGTTGACGTCATTCTTCAGTAAAAGTTTGCTTTAAAAATATTGTATATAAATTATTTTCTGTCGTCGTTGTCATCAGTGCATCAGTGTGTGCAGCCCTAGCACCTCAAGAGTCACTGGAGATGCTGCAGTCATTTGGAGATGTAATGGTCCAAAATGTGGTCTGTTGTACTATAGAGTCAAGCTAAATCTTCCATTTATTAGCAGTTTGACTTTACATGGGTTATTTAACCTCTATGAGAATGGGAATAACAACAGTTTCTACCCACTTCACAGAGCTGATATGAGGGTTGGATAAAATAATGCATGTAACATGACTGGCACAAGGCAAACACTCAAAATCATTGACTTGTATTATTATCATCATAGTCATTGTCATCACAAAAATTAGTAAAAGTGTGGTCATTTGGGGCCAAACTGAAATGTTTATCTTTTGCTGCTGCTGCTGCTGCTAAGTCACTTCAGTTGTGTCCGACTCTGTGCAACCCGATAGATGGCAGCCCACCAGTCTCCCCCGTGCCTGGGATTCTCCAGGGAAGAACACTGGAGTGGGTTGCCATTTCCTTCTCCAGTGCACAAAAGTGAAAAGTGAAAGTGAAGTCACTCAGTCGTGTCTGACTCTTAGTGACCCCAAGGACTACAGCCCACCAGGCTCCTCCGTCCATGGGATTTTCCAGGCAAGAGTACTGGAGTGGGTTGCCATTGCCTTCTCCGTTTATCCTTTGCTGACTATGAAAAAAAATTATGCTACTAACAAAAATAAGAAAATAAACAAGGTTGTAGAAGGAGGAGTATACTTTTATAATAAAAAATTAAGACGTTTGATTTTTATAAAGCACAATTTACCAGAAATGGTGAGTTCAAACAAATTATAAGTTTGCTCTTCTATACTTTGAAGGATCTCATTGTGTCATCATCTCTGTCAATATGTTTCCAGCTTCATTTGTGTCATTAAATATAGTTGAAAGCTGTAAACTATAATTATTTTTTAAAATATTCTAAAATTCAGATTGTTATCTATTGTATCATTGTACAGAATTTGAACAAATGAGTTATGTGAGTGTGAGTTTTGGAGAGAAGGGAAAGGAGGAAAGAAAAGTCTTTTATAAATTTACTTGTAAAGAAGACATTTGCTAGAAAACAGGTTTACTGTAAAACCATCTTTGCCTGTGGAAGATGAGCAAGACTACATCCCTGAGTGACTTTGGAATAGCTCTAAGGACTGACAGATTATACCCTGTTAACTCAGTTCTTTGTTCCCAGCAGTGCATTTCTCAAAACCACAGCATGGGATGAGGGAGCTTCAAATAAATCATGACCATTGAGACTAGATGGACTGCACAGTTATCAGACTCTGAACTGTTGCTTTAAAATTTGGTTTGGCCCAATTTAACCTTGTAAAGAAAATGTAAAAGTTACAATCCTGAAAAGTTGCCAGCAGGCTCCTCTAAGGCAGTTTGGTCTCTCTTCACTTACATTTGTGTATTTTAGTTCGCCTGTATGTCTACCATGGAAGGAGATAATAGGTTCTGGCAGAATTTTTAACCATTCAAATATTACAGGTTAGCTAGAGATTCTGTATTTCATAGATGTTCCAAAATTATTAGATTGCAGACTGTCTGCTTTGGCTTTACTGGCTTACTCTCTTCAGGGAGAGGATATCAAGTATAAGATCTATAGTTCCCATTCCAGACATTCTGAAATCACATTTCTAGAGTGGAGGTTGGGGGAAGGACTCTATATACTAACAGGTGATTCTCGTGTGCAGCAATGTTTAGGAATAGCTGCTGTAGGACTCAGACCATGAAAACTTTACCTGGATGACCTGCAACGACCCTGTGGCCCTGTTCTCCATATATGATGCTGTAAATTGTAACCAAAATAAAAAATTCTAAGTAGGAAGTGGGAAGGACAGAGGTCAGAGGACTTCACACATCATACAAGACATCCCCTTCATATCTCTGCCTATTCTTTATGTTCAGATAGTATCTTTGTTTTTAAACATAGCTCATTCCATGTTTATTGAGCACCTACTAGGTGTGCTAGATGAGCAACAACAGGGTAGCCAATCAAGGGAATGTTAACTGGCTCCAACATATGCTGGTGCTATTAACTAGTAGCATGGGAGCGTGGAGGAAGAAGCTAGCTGATGAGGGAGAGGAGAGGACCTTACAAAGGAAAAAACTCACAAGGTGTACCAGGAGCTGCTTCGCTGAGCAGAAAAGTGAGGGAGAGGCATTTAAAGCAGTGAGACTACAGGATGGTTTTGGTATTTTCAAGAAATGATGAAAGTCTCCTGAATCCTTACTGTTCTCCAACAGAACGTAGGAATAATAGCTACCTTAGCTGAGAGGCCTAGAAGTGACCTGCCAATGCCTAGATCTCAGTTTCCAATATCGTCCTCCAGTAAAGGGAATCAGGGCTGCTTGGAGAAGTGACTAACCCCAGAACCAGAGCAGGAAATTTATGAGGCAAGCCAGTGGAAGGAGCATAGGAGCCATTGAAAAACCTCCCAACAACCCAGGCTGGAGCAGTTTGAGGGAGAAATAAAGTAGTATTGAATTAGAACCTAGGGCATAAAATAAATACTCATAAGTCCACACTGATATAAATGATGGACTGAATAAATAAATGGGGGCAAAGAATCAGATCTCCCATCCAAGTTCAGCTCCGTTCAGTCGCTCAGTCTTGTCTGACTCTGCAGCTCCGTGGACTGCAACATGCCAGGCTTCCCTGTCCATCACCAACTTCTGGAGCTTGCTCAAACTCAGGTCCATCAAGTCAGTGATGCCATCCAACCATCTGATCCTGTCATCCCCTTCTCCTCCCGCCTTCAATCTTTCCTGGCATCAGTCTCCCATCCAAAAGAATTCCGAATAACGTAAGTATATGTTTTCCAGAAGGAGGCCATCACTCCCTACCACTGAGTGTGCTATGCATAGTGATTTCCTTCCAAACAGTACAGTGTGAAAAAGGAAGGAAAAAAGCTCAGTTTACTGGAGAGAAACCTGACAAACACTGTCTCAGCCAGGTAACCAAAACTTGCATCAACAGTGATAAGCCATCTTTTTTTTTTGAAGTATAGTTGATTTACACTTGTGTGTTAATTTCAGGGTGGGGGTACAACAAAGTAATTCAGTTTTATATTTTTTCTGATATTTTCCATTATAGATTATTACAAGATAGTGAATATAGTTCCCTGTGCTACACAGTAAATCCATGTTGCATGTCTATTTTATATGTAGTAGTATGTGTCTGTTAATCCCATACTCTTAATTTCTCCCTAACTCTTCTCTTTCCCCTTTGGGAACCATGTGTGTGTGTGCGTGTGTTGTTTTGTTTTGTTTTTTTTTTCCTATGTCTGTGAGTCTATTTCTGTTTCACAAATAGATTCATCTGTATTACTTTTTTAGAGTAATTCAGTGATGCCATGTAATATTTGTCTTTCTCTATCTGACTTACTTCGCTTGGTATAATAAGCTCTAGGTCCATCCATGTTGCTACAAATGGCAAGATTTCATTCCTTTTTAAATCTGAGCAATATTTCATTGTATGTATGTACCACACTTGATCCTGTGCACCCTTAGAATGATGAGATGAGAAAGGCACTTCTCTGGGATCTTCCTCCTAAAAATGCATCACCTCAGTATAATCAAGAGGGAAAAAAACTTAGAAAAATCCCAATTGAGGGCCTTTCTACAGCATACCTGATCAGTACTCCTCGGAAGCTCTCATAAAGGTCATAAAAAACAAGCAAAGTCGGAAAAATGGTCACAGCCAGGAGAAGCCTGAGAAGACATGAGAACTAAATCCTCTGTTGTTTCCTTGATGAGATCCTAGAACAGAAGAAGGACAATAGGGAAAAAATAAGGAAATCTAGATGAAGTATGGACTTCAGCTAATGCCAGTGGATCAATACTCACTCACCAATGTGTCAAATGTACAATGTTAATGCAAAATATAATAATAGAAACTCAGTGCAGGATATCAGGCTCTCTCTGCATTGTCTTTAAACATTTCTGTCAATCTAAATCTATTATAAATTAAGTTTATTTTAATAAACAGAGATGCTCATCTGCTTGCCTGCCCTGTATAGTCACTATGAATAACAAATGGCTTAATAATGTGAGTGACTTTCTAAATTCTAATGTATACCACGAATATAAAATGGATTTAAATGTGATATTATTTCAATAAAACTATTATTTAAATTTTTTACTTAAATTATTTTTAAATATTTAAAATTATTCATAGTGTGAGGACGGATAGAGATGATTAGGCAGGCTGTGAGCACATTGTGAAGAGTCCCAGATGTGTGAAGGAGTTTGAATTTGATTCTAAAGACAATGGATCATTAATTTCAGTCGCTCAGTCATGCCCGACTCTTTGCGACCCCGTAGACTGTAGCATGCCAGGATTCCCTATCCATCACCAACTCCCGTGGCTTGCTCAAACTCATGTCCATTGAGACAGGGATGCAATCCATCTCATGCTCTGTTGTTCCCTTCTCCTCATGCCTTCAATCTTTCCCAGCATCATGGTCTTTTGCAGTGAGTCAGTTCTTCACATCAGGTGGCCGAAGTATTGGAGTTTCAGATTCAGCATCAGTCCTTTCAATGAATATTTAGGACTAATTTCCTTGAGATGGACTGGTTTGATCTCCTTGCTGTCCAAGGGACTCTCAGGAGTCTTCTCTAACACCACACTTCAAAAGCATCACTTCTTCCACACTCAGCTTTCTTTATGGTCCAACTCTCACATCCATGCATGACTACTGGAAAAATTATAGGTTTGATTAGATGGACTTTTTTTCAGCAAAGTAATGTCTCTGCTTTTTAATATGCTGTCTAGATTTGTCATAGCTTTTCTTCCAAGGAGCAACCATCTTTTAATTTCTTGGCTGCAATCACCATCTGCAGTGATTTTGGAGCCCAAAAAAATAGTCTTTCACTGTTTCCATTGTTTCCCCATCTATCTGCCATGAAGTGATGGGACTGGATGCCATGTTAGTTTTTTTTAATGTTGAGTTTTAAGCCAACTTTTCCACTCTCCTCTTTTACTTTCATCAAGAAGTTCTNGCAATCACCATCTGCAGTGATTTTGGAGCCCAAAAAAATAGTCTTTCACTGTTTCCATTGTTTCCCCATCTATCTGCCATGAAGTGATGGGACTGGATGCCATGTTAGTTTTTTTTAATGTTGAGTTTTAAGCCAACTTTTCCACTCTCCTCTTTTACTTTCATCAAAAAGTTCTTTAGTTCTTATTTGCTTTCCACCATAAGGCTGGTGTCATATGCATTCCTGAGGTTACTCATATTTCTTACATAAATCTTGATTCCAGCTTGTGCTTTATCGAGCCCAGGATTTCGCTTGATGTATTTTGCATATAAGTTAAATTAGCAAGATGACAATATACAGCCTTGATGTACTCCTTTCCCTATTTGGAACCAGTCTGTTATTCCATGTCTGGTTCTAACTGTTGCTTCTTGACCTGCATACAGATTTCTTTTGTGGCAGGTAAGGTTGTCTGGTATTCCCATCTCTTTATGAGTTGTTCCACAGTTTGTTGTGATCCACACAGTCAAAGGCTTTGGCACAGTCAATAAAGCAGAAATAGATATTTTTTCTAGAACTGTCTTGTTTTTTGATGATACAGAGAATGTTGGCAATTTGATCTCTGGTTCCTCTGCCTTTTCTAAAACCAGCTTGAACATCTGGAAGTTCACAGCTCACGTACTGTTGAAACCTGGCTTGGAGAATATTGAGCGTTACTTTGCTAGCATGTGAGATGAGTACAATTATGTAGTAGTTGGAACATTATTTAGTGTCGTCTTTCTTTGGGATTGGAATGAAAACTAACCTTTTCCAGTCCTGTGGCCACTGCTGAGTTTTCCAAATTTGTTGGCATGTTGAGTGCAGCACTTTCACAGTATCATATTTTAGGATTTGAAATAGCTCAACTGGAATTTCATCACCTCCACTAGCTTCGTCCGTAGAGATGCTTCCTAAGGCCCACTTGACTTCACATTCCAAGAAGTCTGGCTGGACAGGTGATTGATCACACCATCATAGTTATCTGAGTCATGAAGATATTTTTTGTACAGTTCTTCTGTGTATCCTTGCCACCGCTTCTTAATATCATCTGCTTCTGTTAGGTCCATACCATTTCTGTCCTTTATTGAGCCCATCTTTGCATGAAATGTTCCCTTGGTATCTCTAGTTTTCTTGAAGGAATTTTTAGTCTTTCCCATTCTATTGTTTTCCTCTATTTCTTTGCATTGACCACTGAGGAATGCTTTCTTATCTCTCCTTGCTATTCTTGGGAACTCTTTTCCTTTTCTCCTTTGACATTATCTTCTCTTTTCTTGGTTATTTGTAAGGCCTCCTCAGACAACCATTTTGCCTTTTTGTATTTCTTTTTCTTGGAGATGGTCTTGATCCCTGTCTCCTGTACAACATCACAAACCTCCATCCATAGTTTTTCATGCACTCTATCAGAGCTAATCTCTTGAAATTATTTGTCACTTCCACTGTATAGTCGTAAGGGTTTTGATTTAGGTCATACCTGAATGGTCTAGTAGCTTTCTCTGCTTTCTTTAATTTAAGTCTGAGTTTTGCCATAAGGAGTTCATGATCTGAGCCACAGTCAGCTTCTGGTCTTGTTTTTGCTGATTGTATAGAGCTTCTCCTTCTTTGGCTGCAAAGTATATAATCAATCTGATTTCCGTATTGACCATCTGGTGATGTCCATGTGTAGTGTCTTCTCTTCTCTTTAATGGGTTGTTAAAAGTTTTTAAGCAGAAGAGTACAGTTAGACCTGAATTTTAGCAGTGACAATGGAAAGGAACTGAAATACTGGAAACCACAGAAGTCTGGACACAGATACTCAGAACAGGGCAGAGGTGGTACAGGGAGGAGTCAAGTGGGAGTGGCAGCCCTCTGATAGGGATGACTTCCCCTCTGTACCCCACACCAGTCACCCTCCAGGTGAGACTTTCTAAGGACAGTTAATTTGATATCATTTTAATATTTTCAATAAAAATGATTCATTATTGAATAAGTATATATCAATGTTTATACCTTGGTTATAACTTTTATAGATACGTAAATCATGGTCAATCACAATACCACATTCCTTGATATACAGTGATGGGGTCAGAGAAGATCATGTGACTTAAGCAGAGCAAATCAAAATCTGTAACTCTGCCAAGCTGAAAAAATACAGCTCTGGGGATTCCAGAAATTATTTTTCTGCCAGATAGGGAGGGTCTACCTCCAGCTGACTGAGGGAAACCAACAGACAAAGAGAAACAGAGACAAACAGAGAGGAGAGAAAGATGGGGAGGCTTAACAGCATTGGTTAAGCCTCCAGAGGCAGCACTGCTAAACTTTTCATTTATGAAAACTGATATATTACTGCCCTCTCTCCTTTGTTTTTAGCTTGAGCAGTTTTACTTGGGTTTCTTTAACTTGCAAAAAAAAAAAAAAAAAAAGAGAGAGAGAGAGAGAGAGTCCTGACTCTGTCTCCTCTTCTTTCTGCTCTGTCAACACTGTACCTCCTGATACTCTGTAAGCAGTTACTTAAAAATTACGCTCTCAGTGAAGTCATAAGAATGTCATTCCATGTGTCTGATTGGGGTTTGAGAATATTTTACCCTTATTGTGGCAGCCTAGCACATGTTACTGGTTCATTCCTTGGCCTCTGTTTCCTTCTCTGTAGCGTGGGCATCATGGGTTGTTATGAGGGATAAATAACCAACGTAAAAGCATGTGGCTCATTGCCTGGCATGTAGCCAGCCCATGGCAAATGGTAGCTATTATTAATGGTGGTAATAGAAGAAATAATAGGCCTCTTTGACATAGCTCAGAAGAATGAATAAATACAGTGAAATAAATAAATTCTTGTTGCTACTCACCCTGGAGCGCTGTGTATATTTGCCCTAGTGAGAACAACTAGGACATTGCTAATAAGTGTCGACAGTTGGGAGCATCTGCTGTCACTGACTTTCTTCTTGAGGCCCACATAAAACCATTGTTTCCCTTCTTTGTCTGCTTCATCTTAACAGATTGTAAGCACTCAGCGAACATTAGGTTCTTCTTAGTAGCTTTTTACTATCAGTAGCACCATACTTCTCCCCACCACAGACTTGTTCTATACAGTTTCAGGTGCCCTGGAGGGCAGCTACCCATCCATTTGACATGTCCTCCTTGGCCTTCAAAGTTAATTTTTGTCTACTCCATAGAACCTGTGTTTTATGTCAGACTATCCCACACATACCCCCTGGATATCATAAAAGTCTATCCAACTGTTTCCTGGGAGGTGATGACAGGCAGACTGACAGAAACTTAACTTTATGAGCCTAAGTTGTGAAGCTTCTCTGAGCCCTGCTGTTATCTGTGGCTGAGCTTTCATCAGCAGCTTGAGGGCAGGGTCCTTTCCCACCCATCCACATAGAGGGCTTGGCCTCCCATGAGTCTTCATCAAAGCTGGTGACAGTCTCTTTTGGGGAAAACTTCTGGGAAGCACTGCCTCTCTTCCTAAAAGCCCCTGGCACAGAGGCAGGGCACCACCAAAGCAAACTTCCTGCCACATACAGTTTTACCTGGGGTTAATTCTCCTGCGAAATGCCAGGGCATGAGCCACCTCCAGCAGGCCCATGTTTTTTAAAAGAAACGAGGCTATTTTCTTCCCTACTCCACCATTCCAGGAATCTATCTGTGGATTATTTTTAAGNGCACAGAGGCAGGGCACCACCAAAGCAAACTTCCTGCCACATACAGTTTTACCTGGGGTTAATTCTCCTGCGAAATGCCAGGGCATGAGCCACCTCCAGCAGGCCCATGTTTTTTAAAAGAAACGAGGCTATTTTCTTCCCTACTCCACCATTCCAGGAATCTATCTATGGATTATTTTTAAGGCAAGAACTATCTAATAATGAGTAATTTCACTGGTCTATATTTGGCATCAAGGAAGATTTTTTTTTTTAGGTCATTGAAGGGAATTTCTCAGAAACTTCAAGTTGGAAAAGAGCTGACAAAAGATAGATGTCATAGATTTTTTTTTTCTTTCTAGAGCAGAGGAATTCACCATCAGGAACTAGGCCTCAGAAAGTCGGCAGTGGGGACTCAGTTTCCTCATCAACAAAATAAGTGGTACAGAACTTCCCCAGCAGGGCTTTGGTGAGAATTAAGAAGATAGCGAACAGAACACTTAACTCAGTTCTCAGACACTCTTGGGCCATCTCCACCTGTCAGCCACCACCTCTGTCCCCTCCTCTTTGTTGGACAGTCTCTCAGCTGTTTCCATACTTTAGGCTCCTTCCCTGTCCCCCCAGTTTCCCTTGTCCTTCCTAAAGCCCAGCTCTGAGGCATCTCTCTCCACCTTGCTACCATTGTAGACCTCCTTCAGCCTTGTGCTGGTATTCTTGGCCTCTATCACTACACTATGTCCTGTAGTTCTAAACTTGCCTCCCACTACCTGCCTGCACAGTCATGCTGTGTACTGTCTAGTCGGTAACTAATATATTGATTAAATTAGATGACTTGTGTAAAGTCATTACCTGAGTACCGGGAACACAGTCAATAGTATTGTACTGATAGCTGTCGGCATTGTCATTTTGAAGTATTTTGAACATACAGAAAAGTTTAGCTTCAGTTCAGTTCAGTCGCTCAGTCGTGTCCAACTCTTTGCGACCCCATGAATCGCAGCATGCCAGGCCTCCCTGTCCATCACCAACTCCTGGAGTTCACTCAGACTCACGTCAATCGAGTCAGTGATGCCATCCAGCCATCTCATCCTCTGTCGTCCCCTTCTCCTCCTGACCCCAATCCCTCCCAGCATCAAAGTCTTTTCCAATGAGTCAGCTCAGCATAGAAAGTAACAAATATTCATCCAGGCACTCAACTTTGTCAGACCATAATATTATGCCATATTTTTTCATATCTTTTTTAAGAAGTGAAACATTCCAGGTGTTACTAAGTTGAAGCCCTCGCTGTACTCTTCCCACCTCCCATTCCCATCTCTCCCTTCAGAGCAGTATCTACAGTCCCAAATTTTTTATGAATCATATTTTTTGTACTTTTATCTTGTGTTCTGGAAATTTTATTTAAGTGACATAGTACTGTCTATAGCCTTCTTCAAATTGCATTTTTGGTCAGCATTATGTTTTTGAGATTTACCCATGTTAGAATATGTGATTGTAATTCATTCGCTTTCACTTTGTTTAGTTGCCAAGTCATGTCTGACTCTTTGTGACCCCCATGGATTATAAGGACCAGGCTCCTCTGTCCTTGGAATTTCCCAGGCAAGAATACTGAAGAGGGTTGCCATTTCCTTCTCCAAGGGATCTTCCCTACCCAAGGACTGAACCTGGGTCTCTTGTGTCTCTAGTATTGCCAGGTGGATTTTTTACCACTGGGCCACTAGGGAAGCTATTTTCATTACTGTGTTGTACTTCATTATATGAGTGGTTTTTTTTTAATTTATTCATTCCATTTCATAGACATTTACATTGCTTCCAAAGTAGAGATAGAATAAATCTCAGAGATCATTATACAAATGAGAAAAGGTAGCTAAGCAAGGGAAGTGATTTGGCTAAAGTCATAGAGAAACTAATGGAAAGGGGCTTTAAAAGAGATTCTGTTAACGGTACTCTGCTTCTCTGATGACTCAGTGGTAAAGAGTCTGCCTGCAAATCAGGCAACATAGGAGACAAGGGTTCAGTCCCTGGGTTGGATAGATCCCCTGTAGGTGGAAATGGCAACCTATTCCAGTGTTCTTGCCTGAACACAACCCCATGGACAGAGGAGCCTGGCGAGCTACAGTCCAAAGGGTTTCAGAGAGTCGGTTGGACATGCCTGAACAACTGAGCACAGCACAGCACACATAGGAGCCCTCAGTGGCCAGTTTTGTTTTGTTTGTTTTGTTTTGTTTTGTTTTCCCCAACAGATNTGTATTTTTGCCACCTCTTCTTAATATCTTCTGCTTCTGTTAGGTCCAGACCATTTCTGTCCTTTATCCTGTTATTTGTCCCTGTTATTTATCTGGGGCCAAATTGTGGTGGAGGTAATGAAGATAAGGGCAGCCACCTTCAAAAGGTCCCATGCATGTACTGCTATATTCAGTGCCCCAACCCTGTAGCAGACCACCACCAACCCATGCCTCTGCTGGAGACTCCTGTACACTTCCGGGCAAGTCTGGGTCAGTCTCTTGTGGGGTCAGTGCTTCTTTCTCCTGTGTCCTGGTGCACACAAGGTTCTGTTTGTGCCCTTCAAGAGTCTATTTCCCAGTCCTGTATAAGTTCTGGCAGCACTATGGTGGGGTTAATGGACACCTCCTCCAAGAGAGCTTATGCCATACCCAAGTCTGCTGCACCCAGAGCTCCTGCCCCTGCAGCAGTCCACTGCTGACCTATACCTCCACAGAAGACACTCAAACACAGTTTTGTCTCAATCTCTGTGGGGTCTCTGGGTCTTGGTGTGCACAAAGTTTGAGCCCTCTGAGCATCTCTGGCAGGAATGGTGTTTGATTCTAATTGTAAATTCGCCCCCCCCCCCACTACCATTTTGCTTGGGCTTTCATTTGCCCTTGGATGCGGGGTATCTCCTCAAAGTTGCTCCAGCACCACACAGCCACCACTCCAGCACCTACCATCTTGCTGGGGCTTCTCTGACCTTGGACATGGGATATCTCCTCAAAGAATGTGGGTAGGTGGGGAAAAAAATGGAGGAATCATAGACAATGGCTTTGGACTGAGGTTTTGGATTAAGCGGTTCCTAGTTGGTTGTGGTTGTTCAGTCACTAAGTCATCTCTGACTCTTTGTGACCTCATGAACTGCAGCACACCAAGCTCCTCTGTCCTCTGTCTCTTAGAATTTGTTCAAATCTATGTCCATTGAGTCTGTGAGGCTATCTAACCATCTCGTCCTCTGTTGTCCCCTTCTCCTCTTGTCTTCAATCTTTCCCAGCATCAGGATCTTTTCCAATGAGTCGGCTCTTCACATTTAAAGTATTGGAACTTCAGAATCATTCCTTCCAATGAATGTTCAGGACTGATTTCCTTTAGGATTGGCTGGCTGGATCTCTTTGCTGTACAAGGGACTCTCAAGAGTCTTCTCCAGCACCACAGTTCTAAAGCACCAGTTATTCAGTGCTCACAGCCTTCTTTATGGTCTAACTCTCACATCTGTACATGACTACTGGAAAAACCATAGCTTTGACTATACAAACCTAGGTCGGCAAAGTGATGTCTCTCCTCTTTAACACACTGTCTAGATTTGTCATCAGTTTCTTTCCAAGGACCAAGCATCTTTTAATTTCATGGCTACGGTTGCTGTCCACAGTGATTTTGGATTCTGTCACTACTTCCACTTTTTCCTGATCTATTTGCCGTGAAGTGATGGCCCTGGCTGCCATGATCTTAATTTTTTTTAAGGTTTAGTTTTAAGCCAACTTTTCACTCTGTTCTTTCACCCTCATCAAGAGGCTCTTTAGTTCCTCTTCACTTTTTGCCATTAGGGTGGTATCATCTGCATATCTGACGTTGTTGATATTTCTCCCAGAAATCTTGATTCCAGCTTGTGATTTATCCAGCCCAGCGTTTCACATGATGTACTGTGCATACAAGTCAAATAAGCTTAGTGACAATATACAGCCTTGTCATAGTCCTGGATGCTGGTGTCATTTAATAAGATGAGGAGGACAAGAAGGAACAGTGTTGTAGGCCATCTCATCACATATTCCAGGAAATCAACTTTATAATATAGTTCCCAGCTATTTTCTGATTTTGTACTATTCCTAAACACACACATACAAACACTTTACCCATCCTTTGGGCCACAGTTTTCTCTTGAAACACAGATCAAAGACCTTTTCATCCTTCAGTGTCCAGGTACAGTTCTGCTTCCTCTTTTAAACCTTCCTTCATCATAAAACTGTTGGTATACATATAAATCCTGTTACTTTATAACTGGGGAAACTAGAAACAAGTAAAATGAACTAATTTGCCCAAGACAGTACTGACACCAACAGAACTGTAACTGGACATTAACTCTCCTGATTAAGTGGCTGAAAATTACATTAAATCAAGGGAGAATAGAAAGTCAAGAAGGGTGGACAGAGTGAATGCCAGATCAGTTAGGAAAGGATTATGGAAGTCCAGGCAAGAGGTGGTAGTAGCCTAGCCTATGGTGAGAGTAGGGATAAGAAATGAACATATCTAAGAGGCTTTGGGGAAGTAGAATTGCCATGACTTGGTGTTGGTTTTAGACAGACAGAGTGAGGGAAAGGCAGATGTCAAGAGTAACTCCTTGGATAACCTGTCATTCCCCAAGCTTGGAAGCACTAGAAGACTCAGTCTGGGGAGAAAGATCATAAGTTTGGTTTCATTTCCATTCAGACCTGAACTCATACTCTGGAGTTAGGGGCTTGGCACTAGGGCTTCTTGGTGGGATCACTAGATGGCTAGTATTTGGATCTCCAAAGGGTCACTATAGAGAGGGTGCTCAGAACTCTGACTAGAGCTGTACACTGCCTCCTCTCCTTGCCTCCTGCCTAAAAATTTCCACCACTGCCTCTCACTGGCAGGACCTAACTTGGAAACTCAAGTGTCTGGGAAATCACAGAGCAGAACATGGAGCAGTGGGCTTGGGGTTGAAAGCCATTAGATAATAACTGGCACAGTGGGTTTATGAAATGACCCCTGGCTTAGGAATCAAAGCACTGGGTTTTGTTTCCAGCTCTGCCATCAGCCGGATGTGACCTTGGACATGTCACTTCCTATCTCTGATTCTCTTTTCACTTCCTTCAAATGTATAAACCTCTCTTTGATGTTGCATGTAGTTGGGTTTCTGTCCTTTAAGAAGCCTTCTCTGACCCCCAACACTTAGGAGGATTTGGTGCCCCTCCTGTTGCTCATATAAACACCTCTTATTTTTTTTAATTGTCTTTTTAATTGAGAAATAATTAACATACAATTAAAAGCACAGATCGCAAATATTCAGTTTGGTGGGTTTTGACAATTGTATACACCCATGTAATCACCAACTCAGTAAAATTTGACATTTTAGCCATCACTAAGTATACAGTTTTGTGGCGTTAATCACATTCACCATTACCACTACCTACCTCTTAGTATCACTTTGCATGTTACTTGCCTACTGATAAGTCTGAGTCCACTTTGTTATTGCTGCTTAGTCGCTAAGTTGTGTCTGACCCTTTGCAACCCCATAGGTGAATGGTAGGTGAAGTCGCTCAGTCGTGTCCGACTCTTTGCAACCCCATGGACTACAGCATACCAGGCTTCCCTGTCCTTCACTATCTCTCAGAGTTTGCTCAGACTCATATCCATTGAGTTGGTGATGATGCTATCTAACCATCTCATCTTCCGCCTTCCCCTTCTCCTTTTGCCTTCAATCTTCCCCAGCATCAGGGTCTTCTCTGGTGGCTCAGACAGTAAAGAATGTGCCTGCAATGCAGGAGACCCAGTTTTGATTCCTGGGTTGGGAAGATCCTCTGAAGGTGGAAATGGTTACCCACTGAAGTATTCTTGCCTGGAGAATTCCAGAAACAGAGAAGCCTGGCAGGCTACAGTCCATGTGGTCACAAAGAGCTGGACGTGACTGAATCCCCTAATAGAGATTAAACCCTTATGGGCTAAAACCATGTCTTATCCTAGTGATTGGCATTTAGTTAATACCAGTATTTTTGGTTGATTGAACAAATGAATGAATGTCTAAAGTCTCACTGAATTTGTCTTTTTATCTAATTAATATAATAGTCATCTGAGTACTCCTTTATTTCTCTTCCCTTTCTCAAATGTTTATTGTATCAATAGGGTATCTGTGCTAAACTCTAGAAATTAAAAGACAACCTGAACAAAACTCCTGCCTACAAGTCCATAGCCAGGTTAGCAGGTCCAGAGAAGTAAATAACATATAATAAAATAAGGAGTCCTTAGTAGAGAGATGAGCATAGGAGTTATGGTTGCAGAAATGAGATTATACCTTATACTATCTTGAAGCATCAAGGAAAGCTTCATAGAAATTTTGAAAAACAGGCTTTAGTGGTTTTGAGTGACAGAGTTGGGGTGCAGAGAGTCTAAGGGAACCACAGGGAATTCTTTAGGGCTAGAGTCAGGGTCCTTTTACCTCCTGAAGTCCTAATTTCTGCCTCAATGTCTGAGACTATTTTTGGCAGAGAAGTAAGAGAGCTATACTAATTTTTTTAAGCATGATAGGTTTTGCTTACCCCCTTCCTACCCTACTTCCTCTTCATTAAGGTTCTTCCTTATTTCTCAATGGCCTCCCTATTTCTCAATGTTTCCTTTGAGTTAGAGTCTCCTCTTTGTACATGCTTTCTTTAAATGAGTGGCTTTTATTATTTGTGGCTTCTCATAAAAGGTCTTTGTTCAAGACCTTGGGGTTTTCCCAAGGAAAGCCATATAAATCTCCAAAATAGTTTTACATATTCATTGGTCTCATTCAAAAATAGCTGATAAGGAAACCTGTACCTGCTTGCTACTAAGTGTACTCATATTCACACCACACACACACACACACACACACACACACACACACACACACAGAGTTCTCTGATGTCCCCCACTCTACCCCACTCTCCCATTATATGTAGCTTAACATGACTGGATGGCATCACTGACTCAATGGATATGAGTTTGGGTGAACTCCAGGAGTTGGTGATGGACAGGGAGGCCTGGCGTGCTGCAATTCATGAGGTCACAAAGAGTCGGACATGACTGAGTGACTGAACTGAGCTGAAGAATGTAAACCACTAAGGAGTACTTGCCTGTGATCAAAATGGTGCTACCAGACTTTAAATAGCTTCAGAACAAAGACAGTCTTACTTAAAATGCTCAGTGTTTGGATGGATGGACAGACAGATGAATGAGCAAGACAACCAAGCTTCTGTACACATGTTAAGGTCACCCTTAATAACAACTCCTACTAGGCAACTCAGAGTGAGTGTTGGCGATGATGATGACAATAATTATATTGATGATGCTGTAAAAGAAATGCTACAGTGGAAGAATGACCCCCCAAAAAAATGTCTTGGGAAAAGATGTCAGTGAGATCCCAAAGAGTTGGACAGGGCTAAGACTTCATGCTCTCCTGCTTCTGTTCATTGAACTGAATATTTACAGGGCAGTCGTCTCAGGCATCACCGTTTATTCAACCCCTACTGTGTGCATTGTCATGAATACCAAAGAAGTATCAGATAGCATCCCTGCCTGTTTTAGGGTAATTCATGGCCTAACATAAGAGATCCCCTTCTTTTTGTCAACCCTAAATTAAGTAATTTGGTGAAAAGTTGTGAACTTTAAAGAGTGGGAGTCATCCAAAAGCATTTTTCAATGAAGTCATTTTATTTTCTACTCAAGATAATATTAAATAATAATATTATCTACACTGCTTCTCTGGCTCTAACTTGAATTATTTGAGAAATCTGAACAAGATCATACTCTGTTTTCAGCAGCACAGATAGAGAAGTGCACCTATAGCTGACCTCAGTGGAGGTGTAGAGCAAGGACACGCCTCTCTCTTTCGTGCACAAAATGACCAATTTAGAGAAAGACATAAAGATGGAGAAGTGTTTCATGCTTTCCTTTCCACTAGCATTGTCACAAGGGAAATTACACATGATATTGGGATAGCCCAAGTGTTGCATTGCCATGCAATCTAAAACTCCCTCTTTGCCCGTGTGAAAGAGGAATTGTGATATGGCAAGGGCCAGGAAGATTTCCAGAGTACACAAAGTAAGGTTATCTGAAGACCCTGGCTTCTGCCCACGAAGAAATCTGACACTAGTTGCAGAAATAGGAATAACTTGCAAGTCCTACATGTCAAGGGTAAAAAGTGAACTGACCTAGTCAGCTTCCCTTATGAAGTGAAGGCAGAACTATGCAACCGTAAGGCTATATGTGGAGTATTAATAACTGGAGCTGAAAAGGCATGAAGACCTGTATGCAGGGTAAATTTACATTTGAACCAAATATAAGCAAGCAGAAGCTGTGAGGTGGCTCCTGGTGCTTGGAACACATTTTCCCCAGGCTGCTTGTTAATCCTACAGATTTCTGTTTAAACATAGCCTCCAAACAAACCTCCCTATCCTCCTACCCTACTCCTATCCCCAGACATGGAGACTTGGTCAGGTGTATACCTTCATCAAATCCTCTGGTATCTACCCCATCACACTTACCACATTTGTAGTTAAAGGGTCATTTATGAGGTTTTCAGTTGCCTCTGTCTCTCCCTGGCTGGGCTGTACTCTCCACATTGACAGCGGTCACGTCAATCATTTTCTTACTGTACATACTCTCAGTGTTCACACAATGTCTGATTTGCATCAAAAAAAATGTTTCTTAAAGTATTTTATGAGAAGAAGGCTTTACTCTGCAGAGGTCACAGCCTTGAGAAGCCTAAAATGAGGAGGCTGGCTTCAGAAGACAGGTGGCTGCACCAATTTACATTCCCACTAACAATGTATGAGAGTTCCCTTTTCTGCACGCCCTACCCAACACTTGCTATTTGTGGCCTTTCTGATGATAGCCTTTCTGACAGGTGTAAGGTGATATTTCACTGTGGTTTTGATTTGCATTTCCCTAACAATTTGCCATGTTGACAAACCAGTGGTTACCAGTTGAGAGATGGGGAGTGGGGAGGGTCAAGATAGGCAAATAGGATGAAAAGGATGAAAGTTAGTATGTATAAAATAGATGAGCAAAAATATATTGTTAAGCACAGGGAAAGCAGCTACTATTTTGTAATAACTTTAAAGGGAGTATAGTCTATAAAAGTATTGAATCACTATGTTGTACATCTAAAGGTAATATAATAATGTAAATCAGCCATGCTTCAATTTTAAAAGAAGAAGAAAACAGGTTGCTATCGCTGTCCCTAAAGAGATCCCACCCAGTCTCTGGGTTTCAAGCCCTCGGCCCAGTTACACCCAAGGCCCTGAGCAACTGCAACTCTGGGGTCCCAGTTCCTAGCGCAGGGTACTTAAAGGTAAATTCTTTGTTACCCAAAACAAGTAGCAGAGGAAAAAAACACAGACTGTGTGCCACGTAAGTGGAAATATTGCTAAACGGAATGCTTCTCAAAGTCCCAGAAAGCAGTCAGTGAATTAAAGGTTTATATTAACCTCATTTCACATTTCTCTTCATTTACAGGAAATTATTTTAATTTTCCATGACCATCTGTTTGATGTTTACTTCACTGACTGTATTAAAAAGTAGCTTCATCATTCTGTTTTGTTCTAGGTTATTTAGATAGAAAAAGGACCCAAATTAATATTTTATTAGTTGCTGTATAATAATTTGTTTTCAAAATACAGAAGTTTAAAAAGAATTCAGGATACTACTACGTGTCTGTCATACTTGGGAGTGAAAGAAATATTTTTAAAGAACATCGTGTTCAAATAAATAAGTAAAACATCTCCCTTCTCTTTAATAGGCCTCAGTCAGCTTCAGTTCAGTCACTCAGACATGTCTGACTGTTTGCAACCCCCATGGACTGCAGCATGCCAGGCTTCCCTGTCCATCACCAACCCCCGGAGTTTACTCAAACTCACATCCATCAAGTCGGTGATGCCATCCAACCATCTCATCCTCTGTCGTCCCCTTCTCCTCCCACCTTCAATCTTTCCCAGCATCAGGGTCTTTTCAAATTAGTCGGTTCTTCACATCAAGTGGCCAAAGTATTGGAGTTTCAGCTTCAGCATCAGTCCTTCCAGTGAATATTCAGAACTGATTTCCTTTAGGATGGACTGGTTGGATCTCCTTACAGTCCAAGGGACTCTCAAGAGTCTTCTCCAACACCACAGTTCAAAAGCGTCAATTCTTCTCTCAGCTTTCCTTATAGTCCAGCTCTTACATCCATACATGACTACTGGGAAAACCATAGGTTTGATTTGATGGCCCTTTCTTGGCAAAGTAATTTCTCTGCTTTTTAATATGCTGTCTAGTTTGGTCATAGCATTTCTTCCAAGGAGCAAGAGTCTTTTAATTTCATGGCTTCAGTCACCATTTGCAGTGATTCTGGAGCCCCAAAAAAATAAAGTCTCTCACCGTCTCCACTGTTTCCCCATCTATTTGCCATGAAGTGATAAGATCGGATGCCATGATCTTAGTTTTCTTAATGTTGAGTTTGAAGCCAACTTTTTCACTCTCCTCCTTCACTTTCATTAAGAGACTCTTTAGTGCTTATTCACTTTCTGCCATAAAGGTGGTGTCATCTGCTTATCTGAGGTTATTGATATTTCTCCCAGCAATCTTGATTCCAGCTTGTGCTTCATCCAGCCCGGCATTTCGCATGATGTATTCTGCATATAAGTTAAATAAGCAGGGTCACAATATACCGCATTGACATACTCCTTTCCCTATTTAGAACCAGTCTGTTGTTCCGTGTCCAGTTCTAACCGTTGTTTTTTGACCTGCATACAGATTTCTCAGGAGGCAGAGGTGGTCTGAGTCTACACAGTGTATTTTATAGAATTAATTTATATATCCTAGCTGTTAAACTGTCTGAATTTTCTNCACAATATACCGCATTGACATACTCCTTTCCCTATTTAGAACCAGTCTGTTGTTCCGTGTCCAGTTCTAACCGTTGTTTTTTGACCTGCATACAGATTTCTCAGGAGGCAGAGGTGGTCTGAGTCTACACAGTGTATTTTATAGAATTAATTTATATATCCTAGCTGTTAAACTGTCTGAATTTTCTGTGCCTTGTAGGATGTTTAGCCTTTGCCCATGAAATTCCAGTGGCACACATAGGCTACAGTTACAACAATCAAAAATGTCCCGCCACATTGCCACATGTCCTAGGGGGTAAAATCATCACCATTGACAACTGTTGGTTTAGAGGGCAGGAGAGACTGGCAGGCAGACTGTTTCTACATCCTTCAAGAAAGGCAGACCTAGATCAGACGAGACCATCATTGGCCTTTTTGGTTATATATTTTTATGTTTTCTTTATTTTTGGCTGTGCCATGTCTTCATTGCTCCCCGAAGACCTTCTGTAGTTGCAGTCCAAGGGACTCGCGAGAGTCTCTCCAACGTCACAGTCCTTTGTTGTGGTGCTCTGGCTTCTTGTTGCAGCGGCTTCTCTTATTGTGAAGCACGGGCTCCTCGGCGCATGGGCTTCAGTAGCTGCAGCACTCCAGCTCAGTAGTTGTGGCTTGTGGGCTCTAGAGCTTGCACTCAGTAGGTGTGGTACATGGGCTTAGTTGTTTCGTGGCGTATGGGATCTTGCTGAACCAGGAATTGAACCCGTGTCCCCTGCATTTCCAGGTAGATTCTTAACCACTGGATCATCAGAGAAGTACAAAGGCTTTTTGTTCTTTTAACTGGGGTATGCTGCTGCTGCTGCTGCTAAGTCGCTTCAGTTGTGTCCAACTCTGTATAGTTGTGTTATATAATGTTGTGTTAGTTTCTGCTGTACAGTGAAGTCAATCAGCTATAAGTATACGTATATTCCCCTCCCTCTTGGATCTCCCTTGCACCCCCTCACCTCCATCCCACCAGTCTAGGTCACAACAGAGCACTGAGCTGAGCTCCCTCTGCTATACAGTAGGTCCTCATTAGTTATCTAGTTTATATATAGGGGTGTCTCTACGCCAATCCCAGTCTCCCAGTTCATCCCACTCACCTCCACCTCTCCAGGTCCACACCTCCATTCCATACATCTGCATCTCTATTCCTGTCTTGCAAATGGATTCATCTGTACCATTTTTCTAGATTCCATATAGACATATTAGTGTGCAATATTTGTTTTTCTCTTTCTGACTTCACCTTGTTTGATAGACTCTAAGCATACACCCTAAGAAAAGCATAATTCAAAAAGGCACATGCACTCCAGTGTTCATTGCAGCACTATTTACAATAGCTAGCACNTTTTTTTTTTTTTTAATGTTGCTGCTGAAACAAACCTAGCCTATTTTTATCCTCATTATTACCATTATCCTAATCAAAATAAATCATTTTATTTTTGTCACTCTCCTCCTGAGAATTGAACCTAGGCAGAGTGAAGTTGAAATGTTAGCCTTGGCTCTTTCTAATTGTATTTTCTCTGAACTTCAGTTTCCTTGGTCAGTAAAATAGCACTAATAAGCTAAGGCTTGCAGGGGCTCTGAGTGGGCTCAGGGACAGGGGTTGGGGGTGTTGGTGCTTTTTAGTTGCCTATAAATGGGAATGTCCTTCTTAAGCTTCTCGTGGGCAGGGAATATCTCTGTATCCCTTGCACTGTATCCCTTGGCATGTTATGAATGTTTAGTAGATGTTTATTGATGAAGTTAAAAAAGACTGATTTACTAGTTGTAGCAAGTTTTCTACAGAGTAAAGCTACGAGCCATCAGTCAACCAAGAAAATGGCCCAGATTTCCTCCTATGTCCCCCTGCAAATCTCTTATTCTTTCAGCCTGCATCAGCTGGGTTGTCAAGGTTACCTCTTATTATCTTTGGGACATTTAGATATTGACCCATATTGTGCCAAATTATACACGGGCCTGGATGTATGTTTGCCTTCCTTACTGTTCTGACTACTGTCCCTCTCCTTTCTCGTCTGTTTCCCTCATTCTACTGTATTCAAATTGGTGAACGATTTTAAAGCTTGGCTCTTTACCGGAGTGAGATATCATTCTGTACTATACTGACTCAGTGGGATTTCAGTGGGTTTATATTCAAACCTTGAATAAATTGCAAAGTTCTTTTCTTAGCATTTAGGTGAGATTCTTTCTTTTCCTTTTAAATGAAGCAGATACAACGTGGAGTTTCTTATATAGTTCTGATGAGCTTTCTCACTTTCTTAAGCTGTCCTCATTATCACCGTCATTGTTTCAGCAAGGTATTTATCTGGTCCTCTGTTACTGTGTCTGCTCTAAGTCTCCACATGCCTTGTGTCATTTATGCCCCACCACAACCTTGTGAAAGATATGCCTGTGTTACTCCTGTTCTACCAGATGAGAAAATTGAGATTCAGAAAGTAAGTAACTTAGATATAGAGTAACTAAATACCAGAGCTAAGTTTAAACTCAGGTTCAATTTGATTCCAAATCTTGTGATCTTACCTTGCCATTGTACTGACTAAGCAAGAGATAAACACGAAGGGATCTCAAAGGTGGCCCAGTTCCTTCCTGTTTCATGAAGTTTTAAAGCATATATTTGAAAAATGGTAATGATACCTAATATTCTGAGAATTTCAGTAAGGATGGGAAATGAGGAAGAAAAATTGGTGACCTAGTCTGAAGAATTAGACTTAAATAAAATATTACTTAGAAAAATAGCCCACATTTCTTTATAACCTACATTTTTAAGAGAACAGGAAGAGGAGGAGATTTGGTGAAGTCATTTATTAAGAGAAAGTATTTTTTAAAAGCTATGTTTAAAGAGGTACAAGAGCATTTTATAAATTATGAAAATTAGACCTTTTGACTCACATTATCCTGTATTTCCCAAGTCTGTCATTTATATTTTCTTTGTTTGTGGCATTTTCTGTATAAATTTATTTTTCATTTTTATGCTTAAAAGGTAACTTTGATGCTTCCTGTAACAGGGAAAGAATCTGGATGTTAAGCCTAGTTTCACAAGTCTATTTTGTGCCAGTAAAGAAGGCAGGGAGCCACTGTGTAATTTGTGAGGCAATTTGCAGAAGGCTTCCTGTTAGTCTCCGGGCATCATTAAATAATAGCCATGTGCTGATTTGGCTACTTTCCATGCAAGGCCTGGAAGCCACACTATCAGCACTCACATCAGTTTGCAATGCCTGGTTGGTTAGAATAGGTGTTAATACCAGCCCATAAAACCACTGCTACTGGATTTGTTGAAATGTCGAGTGATTTGCTGCTGAGAGAAAGAATTTAAGAAAGAGAAGCATGAATGAAAGTTGACAAGAGGGCAGAGGGTAAAATAAAGAAAAAGGGATAAAAGAAAAGGAAAGAAATAGGAAAAAGATAAAGTTCTTGAAATACAATGGAAAAATTAAAAGGGAGAAGAAGAATAGAAGGAAAAAAGAAGGGAATCAAAATATAATGGATGGGTGAATAGATGGATAGATGAGAGGAAAGAGAGGGAGGAAGCAGGGAGAAGTGATGGCGGGAAAGAGGGGGGAGGAAAGAAATCAAAATATAAATCCTCAGACTAAATGTATTTCAACCGTGCAAACAGTCATAAATCCTAGGGATAAAAGAGAATACAAAGTTCCTTTAAAGCTCTTCTTTTGCAGGAGCTAAACCTGAAGCCCAGAAATATTGAGCAAATTACCTCAAGCTCACACAGCATGTCCATAACAGAATGAGAATCAGGTTCCAGCCCAGTCTCCTGACTTCCAGTCCAATATACCTTCTCACATACCTTTGCTTCACTGGAAACTTGCTATTGGTTTGAGTTGACTTCAAACAACTTTCAACATAAATGATATTATAGCCAAAAGTGGGCCTTTTGATAGACCAGAAAATCTGATCCCATGTGATTGTTTTAGGTTGTAACATATTGTCATAACAGAATTTGACCTATGATGTGTAAACATCAAAAGGCAAATGAGCTAACAGTTCCTCTCTACTTTAAAAAAAGTAAAAGGGAAAATTGTTTGCAAACTCTGATAGAAAAATGTATTTCAAAGAAAATGACTTAAGACAACTTAGGAAAAGGCCAGAGTCTTCAGTACTGTTTGGTAGAATTTTGATTTCGTGCCATAGATACTTGAGGAACATTGTGCTTTTTCTATTGCTGTTTAGGGCCAGATAATCAAAGAGAAAGGGAAGCAGGAGGCGGATGTAATTGCAGTTGGCTTTTCATTTCAGTGAGCATGATTTCAGTTCAAGATATGACTTTTCTAAGAAGGGGAGGGAATAGTGAGTGGTTGAACATCAAAAGGAAAAATTGTGAACGATGGGAAAACCAAAGTATTTCTCCAAATGCCCTTAAATACATAAAAGATCCCCTTTCAGGTGATGTAAATGTACCCCTCATTCTTGCTATCAGGAGGCAGCAGTGAATGAGAACTGCCTAGGACCCTATATGATCCTCTAACAGAAGAAAATAAAAGCCCCTTTGCCCTACTTAACGGTTATTGCTTTAACTTTCTATTTTACTTCGGCAGTGGGGAGCTTGCTCCATCCTATTAATTTATTTTGAATGGCACTCTGCTATATTATCTTAGCTGTTTAAGATTTGTGCCAACAAGGTCAGAGTGTTTAGTTTCCCCCATTCATTCAACAAATAGGTACTGAGCTAAGCGCCCATTGGGCACTGTTTTAGGTGTTGAGCATACAGCACAAACACCAGATTGGCACTCAAGTGGGTTGCTGGGAGGCAGAGATAAACCATAAGTAAATTGGTATGAACACATATGGTGTGTCAGGAAGTAGTAAGTGCTGTAGTGCAAAATGAAACAAAGGGCTAGAGAGGGCAGGATTAGTGGAGAAGCCTTAATTTTAGGTAGGATGAGAAAGAGTCAAGGCAGGTGGTCTCTCTGATCAGAAAATGCTTGAGCAAAGACCTAAAAGAGTTAAGGAGACACTAGCCCCTGGGTTCTAGTATCCATGGTGGACACCAAAATCCACAGATACTCTAGCCCCTTATGTGAAATGATCAAATTGCAATCAGATATGGAACCCGTGGATACTGAGGGCTAACTTTGAGCCATTGCTCAGGAGAAGGGACGACCCTGAGGAGAGGCAATCAGGTTGCCTGGCAGAAGCACTGTGAGTGAGCAGGGGAGTGCAGAGAGGTGGTACCCAGAGCTTGTAGGGCTGAGTACCCTTTAGGAGGACTTCAGCTCTGTGAGTTAGATGAAAAGATGAGACACTGGGGATGCTTGAGCAGAGGGCACAATCCACGTTTTCACACTGTCACACTGGGTACTGGGTGGAGAACAGAAAGAAAGGCAAAGGGAGAACACCAAAAGGGACCAAGCCAGACCAGGCAGGAGGCGATGATCGTGTCATGGCAGTCCTGGAAGTGTGTGGCAGATCCTGATATACTGAGACCAGAAATGATATAACCTGTTAACAAATTACATGTGAGGTATGAAAGAAAGGGAGGAGTTGGGATGATTCCAAAATGGATCCGGCTATCTTCATTCCATGATATAGTCACATAAATCTTCAGTGTTCACCACAACCCACTTCTTCTCTACCTTCACCCACCCCAGGCCTCGATGTTAACACAAGTTGTCTGCCATTTGGGCTTATATAATCTAATTCTGATTTTCCCTTTATATGAATTTACAGAGTCCAAACTGAGTTTGAGACTGTAGTCATAACTAGATTTTTTGTACGTGTTTATTCTTTTTCTATGGTTTCTAGAATTTTATTTATGTTTTCATGGCTTGATTGTGTATGAGCTTTTGCTGTTATTTTTAAGCTAGAGAAGACCTGGGTTTGATCCCTGGGTTGGGAAGATCCCCTGGAGAAGGGATGGGCAACCCACTCCAGCATTCTTGCCTGGAGAATTTCATGGCCTGTATAGTCCATGGGGTCACAAAGAGTCAGCCATGACTGAGCGACTTTCACTTTAAACTAGAAAAGCGTATAAAGGAGAAAGGGAGAGAAGAAGGAAGGGAGGGAAGGAATGGATGGATGGGTGGGGAAAGAGATAAAGGGGTAGTACAGCCACTACGGAGAACAAGGTGGAGATGCAGTGAAGAATCCACCTACAATGCAGGAGACCTGGGTTCAGTCCCTGGGTTGGGAAGATCCCCTGAAGAAGGGAAAGGCTACCAACTCCAGTATTCTGGCCTGGAGAATTCCATGGAGTCCATGGGGTCGCAAAAAGCTGGACATGACTGAGTGACTTCCATTTTCACTAAAAAACTAAACACGGGGGTTCCCTAGTGGCTCAGTGGTAAAGAATCCGTCTGCCAGTGCAGGCGACTCGGATTCAATCCCTGGTCCAGGAATATCGCACTTGCCGCAGGGCAATGAAGCCTGTGCTCTAGAGCCCAGAAGCTGTAGCTACTGAAGCCCACGTGCTCGAGAGTTCATGCTCCACAGTCAGAGAATTCACTGCATTGAGAAGTCTATCCAGTGCAACTAGAGTAGCCCCCGCTTGCCACAGCTGGAGAAAGCCCATGCAGCAGTGAAGACCTAGCACAGCCCAAAAGAAACTCAATAAATAAATAAAATCATTTTTAAAAACTAAGTAAACAGTTACCAAACAACCCAGAAATCCCACTCCCAAGCATATATCCAGAGAAAACCATAATTCAAAAAGACATATGCACCCTGATGTTCACTGAAGCACTGTTTACAATAACCAAGCCATGGAAACAACCTCAATGCCCATCAACAGAGAAATGGATCAAGAAGGTGTGGTGTATACACATATATAAGTAGTGGAATATTACTCAGCCATAAAAATGAATGAAATAATGCCATTTGCAACAGCATGGATGGACCTTAGAGATTATCATACTAAGTGAAGGAAGCCAGACAGAGAATGACAAATGCCATATGATATCACTTATATGTGGAATCTAAAAAATGACACAAATGAACTTATTTACAAAACAGAAATAGACCCACAGACATAGAAACCAAACTTATAGTCACTAAAGGGGAAAGTGGGGGCAGACTAAGTTAGAAGGTTGGAATTAACATATGCACACTATTATGTATAAAATAGATAACCAACAAAGACTTACTATATAGCACAGGGGACTACAGTCAGTACTTTATAATAACCTATAAGGGAAAAGAATCTGAAAAAGAAAAAAAATATATATATATAGATATTTGTAGTATACCCGAAACAAACATCACATTGTAAATCAACTATACTTGGATTAAAAAAAAATAAAGAGATAAAGGGAAAGAACTGAAGGGGTAGGAGAGAGAAGAGAGGAAGAGAGATAATGTGAAATGGCCAAATAATAAACAGGTAAGTTGAGCTGGAAAGTAAAGAAGTAAATGCAAGGAGACATCCACCGGGCAGACAGAGTGGAAGAATGTGATGGCTCAGGATAGATTCGTCATTCCTCTTGAAACTATCAAAAATACTAAGATACTCACTGCCAGTGCAGCAGGGTTGTGTCCCTAAGCTGATGATTAATAGAACTTAAGGTAATGGTTCACGCGAACTTATTTTGAGGCAAAGCATAAAAAAAGAGAGAACAAAATTTAAAAGACTAAGAGGAATACCTGAGTTCAGTATATGCTAATTCAGGAAAATGTTTTTATAATTTCAAGAAGGAGAACAGCATTTTAAAAATTCTAAAAAGATAGCAAGAAGGATAAATAGTAGCACCAGGATGATGATTTTGTATGTCTTACGTTTATCACATTGAGACCAGATTTACTAATATTTATATATTCATGCTCCATATCCTTGTATGATAGCTTTTAAGAACGTATATAGTAGAAAAGCAGAAAAGTAACAAGTGAAGGAATCACAGCAAAGAGAAACTATTGAGAAGAAAATAAAGCCAAAGATAAAATTAATGAACAATCACGAATCTCCCTAAGAAGAAAAAGAAATGCAAAGATGAAGTTCAAGAGTCATTAGAGATAAGCAGTAAGTCTGATTTTGAGCTCCCTACCAACCAAAGCAGAGAATATGCATAAAATTCTACAGTTTCTACAAGATTAACACAAACCAGCACTACTGCAGAACTAAGACTAAAATCTGAAGAAACTATGTTTTGAGGAGCCACACAATATGGATCAAGACCTTGACAGAATTCTTTCAACAAATGCAATAACACGTTTTATAGAGCCAGCTTCTTCTTAGGCTCTTAATAAGCTGTTCATCTTTTCTTCTTCTTAAGGAAAACATCTTAATTCTGATACCTTTCATTTCATATCAGTTTTTTTTTTAGAACAGTTTCAAATGTACCATAAAATAATGCTTGACATTATGGTAACCATTGAAGCTGGTTGTTTTGTACCCACCAGTTAATGAGATAAAAGGGCAGCAGTTTCTGAGTATAATTTCTGCAGAAATTTTATGTAAAACATTATTTCTGCAACTTCTGCCATTTGACCTGTGTCAAGCAAGTTTTCTGGAAACAAATCCATTTGACAGATTCTGCTATGAGTAGGACTGAATGAAAACCTCCAGATTGGGACTAAACCCAGGATTGTTGGTCCCACTGTTGGGTGTTCTTGGGCTGGGACCGTTTTAGAGGTCACCCTCATTAGTATCAATATGGCCACCTAATTGGTCCCTCATTTGTTCAACTGTTACAAATGTGCTTGAAACTGAGCTCATTTACAACCTAAATGTGTATGTGGGACAGCAGGCAGAGCACAGTGCTAATTTGGGTATTGTGTTCTAGGGGTAACAAATGGTATGTTAATATTTTATTCATCTTCAAATCAACTATAAATTGTACATCCTCGTATAGCTCCTCCTCAGGCAAATGAGGAAGTCTCAGTTGTTAAAATGAAGGTACAAAAATCAAAATGACAATTATTTTCCTGCAAGACATCATTTCTTTCCACTGGATGGGCAGTATGTGTGGGGGGTTGCTCTCAGTCCCTCCAAAAGTCGCCTCTCCCTCTGCTCTTGCCCCCTCTTCCCCTCTTTCTTGTGCCTGTGCAGACATCTGACTTGCCCGCAAAATCACTTTCACTTCTGCTGGGGAAATTACAGTGTGCTTCTTTAGAGGGTAGAGAAAAAGGAGAAAACTTAGATCTTCTGACACCAAATCACTGGACTTTGAAAGGTCAGTGATCTGTCAAGACCAACAAAACCATAAAATGCCCGCGTATCTCAAAGAAGCACCGAGGCATGAGCAGGGAAGGAATCAGGAGTCAGAAGAGGAAGAGAAGGAAAATGACAAGCCGGCAGTGTGGCATGAGGATCCCTGCACTCATCCATTCTAGAAATCCTTGCTGAACATCAGGAAGTGCCTGCCACCAGGTTTCACACATGTATTAGTTTGCACTAGGGTCTGACTCTGGGAATATCTGCTGAATCAGTAGCTCTGAACTGAACCAGAAAAGTCACCCAAATTAAGAGAGTAATGGTATCAGTCAGAGTCACTCCAGAAAAACATAGCCAAGAAGAAGAGTCCTCTGATGTGAATTTTTCTCCTCTTGTGAAATTCCCTGCTTCCCGTTCAAAGCAAAGACCACGTGGAAAGTCATGATTTGTCCATCAAGGGCTGTGCAGTTGTCATCCTCTAGAGAAAGAATCTGCGTCCCCTATAAGCTAGACTTTGTTCTTCTGCTATTTCAGAGCGTTAGGTCAGAAAGGGGCCAGCTTCTGTGAGCAGGGCTGCAGAAGATGTAACTGATGTCCCACAGATCCTAACTTGGATAAGCACTTAGTGAATGCCTACTTTGTGCAAGAATGGACAGAAAGCATAGTCCCTACCCTCCGGGGACTTTCACTGCAACTTCACGAGGAGAATTTTCTCGTGGCTCCTTCTCTCTCAGAACAGAGAAGGCTTCTCAGAGCCTGCTCCAGTCAAGTGTCAGGGAAAAAAGGTAGGTAGTCTTTTCTTTCCCATTCCACAGCTGGCTAAAGTGAGTTCTAACAACGTCAGGTTACTTGCTAAAGGTCACCCAGAGGTTAGAGCTTCAGAAAAAAATGATCACAAGACTGATGTCATGTGCTGGCTAGTTTAAACTAAAAAGGAAGAAAACTTTCTTATCTAAAAAAGAAATGGGTTGCTCTGAGTTTCTCAGTTTCATTTATTCAGCAAGTAGGTGCCAGGTACTATTCTAGCAATGGGAGATGCAGCAAAACTCACATGGTGCTAGATAAGAGAGCCAGACAAAGCATTTAAAAAGTATTTAATGTGTCAGATGAAAAATACTATGAAGAAAGCAAAAACACTGGGGATAGAGCGTGCTGGGAGAAGGCTGTGTATAGAGAGTAGCGGGTGGTGCTTCTCTGAGGAGGTGACGTTTGAACAGAGATCTCATGAATGGGAAGGAGTTCATTATGTGGCATCTGAGGGACTCAGAGCAGGGGAAGAACAAGTGGAAAGGGAGGTGTTTGTCAAGGATGAGGAGCAGCACGCAGGAGCACAGAGAGCTTGGGGCGGTGGGGAGATGCAGCCAACATGGCAGCCAGGGGCGCTCTGGCTTTGATGCTGAGTGGGATGCAGAGCCATTGAAAGTATTAAGCCAAGGAGGACTTGCCTCCACCTGGATCAGTTTAACAGGATCCCTCTGGCTGGTGTGTGCACAGACTGTAGTAAGGCAAGTATGAAGCAGGGAGGTAGCCAGGAAGCTGATGCTGAAATTGATCCTGTAAAGGAAAGACAGTGAAGACCCAGGTGAGGGTGGAACAGAGGGGCTGATGAAGGTGGTCATTTCACCATGGATTCCCAACATGAAGTCTGTAGAACTGGCTGGAGGGTCGGATATAGGGTGTGAGAGAAAAAGAAGCTTACAGATCAGAAAGATGAACTGTTAATCCGTTACAGCTTCATATTCCATGATATCCATCAGGGCTAAGGAAAACACCCTTCTCTTGGATGCTGGGCCTTTTGGCCTAACAAGATGACTGTCTGTTTAGTCCTGGTTCCACCCATTACTAGGTGAGAGACTAGGGCACATGAAGGACCCTCTCCACACCTCAGTATCTTGGCTGAGAATTAAGGATGGTCATTTCTGCTCTCCCTACTGCAAAAGGAGTCATTGAACAAAACTAGAGTTTAGGCAGCTCAGGTTTAGGGATTATTACTTACATCATTAGCACCTTCAGAGTTAATTTTATGAGTCAGCTGAGTTACCTTTGGGGTGTCATTAATAGATGCCAGGAAGTTCCCCGGCCCAGAAGACTCCTTCTAACTGCCTCTTGGGACAAAAGAATTTCACAATTAGCCTGATTCTTCCCTGTTCAGGCATCATGGACCCCAGACATCCTCCTTTAAAACAAACTCTTGAGCTACCATCAATCGTTTGCCATTTTAGGTGAGGTTACATCACATTTCTGCCACGATAGCTGGCTTAAGTTTGAATGAGAGGAAGGAAAGAATAAATATGGAGCAGAGATGTGACAGTTGGGGGGCTGCTGAGTATACTGTGGGCAGATTGAGAAGATCCCTGTGGGGAGAACCTCTGAAAATAAACTCTGTTAATGGTGAATATTATCCAGACTTGCCTCACATCATAGAGTTTGTCTCATCTAATGAAAAATGAAGTCCTACAAGGGCACCTCCTTGGAAGAGTTATACCAAGTAGCCATGGAAGCCAAATTGCTTTAGAAAAATGTTGAATTTGTGGAGAATAACATGCCATTTGTTAAAGAATCTGCCTGCAATGCAGGAGACCCTGGTTTGATTCCTGAGTTGGGAAGATCCACTGGAGAAAGGATAGGCTACCCACCCCAGTACTCTTGGGCTTCCCCTGTGGCTCAGCCGGTGAAGAATCTGCTTGCAATACGGGAGACCTGGGTTTGATCCCTAAGGTTGGGAAGATCCCCTGGAGAAGGGAAAGGCTACCCACTCCAGCATTCTGGCCTAGAGAATTCCGGGGACTGTATAGTCCATGGGGTCGCAAAGAGTCAGACATGACTGAGCCACTTTCCCCTCTTTCTCTTTCACTTTCACTTTCAACATGCCTCAGTGGCCCCTTTGGCTTGCTTTGTTTAAATAAACTTGCCCCAAGCATCTCACAGTTCTGTAATTATGAATATCCCTGCTTTACCTCAGCCTTTTAAAGAGCTCTTTCCCTCTAAATATGTCTCGAATTGCCAAGTGGACTGAAATGTGACCAGAAATAATCTGGTTGAGTGTCCCCACTATGGCGGGAATCCATGGATCCAGGCTTCAGTGCTCCCGCAAAGATCCCCCTCAGGGCCAGAATTGTGTCCCCAGCCCCATGGCTGTCACAGGGACCAGTGCCTGCAATCCTGGTAAATTTGAAAGACTTGCCAGCTCCCTAAACTGAAAGCAGTTGTCACCTGCCCGCTCAGCAGAGTGAGAGGAGGACACGGGGTGACATTCGGCTAGAAGTTTCACAGCAGATTTGCTCGGCCTCAGCTGCCATAGTGGCCCACAGCAGGGCTTCCTCACTGGGGGTGCAGGGAGCCAAGCAGGGCACGTCTCAGCCCACACCCCAACAGCCCTCCCTGTGCTCTGTGTCTCCAAGGTTGAAACTCTGCTGTGGCCTCTGTGGCCACTGTCACCTCCTCAGGGAGAATCATCTCTGTGCCCAAGTCGAGATAGTGAGATTCAAAGGCAGAGCGTGTCATGGCTGTAGTACACTCAGCTAGGGGCCCCCCTGCAAAGTTGCTTGAGTGCCAGTGTGTTCCTGCCATTATAGGGTATGATTCCTCCAAATGATAGAGAAACACTATGACATGAGGCAAATCTGGATAGTATTTTACCCACAGTCCCTCTCACCAAGGCTGCAGATAGGCCCCAGCCGGCCTAGGTCAGGACAAGTTCTGAGCTCAGTTGAGAGACTAACTGTAATCCCCAGTCTCCACACCTATCAACCTTTACTCCTGGAATTGCAGTGCCGATTTCATTCTTCTCTGGAGGCCACCTGTTCCTCCACATCCGTCCTCCACCCAGGAGCACCTCATTTTGCAGAAGTCAGTTTGCAATTGTGTTGGTAAGCAGGATTCCAGTCTTTTCTCTGGACGTTCCCAAGCCCTCCTGTTGAAAATCAGTAGAAATAGATGAAGGTGTTGGGGGAGAGAGTGGACTAACTCCCTCTGAGAAGCTCCAGGGCCACAGTTCATGTCTGGTCCTGGATTATTGTTGTTCAATTGTTAAATCGTGTCCAACTCTTTGCGACCCCATGGATTGCAGAACACCAGGCTTCCCTTCCTTCACTGTCTCCTGGAGTTTGCTCAAACTCATGTCCATTGAGTTGGTGATGCTTTCTAACCATCTCATCCTCTGTCGCCCCCTTCTCCTTTTGCCTTCAAGCTTTCCTAGCATCAGGGTTTTTTCCAGTAAGTCAGCTCTTTGCATCAGATGGCCATGTCTGGTCTTGGATACTGTGGTCCTAAACTATGTCTGAATCTTTTCCCTCTTCTCCTCTGAAAAGACACCAAACACTACATTCCATGAAGACACAAAAACTAAAACCTCCTCTCTTCTCCCCACATCTCTGCTCAAGGAACATTGTACATGATTGAATTCAAGACACACTTAGCTGTCAACTGGAAGTTCCTAACTGGAAGTCAGAATTATTGGCAAGTTCAAAATGGGGATGTGTTTTTAGTGGTTGCATGTAAATGTTCAACAGCACTAAACAGGATGGGACCTGGTCAGTGGCAAGACTCTGCACTCCCGCTGCAGAGGGTGTGGGTTTGATACCTGGTCAGAGAACTAAGATCCAATGCACAGAGCAGCCAAAAAAAAGAAGAAGAAGAATTTAGAAAACATTTGTAGTAGAATAAAGATGAAAAGGTAATTTACCAGAATTTGTTGTATGCAGCTGAAGCTGCTTGATGCAACTGAATAGAGCGTGGAGTCTTAAATAAGACATGAAAACAAATAATGGACACTAGCATAAAATTGGGTAAAATTTGAATAAAATCTGCACTTTAGTTAATAATACTGTATCACCTGTTCATTTCCTGTGTGTTTTTAACAACATAGTGATCATGATTTTTGATGGCATCATTCAGTCTTATGGATGCAGCATAATTTATTTAAACATTCTCCCATTGGTTCAGATGAAGTAGGATGTATTGTTAGGAATGAAACTTCCAAGGATAGATATTTGGCATCTGGGAGTATAATGCCATGCAGACAGCCAGTTGTGATGTGGTATCGGGTTCTAGATAGGTGACTGGCCTGGAGAATGAGCAGCTACACATGGTTCAGCTTCAGGTTTTGTTTCTGATCGGAGGAATTCATTACCCAGTTCCTAATGTTCTTCTCCCTTAAATCAGGTACATAACCTTGTCAAATCACAACTTACCTGCCTTGGTTCCCTATTTTAGAAAACAAGGATAATCTCATCAGTTTTGTAAACTATAAACTATTGCACAAGGGTAAGGTATTAGTTTAACTATGTAAGGTGCTTATAGGGCTAAGAGAATTCATCAGTGTTCTGCATCAGAGTTTGGTTTTGACTTCTGGATCCATCATTCATTACTTATTATGATATAACTTAGGCAAGTTACTTAACTTCTCTTTTCCTCCATTTCCTCATCTATCAGATGAATGCAAAGCACCTTATAGGTGAGCATTAGATAAGATCATGCTTTTAAAGTATATAGCAAGTTACTATTATCATTGTTGCTTATTATTAAGCAATGAATTTAGACTCAGTGTGTTTGAAGCTCTTTGGAAGTCACTGGCTTTCTGTTGAATGTTCTTAAAGCACTGACAGTGTGAGTACATCCATATCATGTAATTACAAATGTTATCAGAATACAAAGGGAAAAATGAAAGTGAAAGTGAAGTCGCTCAGTCGTGTCCAACTCTTTGCAACCCCGTGGACTGTAGCCCACCAAGCTCCTCTGTCCATGGGATTCTCCAGGCAAGAGTACTGGAGTGGGTTGCCATTTCCTTTGCCAAGGGATCTTCCCAACCCAGGGATCGAACCCAGGTCTCCCGCATTGCAGGCAGACGCTTTAACCTCTGAGCCACCAGAGGCCTAAGCAAATTAGTAAAGCCAGTGTTTTTCAAAAGGTGTGCCTGTAAGATATCAGTTCTGCAGGGACCTGATGGGAAACAGTGTGGTAATCAGAATGGAACGGGCAATTGGGAATTTCAAGACCACCACCACCCGCCCACCCACCCA
>SJYA01001146.1:844017-1036854 GCA_006410615.1 Neotragus moschatus
CCCAGCCAAGAACGTAGCTTTGCTTTCATGGCAAAAACTGTTTGCCATCACCAGTTCAAAATTGTTAGCTGATGAGCAAAACCATTTCTCCATGGACCCGAAAGTGGACCTTATTCCTAGGTCCGTGCAGTCGGGTGTTCCCATGTGACCTTGTAGGCACTGTACTCTCTGTCTCAAGCACCCACCTCCGCCCCTGCTGCATGAGGGCAGCCCTCAGCAGGATGCAAACAAACGTGTGTGGTTGTGTCCCCTACAGCCTTCCAGAAACAAACATGTGTGGTTGTGTCCCTGTACAACCTTCTAGAACTTCTCTGTAGCTTGTCAGCCCCTGGACTGGAGAACAGCAAGTGAGGAAGAGTTGTACCCCAGGGTGGGAAAGACAGAAATTGCCAACAGGAAGGATCTTGTGTACCCTAGCATTAAGTTTCTTTTTACCCAAAGAGTAGAAGGGAAGCCTTCATGGAGTTTTGGAAGGAATATGACCTGGTATATATAAGCCCTGCCCTCAGCTGACCAGTATTTCAGCTTTTAATCATCGTGTGAATCACTGGTCCCCCCTGGTTAGTTTCTCTGTAGAGGCTCCTCCTATGGAAATTCACTCTTGATTGAGATGGTATCTTCAGGGTACGACCAGCAGCTAACCCCAAGGCACCTCATGAGGCAGCACTGATAACCTTGGTGAATTTGCTGTGGTTTTTAGCGCTAATCCAAGCCAGGATCAGAACCCTGAATCTGTCAGCCCACATCTCTTTCTCCCTGCCAGACTTACACTGAGTTAAAGTGATCGACGTATGAAGTCAGAAACTCATCATAGTAACTGTCAATGAAAAACCTAATTGCCACGTGTGAGCTGTCTGCACTGATATACTTACATTAGAATAACATAACGATAATTATGATGGTTGTCATTTATTCACAATGTGCTGAGCACAGCATGAAGCACTCAGTGTGATAACCTTGTTTAGTCCTCACCACAAGCCTATCAAGTCAGAACTGTGGTTAAGCCCCTTTTACAGAGAAAGTCAGAGGTTATATAACTTGTAATGTGACAATCTAGTGGGCACTAGAGCCGGGAACTGAACCACGTGGTATAAACCAGAGTTGGGGCTCCTAACTGCTATACCACAGTGTCCCATAGAAGGCAAATATGCTCAGAAGGCTGCTAGTAGACATTAAATCCATAGAGAAAGGAAAGCAGGGAATCCAGTTTTCAGGTGCATCAGTTTCACAGAAGAGTGATATCACCAGCAGATCCTCAGTTCACAGTCCTTCCATTACAGCCCTCCATCCAACTCCACACTGGCTGCCACCTTGCCACTCAAACGGGAATTCCCAGATCCTCTTATCCCTTAGATGGGGCCCAAGAAAGCACTACTGAGTTTTACCAACACTTTTCCCTCTGCATCTGGTCTTATCTGCTGTTCTTTCCCTTTAGATGACTGCATCTATTTCATGTAAATTTCATAGTCAAACTATGAGGGTAATTCCTTCCACCCCACCCCACCATCAGGGCAGTCCCCAAATATGATTAATCATCCCTATCTAGTAATATGCAAAGTGCTTCAGAATCTCTATTTGTATCCTCACTTTAAAAAAAAATTTTTTTTAAGAAAAGAAATAAGCCGTATCTGCAGTGGAATGGTCAATAAGAACACAGTTTGTCCCATTAAATAATGAAATCCTTAACTCCAACAGTTTAGACTAGGGCTCTTCCTCAAGGGTTAGGCATGTTCACTGGGGAGAGTGTCTCAACTTTTGAACTCCTTCAAAGAAAGCAGAAATGAATATACCTGCTTTGGTAAACAAGACTGGGTCCTTATGATTTATGAATTACATCCACAAGAACAAATCAGATCCTACATCCACTAACATACATGCTCCTCCATCCAAAGAGCAATCAAGGTACTATTGTGGAGTCTTCACAGTGAACCAAGCTGAGGGGAGGCAGTAATCACAGGAACCCCACAGGTTAGCCCCAGATACACAGCCATGCAGTACCCTCCAAGAGCTTGTACATCTCTAAGAATAACTCACTTGTCCCTTTAAGACAGTATTTGACCTATGAATTAGTGTACCATAGAGAAGGCAATGGCAACCCACGCTAGTTCCCTTGCCTGGAAAATCCCATGGACGGAGGAGCCTGGTAGGTTGCAGTCCATGGGGTCACTAAGAGTCGGACATGACTGAGCGACTTCATTTTTACTTTTCACTTTCATGCATTGGAGAAGGAAATGGCAACCCACTCCAGTGTTCTTGCCTGGAGAATCACAGGGAGAGGGGAGCCTGGTGGGCTGCAGTCTCTGGGGTCGCACAGAGTTGGACACGACTGAAGCGACCTAGCAGCAGCAGCAAAGTTCTAATAAAATTTGTTTTTTCAAAGTGCTGTTTTAATGAACAGTTGAATTATCATGAAGGAGTTTAAAAATTAGTCAGAAGAGTCTTAACAATCAAGTCCTTTAAACTCTGCCCTCCCTTGCTCACTTGACTACTCTTGGTAACAATCTAAAGGAACTTCTCACCTAGTATGGAACACATGTATTCTTACAAAACAAATATTATTGGAATAACTCTTCTGCTTTATTATTTTAGCTGATTTGTATAATGTATCAACATTCCAAAGAAAATATAAAGCATATGTTGTTGGTTTCTAATATTTTTTTTTCTTTTTTATTATTACTGTTGACATAATTCACATAATGTAAACTTTACCACTTTTAAAAGTACAAGTCAATGAGTTCCAGTATATTCATAGTTTTGTACAACCAGCCCCACTATCTATTGCCAGAGCATTTCCATCAGCCCAACAATAAAACCTGTACCTATTAACTGCTGCTGCTGCTGCTAGGTCGCTTCAGTCGTGTCCAACTCTGTGCGACCCCACAGACGGCAGCCCACCAGGCTCCCCTGTCCCTGGGATTCTCCAGGCAAGAACACTGGAGTGGGTTGCCATTTCCTTCTCCAATGCATGAAACTGAAAAGCGAAAGTGAAGTCACTCAGTCATGTCTGATTCTTAGTGACCCCCTGGACTGCAACCTACCAGGCTCCTCCGTCCATGGGATTTTCCAGGCAAGAATACTAGAGTGGAGTGCCATTGCCTTCTCCGATACCTATTAACAGTCACTCCCAATTCCCTTCTTCCTAACTCACCTGGCAACCACTAATCAACCTTCTTTCTCAATGGACCTGCCTATTCTGGACATTTAATATATGTGGAATCATATAATATGTAGCCTTTTATGTCTGTCTTCTTTCAATTAACATAGTATATTAAAGATTCATCCATCTGATAGTATTTATCAAGCAGTAGTATATTCCTTTTTATCACTAAACTTCTATTGAATGGATATACTACATTTTGTTTATCTATTCATCAGTTGATGGACATTTGGGTTATTTACAATTTTTGGCTATTATGAATAAGTCTGTTCTGAACAGCCATGGGTAAGCTTTTGTGTGAACATATGTCTTTATTTCTACCTAGAAGTAGAAGTGCTGGGTTATATGGCAGCTCTATGTTTAACTTTTTAAGGAACTGCCACAGTGGGTGAACCATTTTATAATCCCATCAGCAAAGTTTGAGAGTTCCAATTTCTCCGCATCCTTACCAGCAGTTACTATTTTCCTTTATTTCTTCTTAATTCTAGCTATCCTAGTGGGTTTGAAGTGATATGTCTTGTGTTTTTTATTTGCATTTCCCTAGTGACTAATGATAGTGAGCATCTTAATGTGTTGATTGGCCATTTGTCTGTCTTCTTCTATTCAATTCATTGGGCTATTTTAACATAAAAATGTCTTTTTATTGTGCTGTGCTGCTTTGCTGTCATGTCCAACTCTTTGTGACCCCATGGACTATAGCCCACCAGTCTCCTCTGTCCTGAATTTTTCAGGCAAGAATACTGTAGTGGGTTGCCATTTTCTACTCCCGGATATCTTCCCAACCCAAGGAGTAAGCTCGCATCTCCTGCACTGGCAGGCAGATTCTTGACCACTTTACCACCTTTACTACTGAATTAAAAACACATGATTTTCAAATATTTCTTTCATTTTTGTGAGTTGTCCTTTCATTTTCTTCATTATGTTCTTCAAAGCAGAAAAAATTTTTTTTTATTTTGATGGGGTCCAGGTTATCGATTTTTTCCCCCATTTGTTTATGCTTTTGGTGTCATATCTAAGAAACCATTGCCTCATCCAAGGTTATGGAGATTTACACTTGTGTTTTCTTCTAAGTGTTTTATAGTTTTAGCTCATACAGCTAATTTCTAATCCGTTTTGGGTTAGTTTTGGTATATGATATGAAGTAAGGATCCAACTTTATTCTTCTATACTATATATGGCTATCCATATATAGAAGTATATGTATCCATATATAGAAGTATAGAAGAATAAAGTTGGATCCTTACTTCATATCATATACCAAAATTAACCCAAAATGGAACAAAAATTAGCTGTATGAGCTCACATTGGAAGGACTGATGCTAAAGCTGAAACTCCAATACTTTGGCCATCTCATTTGAAAACTTGACTCACTGGAAAAGACCCTCATGCTCGGAGGGATTGGGAACAGGAGGAGAAGGGGACGACAGAGGATGAGATGGCTGGATGGCATCACCAACTTGATGGACGTGAGTTTGAATAAACTCTGGGAATTGGTGATGGACAGGGAGGCCTGGCATGCTGCAATTCATGGGGTTGCAAAGAGTTGGACACGACTGAGTGCTGAACTGAATTGATATATGGCTATCCAGTTGTCCCAGCACCACTTGTTGAAAAGATTATTCTTTCTTTATTGAACAGTCTTGACATTCTTGGCAAAAATCAGTTGTTCATGGACATATAGCTTCCTGGATTCTCAGTTCTATTCCACTGATCCAACTATCTCTCTCTTATGCCAGTCCACACTATCTTGATTACTGTGACCTTGTGGGAAGTTCTGAGTTCAGGAATTATTATTCCTCTAACTTCACTTTCCTTTTAAGATTATTTTGCTACTCCTGGTTAATAACTTCTTAAAACATTAGAAATGAAGCTGCAACTCAGTAAAGAAAGAAAATGTCAAGCAGGCACTGTGACCTGTGCTTGGTATGTACAACTTTCAGGAATGTTTATTCCACTTGCTGGATTGATTTAATGTGAAAGTCCCTTCTTCTTTGGAGCCTTTCCTCAAACTCTTTTTCTAAGAAAACCAGTAACTTCTTCATTCATACACTGTACATATATCTACCAGCACCTGGAACTGGAACACTATATTTGTTTATATGTCTATCCCCCAACCCCCACCATTAGACTATAGCCCCATGGAGGACTAAAATCACATTTGTCTAATTTGTCTCTTGATCCCCAAAGTCATGTCCTAAGTAGATGGCCAGTATGTATTTGTTGGAAAGAGAAGACAATAACGACAGAAGGGTGGATACTTAAGAAGGTAAAAGGGAAGCAAGAGTGGACGAGAAAGAGAAAAGAAATAGGGGCTAAGTCGTTTCAGTCATGTCCAACTCTGCGACCCTTTGGACTGTAGCATGCCATGCTCCTCTGTCCATCGGGTTTTGCAGGCAAGAGTACTGGAGTGGGTTGTCATGCCCTCCTCCGAGGATCTTCCTGACCCAGGGATTGAACCCACGACTCCTGCAGGTCCTGCCTTGCAGGCAAATTCTTTACCACTGAGCTATCAGGAAAGCCCAAAGAAATAGGTAACACTTTCAAAATGTTTATAATGTTTATAATGTTCCAAGCAACCTTAGAAAATAAGTTACTCTTCTAATCCCCATTTCACAGATGAAAACATGAGTCACAGAGTTCAACAATTTGCCGAAATTCACACAGCTATCAGGTAGCCTAGGGTAGTATAGCTCCTTGGCCATATTCTAAAATACTGTGCCAGGCTGCCTCTCAAATAAAGACTAATAAAACAGAGATCCTTAAACTCTGCCTTTGGATTTTGGTTCAGTAGGTTTGAGGTGGTATCCAGATATCTGTACTTTTAAACAGATTCTCAAATAATTTGGTGGAGAGCTCAGTTGGAAACCAATGCTTTAAGGAGTGGCCAAATAAAACACTGTGGAGGGTCAAAGCAAGGATGATTCTGTTGAGATGTCACACTTGGGAGGAAACGCTAGGAAAAGTAAGAGAAAACTGGGTATGAGTAAAGATGAGGGAGGAAGAAAAACACAAGCTACTGGTAGTCTAACCAAGCAGCAACCACCCCCCCGCCTTGGCCCCCAGCTGGCCCTTGACTATGACTGTTTGGCATATCCTGCAATGACATGCACCTTCTACCAAGTCGTTATCATACCTAAAATCGTAGGATTTCAGAGTGTCCTATGAGCAAATGAATAAACCGTAAGGGCAAATAGGAACAAATAGTAGGAGAAAGAACTAACATTTATTTATTGCTTATTATGTGCCAGGCTGTGTTCCAGATGCTTTATATATAAGAACTCCATTTGCATAACAATCCTAGAAGGCAGGTCCTATTGTTTTCCCTCATTTTACAGGTAAGGAGCCTGAGTTACCCAGAGGTTACTAAGTCGCTTTAGTCATGTCCGACTCTGTGCAACCCCATAGATGGAAGCCCACCAGGCTCCCCCCCTCACTGGGATTTTCCAGGCAAAAACACTGGAGTCGGTTGCCATTTCCTTCTCCAATGCATGAAAGTGAAAAGTGAAAGTGAAGTCGTTCAGTCATGTCCAACTCTTAGCGACCCCATGGACTGCAGCCCACCAGGCTCCTCCGTCCATGGGGTTTTGCAGGCAAGAGTACTGGAGTGGGGTGCCATTGCCTTCTCCACACAGAGGTTAAGACGCCTGTAAAAGTCACATGGTAAGAAATGGCAAAGACAGATTCAAACCTAGGCAGTTTTGCACCAGAGCTCACACTCTTAGACGCTTCTAGAAGAAAGAGAAAAAGAAGGAATGAAAGATGAGACCATTAATGGGATCTGATTTTCAGGAGGCATGAACACACAAGCCATCTGAGGCCCACTGATGCTGGCCCTGATCTAGCAGGAATGTTCAGAAGACCATGGGAGCCCAAAGGGCACTTAGCCCCCTCCCCTGAGGGACTATGGGAGCTATTACAGGTAGCCGGTCATTTGAATCTCCATGGCAATGGAGACAAGCCAAGACTATTCCAAGTTTCTAAGATTCCCAGATAAGGGCTAACTGAGTCTCTTTTTGGTAAATTCATTAAAAAAAAAAAAAAAAACAGCTATCCAAAAAAAGGGATATTTGTCCTGAGTTATCTCAGTAAGGGAAAATGACTTTTTAAAATTACCATTACTTTGGTAGCAAGAAAAGTCTAAATGATACTATTAGGGGCCCTGAAGGACTTTTATTTCTGCAGATGTTGAAACATGTATGATGTCTGTAGGATAAACTTTCTGAAATTTGGATCTTTATAAACACTGCTTTGCTGTGTTTCCTGATGGTGACTGATAGCCAGCTGCAAATGAGTTACATCAAGAGCAGGGATTGCTGAGCTCTGCACTGCAGACATTTTAGGCTGGATAATTCTTTGTTGTGGGGACTATCTGTGCATTGTGGGATATTTGGTAGCATCCCTGGTATCTAGCCACCAGATACCAATGAGACTCCCCCTTCCAGCTATGATAACCAGTCATTGCCAACTGGGCAAAAGTTACCCGCAGATGACAACTACTGATCTAGGAGAAACCATTATAATTATGGCTCTTCCACGATCTCTTCAAGCTTTGCATGAAATGTTCACTTTTTAATCACAGTGCTTCAAATACTTGGGTGTTATCCCTAAAAAATATTTATAAACAAAATATATTTAGCAGTGGGATATGAATATGTTTGTGTCCTTAGAAGAGTGAGAGGAGGCAATATGTTCTTAGTGATAGTAAATTGGTAATACTATCACTATTATTATTATTAGCTATTACTAACTGTAATTAATGTTAAGAACTGTGCTAAAATTAGCATAAATAGTCTCATTGAATCCTCACACCATCCCTAAGGAAGGAATCTAGTCATTACGCCTATTTAATGACTGGGAAACTGGGTAAGTGGGTCAAGATCACCTAGCTAGAATCATCTGAGCCCGTGTTCTTTGTAGTTCTGCCTTAATCCAAGCCAGTTTCTTTCTCTTAGCATGATCTTTGTCATCTGACAGGAAGCTCAGACTATATCTATCTGCCTTACCCGACACCAACTCTTGCTTATCCTTTAAATCTCAAACTTCTTCCTCCAGGACCTTCCCTGTTCCCTGACTTCACCCTCTGAATTCCTATGCTCCTGTCATACTCTGTACACATTTTTATTATTGCATTGACTGTATTATGTCATCTTTTTGTATTTCTGACCCCTCTTTACTGGGAGAGCTTTGAGGGTCAGAAGCTTCCCTTATTTATCTCTATCTCCAGTGCTTTACATATAGGCATACAATAGGAGCCAAATGGCAGAAAGTGAAGAGGAAACTAAAGAGCCTGTTGATGAAGGGGAAAAGAGAGGGTGAAAAAACCAGCTTAAAACTCCACATTCAAGAAACTAAAATCATGGCATCTAGTTCCATCACTTTATGGCAAATAAAAAAGGGAAAAGTGGAAGCAGTGACAGATTTTGCTTTCTTGGATTCCAAAATCACTGCAGGCTGACTGTAGCCCTGAAATTAAAAGACACTTGTTCCTTGGAAGAAAAGCTATGACCAGCGTGGATAGCATATTAAAAAGCAGAGACAGCACTTTATCAACAAAGATCTGAATAGTCAAAGCTATGGTTTTTCCAGAAGTCGTGTATGGATGTGAGAGTTGGACTATAAAAAAGGCTGAGCACCGAAGAACTGATTCTTTCAAACTGCTGAAGAAGACTCTTGAGAGTCCCCTGGACAGCAAGGAGATCAAATCAGTCAATCCTAAAGGAAATCAGTCCTGAATATTCATTAGAAGGACCGAGGCTGAAGCTGAAGCTCCGATACTGTGCCCACCTGATTCGAAGAGCCGACTCATTGGAAAAGACCTTGAGGCTGGGAAAGATTGAAGGCAAAAGGAGAAGAGGGCGGCAGAGGATGAGATGATTAGATAACATCCCTGACTCAGTGAATGAGTTTGAGCAAACTCTGGGAAATAGTGAAGCATAGGGAAGGCTGGTGTTCTGCAGTCCATGGGGTTGCAAAGTGTCGAATATGACTTAGCGACTGAACAATACTGCTACTGCTACCACACTTCAGTCGTGTCCAACTCTGTGCGACCCCATAGACGGCAGCCCACCAGCCATAAATATGGGCTGTCTAGTAAAAACTTCACAGTCGGAACAGGATTACTTCTGTTTGGATTGAAAGATATAGGAAGTAATAGTCCAGGGATCTAATCAAAGAAAGACAGTTGAAAAGAAACCTACCCGAGATCATGGAGTTGGGGGTGGGGTGAGGCAAGAAGGGGTCCCCCAAACCAAAACCCAGTCCCCTCGCCACCGCTCAGTGCCTTGTCCACTTGTTATACAAACACTGATGGTGAAGTGAAAGGAGTTTTCATGGCACTGATATAAGTAAACGAATTTGTGGGTTGACACATGGCCAGCAATAAATTCATAAAAGGTAAATATTGACATATGAAGATTATATATCACTGTATTTACTGTGTAGAGAACTCACCCAGGAGTTAGGATAGCTTGTGAATTCATTTTGGTTCCTTGGCAAATTAGTGAGATTCCAGTCAAATTATTTCAGTTCTTTGTGCTTTCATTTCTTTTGGCTGTAGGATTTTGCTGATTAAAGAACATACGATCCATTTCTATGCTTTTAAATGTGTTTCTCTATTTGAGCATGCTCAGCTAGAAGTGGAAATATGTGGGCTTCATAAGGATAAAATCCCACCATGATCTGTAACTTGTGTGGTTTACAGAATTATTGAACCCCAAAGCTTTGAGGAGCCTGATGAGTCATACAGCGAAAATTTCCAGCTAGTGGCTGAATTTCTTTTGCAGAATCCCCAGCAGGTGCTTAGTGAGTCTCACCTCACAATCTATGATGTGAGGAGGAAAGTGATTTAGATTGAAGGAAGCTAGGGTAGTGTGAGTGTATGTGTGTGTCTTTCTGACTGGCATATGCCTACATGTCCATCTCCCTTTCTGCAGGGGTTATGATTTGTTGGTTTCTTTACATTACTAATCTTTAGCACAGGGCTTAGTAACAACAGTCATCATGTAACGTAACAAGCACTTATGTCAGAGACTGTGCTAAATGTTTGACATAGAATAGCTTATTTACTCTGTATAAGAAACTTATGAAACAAATACTATTATTACCTTTTTCCAATAAGGAAATTAAGATTCAGAGAGGTTAACTAACTTGCCTAAAGACACATGTCTACTAAGAGCTAGAGTCTCAAGTTTCTTTCCAACAGAGCTGGAGTTATTAATAACTAAATAAATATTTACTGTGTCTAACTAATGAAGTCCCCATCCATCACCATGCCTTATTTCCCTGCTACAGATGAGAGAAGAGTATAAAGCTTACATATACCAAACAGTAACAATATTTGTATAAATATTGTAGGTTTAATTCAGCTGAGGGATTTGTTTTTCATATTACTGGAGGTTTTCCTTCAGCTATCAAGTTTGAGTTTCAAAAACACAAGTTAGAAAATATATAAAAATACACATTTTTATATATAAAGATATAAAAGATAAAAATATATAAAATATTTTCATATATACTTTACTAGGCCATATTTACAAATGCTGTATTTAAGTTAATATATTATCAAGTCTACTATAAACAAAGCAATAAAATATAAGGCTGGATCAATAAAGAAAGCAGAGTGGTAATTTAGGCTTCCCTAAAGAGAAACTGGGGCATCTCTGGTGCCTTAGCAGTAAAGCATCCACCTGCCAATGCAGGAGAAGTGGGTTCAGTCCCTGAGTTGGGAAGATCCCCTAGAGAAGGAAATGACAACCCTTTGTAGTATTCTTGCCTGGGAAATTTCATGGACCGAAGAGCCTGGTGGGCTACAGTCCATGAGGTCACAAAGAGTCAGACATGACTTAGTGAGTAAACAACAGCAAAAGACAAACTAGATAAAACATTTCTTTGGGAATACTACCAGCTTTTATTTTTTTCTGTTAAAGCACAAACTAAAGGAGAGAAGTAATTTCTATATTAATTTTAAACAATGGAAATCTAAGGCAGATATAGCCAAAATGAGTAAATTAACTGAAGGTTGATGTTCTCATTTATGGATATATAAATAAAGAAGTTTGTCCATCTCACGTAGTTAATTATTAACGGGGAAATGCTAGCCAAACTCATGAAGCGGGTAAAGTTTATTTTTAGACATTCAGCTGGCTTCTCTCTCTGGCTTCTCTTTTGGGGTCACCCTAGATGCCTAGTAACCTTAGCCTGATTCTGTCTTCCATAAGAAGCAGTGCCCTATGTTTTAGACCTTTACTTCTGTCAGGATCCTTTCAGATGCCAGTGTCACAGAGCTAATACCAACTGGCTGAAGAGAGGAAAAATAATTTATCAGAGTGTGTAATTGTCAAGTCTAGGAGTAGCCCTAGCCTGAGGACCTACATATTCAAATTACATAACTGAGAAGCTGTCTATCTCCAGATCCCTTTCCTTTTTCTTTGTTTTAAATCTCTTTCTGATGGAGGTTCTAAGTGTTAGAATACAGCTGCTCCACATAGACATCTTACCAGCTTAGCTACTCCTGTTTAAAAAGGGCAAGTTTCTGAATAGTCCTTGCAGGCCTCAATAGGCTCATTTGTGCCTGTCATGTGCCCATCTCTGACCTAAGGCCAAACCTGTCCTATCTATAGAGTTTGGGATAGAGTTAATCCCATCACAAATACATGGACTTAAGTTGGGAAGAGGATAGTCTTCCAAAGGAAAGTTGAGTTCCTAGTACCATATGTGGAGAATGAGTGTACAGCAGTCACAAACAATATCTACACCCATCTGGTTATCATAGAGACATAACAGGTACCCTCATAGGATGGAGACTGATCATCAAAAGCATTGTGGTATCCCTAAATGACCATATGCAGGTGACTCTTCACAGTTCATATGTAAACCAATCCTCTTGAATTTATAATATAGTTAATATAAGGATGAATACAGCAAAACTGATATAGCAGTACACGAGGAATCTTTAGGTGATAGCCTATTCTGCATAGCCATCTGTGACTCCTGCTTTAATTGAATCTTCCTGTAAATCTCAAGGAAGATGAAAGTAGAAAATGAGCTGGTAATGGACAAGCAGTTTTCTAATAAGCCCACTAGTGTGCCATATTTGGGTGCTTAATTGATTTGTTATGAATCACATTTGTCTGAGTAATTTCAATTATATACTACAGAAATACTTTCACAATGGTGTGTAAAGATATACAAAGATATTCATTGCAGCCTAGCTGACAATTGTGAAAAATTGTGAATGACTTAAATATTTATCAATAAGGTAAAAGTTAAATGAATTATAGCCAAACAATAGAAAACTCTGCTGGTGTTACCTGAAAATGTTGACATGGAGTGATGTCCCGAAACATCTTATTTGATGAATAAAGTTGGAAAAAATATATAGTAAGACCCTATGTTTGTTTTCTTAAGAAACTATATGTGTGTGTATGCATAGACAAGAAGGGTCTGGAAGAATGTACACCAGCTTGTTAAAATTGTTACATCTGCAAAATGGGATCATATGGAGGAGAGTTTTTACTTTTTAATTTGTGCGTTTCTCTCTCCTATATGTTTGAATTTTTAAAAACAAGTATGTATTTTAGCATGTATATTTTAAAGTTTTTAAAAGACAGAAGTAATATCTAAAATTGTGTCATCTCCTAATGCCATGCACACAGTCGTTTTTCTTGAGACCCCCCAATCTTCTCTCTATAAAATCTTTCTCCACTTGTCATTTTCATAACTCATACCATCACTCTTCACTGCTCTCCGTTTGGTCTATAGAGGGGTCCCGAGCCTCTGGGATCTAATGCTTGATGATCTGAGGTGGAGCTGATACAATAAAAAGAATAGAAATAAAGTGCACAGTAAATGTCATGCACTTGAATCATCCTAAAATCAGTCCCAGTCCGTGGAAAAAATGTGTTCCACGAAACCAGTCCCTGATGCCAAAAAAGTTGGCGAGCTGGGGACTGCTGCTCTATTGAAAAACCCAGTCAGGACTTACTGGCTTATTAGGCATTATTTCTAATAAAAAAAGAGATTGACTTGTAAGGTGTATGTGGAATGTACTAACAGAGTAGCCATTTGGTATCCTTTTCTTTCTTTCCTCCGTCACAATTTATCCCCTCACTAATCCAGAGAGTACTTGAACTGTTTATAATAAAACTAAATTTAGATAGATGGCTGGGCAAATGAATGAGGGATGTATAGATGGATGGATACATAGATATTTCATATGTGGAATAAAATTGAGCAAGTTGAAACAGATCAAGGAGACGCTGTTGGCAAAATCACAGTGAGGTAAAATAGGAAATGAAAATCAGGACCAAGGAAAGGGGAATAAAAATATGGTAGACATCATTCAATAACTATTTACTGGTGGTAATTATAGGGATGGAAAACCCGTCAGGCCTATGGAGCTAAAATTAATCAGCAAGTATTCACGGAGTGCCTCCTGCTTCTTTTACTGGTTCTGGCTTCCTGCCTGCCCAGCGCCCAGGCTGGAGACAATTGCATGACAGTCAGCTTGTCAGGACAGAAGGAGCCAAATAAGCAGGCAGAGGCTCACAGCAGCCTTCTATACCCTGTCACGTTCACTGGAATCACAGGCAAGCAAGATAAAGTCCTTCTGTGAAAGACTGCAAACCTAGCTTATAAATTGTGAATATCACTACATCAACTGAAAAGGGCCAATTAGTAGAGGTACTATTTCTGCAAAGTAAAAGTTAATTTATTTGTGCACTATTTGAAATGTTTAAAACAAAAATCCTTATGCTTTTGCTATTAAAGCTGGGAAGGGGGAATCAGTAGGACTTATAACAATTATACTTAATTTTCAGCGTTCATTGCTGGCAAAAAATTTAGGTCATGATCACAAAAATTTTAGGTCGTGATTCTCCTAAAATGTAAAATATGATATTTGTATCACTGTTAATATTTTGATAAATAGCTGTTTTTTTTTTTAGTCAGACATTTATTTATTTATTTATTTTTACATAAATAATTTAATTTAAAAAATATAAGACTTACAGCAAAGAAACAAATGATAAATAGCTGTTGCAGTAGACATCTGTTGTTTTCTGTGTGGCCTTTTCTCCTACTTTAATTTAAAACCCTAATTATTGGAAAGAGTATCTCTCTTTTTCCCTTCTCTCTCTTTCTCTCTTATTTGTACCCCACTATTAAGTAGCAGTGGGTGGGTATTTCACCTAGGCATTGCCAGTCAGAGTATAATCCCAACTAGATCCAGCAAGATCCATGGAGCTACTCCCAGGGACATCCACTAAAATTTTTGGAAAAGAAGAACTTTCTTCCATTGAAGTTACTAAGCTGGTAGAGTTTTAAATCCAAGAGCTATGGGCCACCAGGTGGGGGTAACCTTCCTAGGAATAAAGCCAAATCAGAGGAAAGTAAAGCTAAGAGATAGGAGTCAAGTCCTTTTTTAAAATAAGTTTTAAAAGTTTATTTATTTGTGGTTTTGCTGGGTCTTCATTGCGCAGGTGGGCTTTCGCTAGTTGCAGTGAGCAGGGGCTACTCTCTGTTGTGGTATGCAGGCTTTAGTAATCATGTGTTTGGGCTCAGTTGCCCTGTGGCATGTGGGATCTTCCTAGATCAGGGATGGAACCCACGTCCCCTGCACTGGGAGGCAGATTCTTAATCCCTGGGCCAACAGGGAAGTCCTCAAGTCATTTTGATATCATTTGAGCCCTTGAATCCAACCATGCCTAAAACTAAATTTCCTCTTGACTTTTAAGCAAATCAGTAAACTTTCTTTTTCCTTTAATAGTTGGGTTTCTTTTAAATCCATAAAAAAAAAAATCTTGATAAAATACTAATGGCAAGTTTTCTTTGTGTTATTTCCATGAGAAATAACCTGGGGGAGAACTTTCATAATTTAAACAAGACCTATTCACTTCCTGGAAATTCTCCCTGACCACCACCTCCAGACCTACAACTACCTCCCTATCCTTAAACATCCAGGTGATTTGATGGGTATGTAGTACTCCATGCAGCTGTCACCACATTTCTATACATCTTCCTTGTTTGATAACGACTTGTTACTCTGTCTCCATTTCTTCCAGAGTCCAGGCTGTATCTTAAATCATTTTTTATGTCCTTGCAACCTTACACTGGGACCTAACATGTAATAGTTGCTATTTGGTTGAAGAAATTATATTTTCCTAAAGAAACGAATGAATGGGAGAGGAAAATAGTTGGGGAAATCCCTTCTATTCATGAAGATTCCATAACTGATTGAAATTGTCAATAAAATAACTAGTATCAGAAGGCCAGAGTAAACCAAATTAATATATCCAAATGGAATCCTCAAACTGTCAGTCATTAGTGGGTGTCTAGTTGAGAAATTGTCCTTTTTCTGATCATTAGGATTCAGAAGCTGGGTGAATGTGGAGGAGATGGTCCTTTTTTTTCTGCAAAACATTGACTTTAAAAATCCATAAAATTTAATAACCTCTTGCAATATGTTTTAAAACTGAAATGTACAACCTGCAATGTGGAGTATAGGTTTGATGCTGTAAGGCAGGAAGCAGGGAGAGCAATGGTGTCGAGAATCTTGCTGCTAACTAGTAGGCAGTACAGTAGGCGGCTTATGGTAGGGGTCTTCTGTGACAAAGCAAAGAATAACAAGGTCTGGAGGAGAATGAAAAGAGGCAGCACCATCTCTACAGCACAGGCTGGTTGAGTGAGTTTTACAGCTAATATGGGTAAATGATGGGGAAAAAAATCTACTGTACATTGGGATACGATCAAGGCATTGGAATAACAATCCCTTTATGTGGGCAAAATCTTTTATTAATTAATTTTTATTGGAGTATAGTTGATTTACGATGTTGTGTTAGTTTCCACTATTTAGCAAAGATATACACATATCCACTCTTTTTCTAGGTCCTATTTCCATACAGATCGTTACAGAGTACTGAGTAGAGTTCCATGTAATATACAGTAGGTCCTTATTAGTTATCTCTGTTATACATAGTAATTAGTATCTATAAACCCCAATTTCCCAATATTCCTCCCCCCACCCTTTCCCCGTTGGTAACCATAAGTTTGTTTCTACATCTGTAACTCTATTTCTGTTTTGTAGATTAGATCATTTGTAGCCCATTTTTAGATTCCAAATATGAGTGATATCATGTGATATTTGTCTGACTTACTTGGTATGATAATCTACAGGTCCATCCATGTTGCTGCAAGTGACATTACTTCATTCTTTTTTATGGCTGAGTAACACTTCATTGTGGGCTTCCCTGGGTGACTCAGTGGTAAAGAATCTGCCTGTCAATGCTGGAGATGCAGAAAATGCAAGTTAGGTCCCTAGGTTAGGAAGATCCCCTGGAGGAGGAAATGGCAACCCACTCCAATATTCTTGCCTGGAAAATCCCATGAACAGAGGAGCCTGGTGGGCTACAGACCATGGGGTCACAAAGAGTCAGACACCGCTTAGTGACTGAACACACAGGCAGTATTCTATTGTATACACATACCACATTTTCTTATTCTTACATCAGCAAACTTCTAGGTTGCTTCCATGTCTTGACCATTGTACACTGTGCTGCAGTGAACAATGGGGTTCATGCATATTTCCAGTTAAGGTTTTCCCCAGATACATGGGAAAAAATCTTAATAAAATTTCTAGATGAGTAAGAAAACTTCCGAGTAGGACACGACTGAAGTGACTTAGCAGTAGCAGTAAGACGTGTTACTGGTATTTAGGGTTTTCCCTCCTTTCTCCCACTGCAAGGCAGTCAAGCCTAACTTTCTGCATGTGCTTCAAAGATATGAGTTTGAGCTGACCGTTTACTTTTCTCCTTCCACACGCTGCTTCCTCCATCTGCTCTCAGGTGCAACTCATAGGAGCACTCACATCTTCCAACCACTGAGCCTTCTCAGTCCTTGCCAGACAATCTTCCTTTAGCACGGGTAGTTCCTGCAAGTCTGTCTCTTCCATGGAGCTGCCAAATGACTGGCTTGCCTTCCTTTGCCTCCAAAATGCTTCCCCTGTCCAACCATAGCTTCCCACCTCCACTGGCACCACCCCAGAGCAAATCTGTGTGTTTCCTTGAATCCTGTGTGCCCGCCTCCTCACTGTTCCCCCTGCTTCCTGCCTTAGCTCCTACAACGCAGGCTCCACATGACAGGTGGAATGAGCTTTCAAATAGTGAATTAGATTACATCCATAATCAGTGTGCTGATAAATGTCTAACAGCTGCTGCGAGGGAGTATCTCTGTATCTGTTATACAGTTTTACTGATACAAAGAATGCATAGCATACAGTTTACCAAAAAAAATAATAAAATACACAACATTTTTTACAGTAAATTCTATATAGTCCATTGATTTTCAGATTGGTTTCAATGATTTTTGCCAAACTCTACCCACAGTTAGCCTACAGCTACAATTCAATTATGTTTGGTAAAAGCAGATCATATTTGGTTAATATTCNTGATACAAAGAATGCATAGCATACAGTTTACCAAAAAAAATAATAAAATACACAACATTTTTTACAGTAAATTCTATATAGTCCATTGATTTTCAGATTGGTTTCAATGATTTTTGCCAAACTCTACCCACAGTTAGCCTACAGCTACAATTCAATTATGTTTGGTAAAAGCAGATCATATTTGGTTAATATTCAGTTCGGCAAAGAAGTCACTCATGCCACTGAAGTTCAAACATGAATGTTGATGACTTTTTTTTTTTTTACATTAATGAGCAAGATGAAAGTAAAACAACAAAGACGTATGTTTGGACTACCCTTTGGCAATGATGTGAGTGCTTCTCTGTTGATCAGATAGTAGTTTTCAAGTACAGAAAAATCTTTCATCAATTTTTTGTGTTATTCATGAATGAACACACATTGAAGTTCAATCTTTATTGCTAAATTTTTTCTATCACTTTCTTAGGTTTAGACAATCAACACAATAAGTCAAGCGCTGATGTGCAGTGTTTTTCAATTTCTATAGTGTACATACTCCATCACGATTGATTTCAAACTACTGAAATAACATTTCTGAATGCAGAGTTGGTAAGAGATGTTGTATCACCCCATTATATGGGCTATGCATTATAAAGGATGGATAGAAACAACTTTAAAGCATAGGTAATGGTAAAGCAATTAAGAAGTGATGTTTTGAGCATTTATTATCTTGGTTTTTTAAGTATTTTGTTTAACTGTAAGTTTCTAAATGGTTTTTTTGAATCTTGGCCATGATGAACAACTGACTTACAGAATTCCAGAAAACTTAGCAATCAGCTCCCCAAGGAGGTGCAGCTGGCCCCAGCACTCATGAATTGCCACTCCTCTGCTGGAATTGTCAGGCCACTCTGCACTATCTGGGGAAGGAGTGAAAAGAGGCAATAATGATTGTCAATGAAACGAATAATTACTTTTGTGTGGTGAACTAACAATAAAAAATTATACACACCCCTCCTTGTTTTCCCAAGTTTAGTGTTTAAAAACTACTTTTGTACCCACCATCCTGTTTGACTTACAGATTCCTGTGAGGTAGGGGGTGATATCACCCTTCTTTTATGAAAAGAAAAGCAAGGTTGAGAAGAAGTGAATGACTGGCTGCAGATGATTCAGTTAAGCAAAGGACAGAACAGGATTTCAAAGTCAGGTCTCATATTGACAAACAAGAGGCTAGAGAAAATTAATTGACTAATACTGACATCAGATTTAAAAGTTGTAACAAATTGTCCTTTTTAACAGTTCAGAGTCTGTTATAAAATACATTCATGTCTTGTTAAGGGACCCCTATATCAAGGATGTTTTGATCTTTCAACTCCACTATTTCTAGCAAAGCCCCACATGACCTAATAAATAAACAAGGTGTAAGCACCAAAATGGAAATGTAAGTTTTTGAAAATGAGCTGAAAGGTTCCACCTAGAAATGGAATTGATTAAAACAATCTCTACTAAAGGAACATGGAATAGAAAAGGAGATTAAATCAGAAAGAGAAAGAAAGGTAATGACATAATGGCCAGCCACAAATGCCACAAATGAAAAACAAGGTACGTAATACTCGTTACAATTATTCAGTGTGCTTGCTCTAATGTCTGCAAACACCAAAAAACATTAGGTTCCTGCTCATTGCAACATTTATCTTGTTTATCTGCTGGTATTTACCTCCTCTTTGAATCAGGCATTGCTTAAACAAAGTTCTGCAGCATAAAGAATATAGACTTAATAGGACACCCATAAGCATATCATACGTATGAGTATAAATTGTGATATTTTAGGTAGCTTATGATGAAACCATTGAAAGCATCATGAGAATCAGCAAAACACCAGGGATGTCCATAACAATTTAGCATTTCCCAGTTCATGTGGGAATGTTAATTCCAATTACAAAAAGAAGTACCAAAGTGGAATTCATTATGATTAAGAACTTGCTGTTCTAAATGTGAATTGTTTATAAAAAGCATGTCTGGTGTAAAATGCAAATATTGAAGCAAAGAAAGACAGGGCTTTTGGAACTCAGCTGGGTTCTGTTGAAATTCTGACCTTATAAAGTTAGACAAGAACAAAAGTGTTTCCTAAAGACAGGATACTGTTTTAAAGAGGCATCTAATAGCTATGGTAGCTGTAGAAGTAATCTTTTTAAGTAAATTCCAACAACCCACGAAATCTGCTTTTGCTGGCTTAATGTAAAATTAATTAATACATATGAAAATGATAAAAATTATTGATTCTAATTTACATTTAATGTCACAGATTTAAAGTGAGTTGGGGGGATAAAGGGATAGAATAACCAGAAAGTACAGCCATGACAAGGAATCACAGGCTGTAGGAAAATAAGTCACAAGGAGGTCTCTTTATGTAAAAGGAAATACATGTGGTAAACAATGTAAAGGTGGAAATGAATGTGGTAGGTACACTGTGCTCTTTCCTTCATCAGGCTCTCTCTTAACTAAAACTACTAAAGGCACTCATCTCAACTAATCCAGGTTCTCCATTCTCCCTGGAAACATACTGATTAATGCAGGACAGGCTGAACACTGGGGCCACGGTTACTTCCTATGCTCCACACATTGCTGTTTCTACCATTTATGCTCTCCACAGTTCCTGGCAGTTTTTCCCCCGAAATTATGTTTATTCCATTTGCATTGTTCTAGTAATTACTTGATTTAATTAATCATTAAGTAAAATGATGAAACATGAGTAATGAAACTTTTTGGTTGATAAAATCCAAATGGAAAAACACCCTATAAATAATTGCTGTCAAACTGGGTGAACATAAGACTACTTTAAAAGATTGGAGTGAGGACAGAGAGGATGAATCATAAAAATTTAGAAATCTATACTCATATTATTTTAAAGTATTTTTAATTTCTTACTCTACTTTAAAGAAAACTGGAAAAATAGTAATATCACATATTAATAACTACTAATGATGACTGAACCTATACCCTAAGAATTAGTCAAAGCACTTCTTATATATCACATTTGCTTAATCTTTATAATAATTTTAGTTAGTACTATTATCGTAATATCTTATGGAAAAACCCAAGTGAATTTTTTGGCCAACCCAATATCATCCCCATTTTACAGACAATAGAAACTGAGGCACAGAGAGTTAGGTTGCCCAAGGTTACATTCTTCATAGAGGTGGAGGCCAGCCAGCCAGTCTGACTTTTAACAGCTATGCTGATGCAATGCAGGTGTAGTTTATACATGAATGAAAACACAAAATGCTAATCACTGGACTCTCAAAAGCTTTAGACCCTCATCAAAGGATTAACAACTAAATATTCAGTCATAAATTCTAGGTTTTAAAGCTTCAAATTTACAACTATAATTTTTTATGATTTCCTTGCTTTAACTGACTTAATACCAGTCCAATCACATCGGTGACAAAGTTTTGCCTTCTACAAAGGTGAAAGTTGTAGTCTTAAATACTAACCAGAATGAGAGTTGAGGTCTGTATACACTGGAATAGGGACTTATTGTAGATGCTTAAGCAGGAACGTGACAGGACTTAATTGATGATTTGGAGGAGCATTCTGGCAGTGAGGCCTGGATTTTTTCTTTTTTTTTTAAATTGGTGTATAATTGCTTTACAATGTTGTTAATTTCTGCTATACAATGAAGTAAACAGGCTAAATGTGTACATATATCCCTTCCTCTTAGATCTCCTTGCCACCTCCATCCCCCATCCCACTGTGCATCCAGGTCATCACAGAGCACCAAGCTGAGCTTCCTGTGCTTTATATATATATAGCAGGTTCCAACTAGCTACCTAAAATGATACAACAGATGAACAGAATTGGAGAATTCACTCTGATAATCTATCAGTTGCTGTATAAATGTAAAGAAGTGCTTTAGTTACTGTTCAGGTTTAAGGTTTTATTCACCTTAGGATATAGTCTCAGGCCCACTCCATTTCTTCCTTCCTTCCTTTATTTACTTATTCATTTAACCACTGGGTACCTACTATGTACTAGTGATACAGTTGGAGAAGGAAATGGCACCCCACTCCAGTTCTCTTGCCTGGAAAATCCCATAGATGGAGGAGCCTGGTAGGCTACAGTCCATGGGGTCACGAAGAATCAGACAAGACTGAGAGACTTTGCTTTCACTTTTCACTTTCATGCATTGGAGGAGGAAATGGCAACCCACTCCAGTATTCTTGCCTGGAGAATCCCAGGGACAGAGGAGCCTGGCAGGCTGCCGTCTATGGGGTCACACGGGGTCGCACAGAGTCGGACATGACTGAAGCGACTTAGCAGCAGCAGCAACAGTGATACAATGTTAAAAAAAGACAGACACAGGCTCTGCCATTAAAGAGCTTTTTTAAAAAATTTTAATATTTATTTATTTGGGTGTGCTGGGTCTTAGTTGCAGCATGTGGGATCTGGTTTCTTGCCCAGGGATTGAACCCAGGCCCCTTTGCACTGGGAGCCTAGAGTCCTAGCCACTGGACTACCAGGGAAGTTCCAGAGCAGTTTTTATTCTAGAGGGGGAGACAGAAATTTAACAAACGAATCCAGAAGTAGCAAACTATCACTGTAATGTGCTACCAAGGTAAAGTACAGGACACTATAGGATCAGACAGTAATGGGTCTTTGTTTGTTGTTTAATTTTTTTAGGAAGGAGTACTCAGGTGTTTAAACATAAGTCAATTAAAATGAAGATCTTGAGTAATATTTGGACACATTTCATTAACTCATTTGGCCTCCACAACAATGCAACAATGCAGTAAAAGTGATATTATGTCTAGTTAACCCAATGTTTTATTATAACTATGTACTGGACTGTATTCTAGGAGTGGAACATAAAGCAATGAACAAGACAGTAAAGGTCCTTGCCTTGTTGCAGTTTGGATATATCACTTCATTCCCACCTTTACTTCCGAGACAATCAAATATATTCCCCCTCAGATAGGGATTCATCCTATTTCTTCTTTTTTGGTAATTATAACTTCTCCGGGTTATAGATTAATAATTTTCTATTAGTAATTTTTCATATTTAAGGATAAAATCATATATCTAAAACACTTTCAGTGGTGCCTGGTAGATAGAAGTTCAGTAAATGTTAACTCCTATCAGAATTGCTGTTACTGTTACATTGCTTAATCTCATGTCCTTTCTGGTACACAGGATTTCATTTCTTGAATTAAATTCCATACACATTTATTGCAGGTGTATTACAGGATTTGCACTCTTTTGTGGAAATTACAAGATCAGTGAAGAAAAATCTCTTTAATATTGTCTATTTCTACCCTCCATGCTTAGCTATGTGATCCTGGATAAACCTCAAGCTCTGTAAGCCCTGGGTTCTCATGTTGAAACCATATATACCTATCTATCCAGCTGTTGTCAGCAGAAGTGGACAGCAGACTCTGTGTGTGTGTGTGTGTGTGTGTGTGTGTGTGTTGGGGAATCAATACATGTTAACCACAAAGCATAACAATTTTAATACTCTGAAAAGCAGATACTGGGCTAATCTAAAGTTTATGCATGCTTTCAGATAAACATGAAAGACTAAAGAATGAGAAGTTTCCCATCAAATTAAAAAATTAACAGGCATACTTAGACCACTGAAAAGAAACGAATCAGGAAAATTTAACACTTTTGCTCCACTGGAAGTGTTTTCATTGGTGATTGTTAATCTGAAACAATGAGTCCTCTCCCATTTTAAAGTGATCCACTGGACCTGCAAGAACAAAATGAGAGGGGAGAATTGGGAACTCTTGTAAAAGCAGATGTTATGTAAATGCAGGGTGCCAGCAACCTGCAATGTGAACAGGTAAGAGGGATGAAATGTTTTTTTGTTTGATTTTTAAAAGCAGAGATTCAACTATGAAACAGGATTATGGTATGGGAAGAGACACTTGATTAGATATGTTAGGGTCCCTTTACATATGTTTTGTTGTTGAGTTGCTAAGTCGTTTGGGACTCTCTTGCAACAGGCTCACCTGTCCATGGGGTTTCCGAGGCAAGAATACTGGAGTGGGTAGCCATTCCCTTCTCCAGGGGGTCTTCGCCACCTAGGAAGTGAACCTGCGTCTCCCACATTGGCAGGCAGACTCTACCACTCTACCATTGGCAGGCAGAGCCGCCAGGGAAGTCTGCCCTCCCCCCTTTATATATGTTTGAATACTTATATAATTCCTAATATGACGTCTAAGCAGATGTACAAGAATATTCATTTCAGTGCAAGTTTTCACCCTCATGCACTGGAGAAGGAAACGGAAGCCCACTCCAGTGTTCTTGCCTGGAGAATCCCAGGGACAGGGGAGCCTGGTGGGCTGCCATCTATGGGGTCGCACAGAGTCGGANGACACATTTCTCTCAACCTCGCACTTTTCCCCCCTCTCCCCTCCCTCGGCCCCGGGTTTGTTCTTTAGCGCTTGACATCACTTCGCGCCTGAAGATTTGAAGTAGCCCCTTTTAGAAAAAAGACCCTCCCTAACCATTATAGTTTTGTGGTGCAATTTTTGACAAGCGCTAGTTTGACGATTTGAGATTGCAGACTCGACAATTGCAGCCACGTAATGCCGCTTAGGACCCCTTGGCATGGTTCGTTAATGCCGATTACTGTGACAGGGTTATTTGCAATTTAAACGGGAGTATAAAGTCGTTTGAAGTATCTTTTCGTTTTATGAAGTTTTGTTTTGGTTTCGAGTTTGAAGGCAGTTGTCAAAGCGGCTTGGAAATTCATTAGGCTCCTTGTGATACCTTATGTTTAGAGATCGTTATCAGATAAATACAGCAGAGGGGCGGGGAGAAAAGCAGTTTACCCTTGAGGTTTGTAGAGGCGGGTACCCACCACTGTCTACCTTCATCAGATTCCACTTTTAGAGAGGACCAGTGAAGTGTGAGCATCTTAAAGTCTCTGTACAGAAGAAGTTTTCTATCTTTGAACGGGATTTGACTATAATGTCGCAAATAATGCTTATCAAAGACTGTGCCTGCCTCTTAAAACATCTTGATTGTCAATCAATCAACCTAACGCGCTTGAAAGAAGGCTCAGAATTAGAATAGGTGAAGCTTTAGAATGCGGAGCAAATTGTTCTGAGCATTTTACTTGGATTTATATAAATGTGATTTTACAGGTCTGGGGTGTTTTTTTTTTTTTTCTTTGTTTTTTCAATACTTAGAAAGGAAAACATTTAATTTCAAGATTATAATAGTATTTCATACCGCGGTCTTAAGCAGTTTAAAGACATGTAGTTTCATCTAGATTCTATTGTGTTTACTGTAAGGGCTTGAGAGAGCTATAGTTCTTGTACAGTATTTAAATAAACTAAAATTGTACTGTGAAGCTACTACACATTCTATTCTACTTTTTTAAATCTAAATTTTGATTAGCCAGTGCCTTTCATTTCATACGTCCAAAATTTGAAGGCAGGAAATATGGGTTAAAATAAGAGCCTTTTCCTACTCTGTTGGAAAATGAGCAGACCATTATTGTTTATTTTTCAAATAAAATACATGGTTCACCAGTAGGTTGTACTAAAACGTTTGGATGTGTGACCAGCCAGTAGGAGGGGAATTGGGGAGTAATTAGAAAAGAGAGTTCTAGCATAGTGTTTATCAAATTTTACATTTATTGATTCTCAGAAAAGGCGATAACCTTGATTAGTCGAAAAGAAATGATCATACTTCTTTTTAAAATTAAATACTTTGACATCAGCTGGAACTGTAGAATAATCAGATGTCATGAATTATAGTGTCTCTGATTAACAAAGTTACCAGTTTGTGAGTGGAAGAATGAATACGCAGGCTTAGTTTGATACAATTTTATTCAGAGCTGTGCAAATGGACTGCATTGTACTTTTAAATGTGGTGTACTGAATGGGAACAGGAGCCTCTGCTTTTGTATTCTGGAAGACAAAATCTATCTACTCTTTTGATGACAAGGAATTAGATCCGGTGTTAACTAAAAGGTTCATTTAACGGGCTCTTACTAATCGGATCACAGAGATAATGTGATTTTGACGCTCATTATGTCCCCTTCTTTTTTGTAGCTGATACTCACTAATGGACCCCAAGGAGTCATTAAGCACCCCCAATAGAGAAGAAATCCCCAGCAGTGTGCTTGGTCGAGAGAGGGGAAATGTGATGGACTTCTATAAAACCTTAAGGGGAGGAGCTACTGTGAAGGTTTCTGCCTCTTCCCCCTCACTGGCTGCTGCTTCTCAGTCAGACTCCAAGCAGCAAAGACTTCTGGTTGATTTTCCAAAAGGCTCAGGAAGCAGTGCGCAGCAGCCAGATCTGTCCAAGGCAGTTTCACTGTCAATGGGACTGTACATGGGAGAGACAGAGACAAAAGTGATGGGAAATGACCTGGGATTCCCACAGCAGGGCCAAATCAGCCTTTCCTCTGGGGAAACAGATTTTCGGCTTCTGGAAGAAAGCATCGCAAACCTCAGTAGGTCAACCAGTGTTCCAGAAAAGCCCAAGAATTCGGCATCCGCTGCTGTCTCTGCTGCCCCTACAGAGAAGGAGTTTCCAAAAACTCACTCTGATGTGTCTTCAGAACAGCAGAATTTGAAAGGCCAGAAGGGCAGTAACGGGGGTAATATGAAGTTGCATACCACAGACCAAAGCACCTTTGACATTTGGAGGAAAAAGCTCCAGGATTTGGAGTTTTCTTCTGGGTCCCCAGGTAAAGAGACAAGTGAGAATCCTTGGAGCTCAGAGATCTTGATAGATGAAAACTATTTGCTTTCTTCTTTGGCAGGAGAGGATGATCCAATCCTTCTGGAAGGAAGCTCGAATGAGGACTGTAAGCCTCTTGTTTTACCGGACGCTAAGCCTAAAATTAAAGATAATGGAGATTTAATCTTACCAAGTCCTAACAGTGTGCCACTGCCCCAAGTGAAAAAAGAAAAAGAAGATTTTATCGAACTCTGCACCCCTGGGGTAATTAAGCAGGAGAAACTGGGCCCAGTTTATTGTCAGGCCAGCTTTTCTGGGGCCAACATAATTGGCAATAAAATGTCTGCCATTTCTGTTCATGGTGTGAGTACCTCTGGGGGACAGATGTACCACTACGACATGAATACAGCATCCCTTTCTCAACAGCAGGATCAGAAACCTATTTTTAATGTCATTCCACCAATTCCTGTTGGTTCAGAAAATTGGAATAGATGCCAGGGGTCTGGAGATGACAACTTGACTTCCTTGGGGACTTTGAACTTCTCTGGTCGATCTGTTTTTTCTAACGGCTATTCAAGGTAAGATTAATGCTTTCTGTTTCTTGAAAATGGTATGTTTAAGATCCACTGATAGATTTAAACATTTATTTGAATGTATTCGACCGCAAGTCAAGTGCTTTTTCATGTGAAAAAGTTTAAGTGGTCTTTTGAAAGTAGACTTGGTAGACAAACTACGTGATTTATCTGCACAAAACCCTTTCAAGTTTTGTGTTTGGTTTTTCTGAAATAGTGGTATTTGATATCCCATTGGGCAATGATTGGAAATTTTATGTAAAAACTTAAAATAATATTGCTCATTAACAGATAACTTTAGTAAAAGTGATGTAAATTCAGAGGGGGATAATGTGTGGAAACATATTTATTGTGCATATTTTTAAGTTGTCCTAAAATATGCTCTTACATTACAATGAAAAACACCTTTAATACTTACATAATCAAACCTTGTGCTGTATTTGTACATCTGTGAAGTATTAGCCTGGGGAAAATTAGAAGTACTAACAATGAACACTTTTCTTCAAACTGTGAACCTTCCTGTTGAAGAAACTGAGTTCTGAGATTACTAAAGCAATGCAGTGAACAGTTTACCTGACCTGAGTATTAGATGTGGGACAGAGTTCTTGACCCAGGGCAGATAAGTTATATCTGCTGATTGGTTTCTTTAAGAAAGAAATTGGTGCTGAGTTTACTTTCAAATGTTCCTGCAAGTTCTCATATATATAACTAATGGCCAACATTGTTAAGCTTCAGTCTCAGCTATGTTTAATTTGTTTCTGTCTTCTTTATTCTCCATCATATGTAAGTATACTGACATTTCTGTTTGACTCAAAAAGGTCTGTAAAAATGTAATTACCAAGAAAAAGTTCTAAATGTAAGTAAATCTGTTAGTAGGAGTTAAATGCTCTGTCCTGCACACCTATTGCCAGTTCAGATAAATATGTATCACATTTTAGGTGTGAAGGAAAAAATAAAAATTAATTGTAGAGACACAAGATTGATTAATCAGTGAGACTCTTTGAGCCGGGAGAAGGGCATAGTAGACACCATGATTTCTTTGTACATAAGTACTTCAAGTTCTAAAATGTTAATGGTAGTCACTTCCCACTAACTAGTTGTTGAAAATTTTGTTTAAAACTTTTAAAAAATACTTTCTCTATTAATGATATACCCTAATAGTGAGGTGACTCTTCTCTTTCCTCTTTAAGTAGGAAGCTTTGCTCTTTGGGGAAAAATTTTAGACTTTGATTTAGGCTATATTCTATTCCTTTTAAAAGGCTTAGATGTTTCTTATAAAAGAAAAAAAAATGCTTGGTTTTTGTGTGTTTTAATGTAAACTACCTACTAATCTGTTACTTAAATAATAATTATCTTTTACTTAGAATATTTCAACTTTTTATTGCTGTCATTCTGAACTGAAGGTTTAAAAGGTTTTCAGTAAGACACTTGAGATGTTAACTACATTAGCCTGTTGTGCTTCAATCTTAAAAGACATGCTGTGTTTTAAATTTTTCAATCTCAGTTTTTGGTAGTGGAATTCATGATTGTGCTTATTTGTTTTAAAAGAATAAGTACATTTGATTTGACTAAGATATTTGTAGGAAACTGCTACATTGATTTATTAAACATTTAATTTTACAAAGAAAATATATCTTAGGAATCGCTTGGTGATAATTAATGCTTTTTGTTCTGCTACTCAGCATGGTATTGTTTTCATTTTCCTTACTATAAAAAAGGCGTGGAACAAGAACTTCTCATTTTCTATTCATAGTTAACTTTCATTAAGCCCTGTAAAATCTAGGATCTGGAGAATAAGTCTTAAATGAATATAGTTATTCTTAAGTCATTAAAGATAGTTTTAATACTTTTTCTAGTCGTTGATAACATTTAAGGTATGTCAGCCTCAACAACCATAGGATGGTAGGCAAAACGATGATGTGGCTCTTTCAAGATTCTTTAATATTTATTGAAATGATTATTTTATGCTGATGTGTAGTTTGGAATTATAATCAGTAGTTTGTGTCCTATGAAAAGATGTAGTATCTTTACAGGATAGTTTGAGAAGGTTTGAAAATTTTGTGCTTCGTGGCATTATCTTAACATTGGAAAATGTGATTACCCAGAACAAAGCTTCTTCCAAGTAAATTGAAACAGTGTTTCTTTTTACCATCATTGAATTAGCCTATTGTTTTCAAACAGTAACCCTGATATAACTAAAATTGGTTGCTTTCTCTTCTCTATATGGTAGATGGTTATAGCCAAACTTTATGACCAGTGACCTTGAGTAATCAGCAGATAATTCAACATGTTAAGACCACAGCTATGTTAAATAATGACTTTCTGACTTTAGATACAGAAATATTAAATCCAGTAATAACTTCACTTGCATTCTGTTTAAATTCTTTTAAAGCATAAGTTGTAATTTGACTTTTTAAGATGTCACCTAAAATTGCTTTTTCTTAAAACACTTAAAAACACTTTTCACTCTCTTTTGTGAGGGAAGGCAGTTCCTTTTGATTTATCAGCATAGTACAACATCCAGTTATTACATTGTTGTAAATTATGAATATCACAATGGGCCATAGTAGACTATTTGAAGATTTAAGTTAATTGATAGTAAAATGAGAGGAGCCTTATTGATACTCAGATACATTCTTTAAGTAAAATGCAGTAGCCATTCTACCTTAATATACCTTTAAAATACTGAAATTCAAAAAATTTAGCATAAACTTGTAACATTGATGAAGGCACATTTCTGCATAATGTGATTTTCAATGTTGTTTCACTTGAGTATTAATGGTGCAACTGCTGAAAGGAGGCATAGAAGTAAATGGTTTCCGGTGGAATTAAGAGCTTTTATTGGAGCTGTGTTGAAACTTTAGTATGAAAAAGTTGATCGTTTTCTGAAGGGTATGGTTATTGAAGAGAAAGAATGATGCAAGATGAATTTGTAACCTAAGTCATAGGTGGAGTTTAAGGCTCTGTTGATTGGCATTTTATGAAGCTATGAAAATTTACGTAGATTTTTAATATCTCATCATTATTTGCATCTGTGCCTCACTTATTAACATAACGGGAACGAAAACCTATACAAACACAGGATGAATGAAGCAAATTGTGTCCCCTTTACATTTTTCTTATTAACATTGTGTTGATTGTTTTCTCAGAGAGAGAGGAGGCCTGAGGAAGAGATTTTTACTGATTTCTCTCCTTTTTAAATGGATACTCTATTTGTAACTTTTTTTCTCTCCTTCCAAAGGTTCTAGCAGTGAGTGTTTCAGTCAGTGTCTTTTTAAGCTTAATATTTCTGATATTCACTCATAAAATGATTTCTGAATGTTAAAGGAGGCTAGCTTTTGGCTGTTTGTCTTCATTTTTTAAAACCCTGTACTTTGTTATGGCTTTATTATTAATAAAAGAAAAAAAAACACAAGATAAACACATTGTGTATTCAGGTGTATTGGTTTAGTTTGAAATCACTACAATACAGAGATGTGTGATTAGCATGTGGTCAGATTTTATTGAAATTACTTCTTGTGATGTTTCTTTGGCTATTCTGTTTTTATAGTTGATAAAAATAATTTGTATTACAATGCTGTTTTGGCTTTATCTATTGATGTTACAGATATTTTAGTTAATCTGGCTACTTTCACTATTATATAGACTGTTTATAAATTTTACAAACTGTAAGAGACTTATTCTGAAACATACCTTGCATATATAGGTTAAATGCATATTGTAACAGCAGTAAAATTCATATGTGTTTAGAGATCACATTAGTGGCTTTTTGAGATTTTAGTGAAGGAGAGGTTGGATCAAAAGTGTTTAGTATGAATGACTAATATAAAAGAATATCTGTATTATTTGGTTGGTTATATAAGTTTTAATCCACTCTGGGCTGCAGGTGATTTGAAATAGCCTAGTTGTTAGGAATGCTTAATTTACATTGGGCTTAAAATTAGCCTGGGGCATATTTTTTAAAGCATATTTTTTCTTACTTTTAACATCATACCTAATTGTAGTGAGCAAAAAGTTTCCATTATGTACTGCTGTTTATGTGAGCAAATTAAATACACAAAATAGGTTTGTGCCTGATAGCATATACCCTTCTGAGGACATCCTGATAATTGTGTAGTGCAATATTTATAGGTGTTTGCCAAATTAATGGGCACTTGCTTCCATATTTCCAAGTCATGAAAAATGTATATTGGTAAATTGTGTTACAAAATAATTTTCAAGAAATATTTTGTTGAATTTAGCTATAACTGAAAAAAAAAAAATCAGTTACTTATTGACCTTTATAGAAGAACTCCTTATTTCTATTTCAGAGAATGAGTTGCCCTCATTTTCTTCTGGCTTGTTCTACTTATGTTTTGTATTTTTCAAGTAAATAAAAATATCCTTATGGAGAAGTTCCATTTAGGGGGAAAAAAAAGATCTGCTAAGTGTTCCTCTCTCTGAATTGTACATGATCATTTTTATGCTAAACTAGATTAGACTGTGAGTTTTAATGGTAAATTTTTGTATTGATTTTTACCCAGGAAAGTATATTTTAGAAAATATAGTAGTTCAAAATTAGTTGGAGAGAGTGGTTTCTACCCTCAAATACCAGATTTTGATAGATTGCCTTTTTATTCCTGACTACCGCTGTCACATATATCCCTTGAATACAGGCTTCCAGTGGAGTTTGTGGATTACAGGTGTTGAGGGAAGGGATGTGAGAGGGCGAAGCAGTAGAGATGTGAAAAGGTGGAAAATAAGTTTAGAAACATCAAGAACGTTCTGAAAACCAACAGTTTGGATCAGCCGGCATGAATTCAGAGAACTGAAAAAAGAGAAATTTGGGGCTGTGTTTGCACATCAACTCTTTGCACATAAAGCAGTGCATTAACCAGGATTACAATTTAGTTTCTTTTATTTGACGTAAAAATCTAAAGCTAATTGTGGCGATACAGCCCTGATGTTTATAGGTATTCTTGTTGTCTTTTGCTATCCTTTATTACAAAAAAAAAAAAAGGATGGAATGGAAATTTTAGTTCCTTTTAGATTATTTCAGCTAACACCAAGTTCGTATTTTTCCCATTTTTATTTAGACTGCTATTTACTCAAAAAAGTCTAATTACTGGCATGTAGCTGAAACAGTGATGGTACATTTTGCTGGTAGAAGCACTTTTTATCTCCTAGCGCACTTTGACATACACTGTCAACTGATCGCGGCATACNTTTTTCCCATTTTTATTTAGACTGCTATTTACTCAAAAAAGTCTAATTACTGGCATGTAGCTGAAACAGTGATGGTACATTTTGCTGGTAGAAGCACTTTTTATCTCCTAGCGCACTTTGACATACACTGTCAACTGATCGCGGCATACACTCCAGGAGTAGAACCCTCTTCGATGGTAGTGACGTATTTCCATAGGTTGTGTATTTTTCTACTGAAAAGTAAGGAAATGGATTCTTATTTAGTCTTACCTATGTGTGTGCATGCTCAGCCATGTCCCACTCTTTGCAGCCTTATGGACTATATCCTGCCAGGCTACTCTGTTCGTGGGATTCTTCAGGCAAGAATACTGGAATTGGTTGCGCTATTCCTCCTCCAGGGGATCTTCCCAACCCAGGGACTGAACCTGAATGTCCTTTGTCTCCTGCATTGCAGGGATAGTTTTTACTGCTTGAACCATTGAGGAAGCCCATAATAAACTATGGAATTCTCCAGTTGCTAGATGGTCATTTAAACTATTTATATTGCAATATAGTCCTTAAAGCCAGTTATTTTGAATAGAAGTGTGTTATCACCTAATTTTATCTCTGGCCCAGCTTAAATATTAATGACTTATCTTAACAGACCTGCATGCTTAAATATACTTTTTCAGAGTAACATATTAATTTTGAATGCTTTAAAATTTTTTTCTTTTGAGCAAGTTTCAACAAGATTAATAATGTCTATAATACAACAAATTTAGTGAAAATGTCTCTTACTTTAGAATTTTTTTCATTTGCACTGTAGAGCTCCAAATACATATATTTCAGGGGAGAAAGGTTTAATAATATGATTAGCTGTAAATATTTAGCTTACATTATCTTACATTGAGTTTTTATTTTTTTAAACTTAAGTTCAACTTAAGTATGTAGTATTTAAAACATACAGTTTGTGGCAATAAGTGTTAATTTTTCTTTTTATAATAAAATTAACCTTTATTCTGGTTATTTCATAATTGTCCTTAATAGCTGTGGCTATTATGAAAGTATATTTGATAGCCAATTTTTTTAAACTATTGTGAAATGACATTTAATTTAGTACATGATTTATTATTTCATGCTGGTTGGGGCAATGTGTGACTTATGACCTTATGATTGTCACGTTGAACATTAAAGTTCTCCTGGTTTGCTTTGGACACTGTTTTAGTTTATTATTGTTTTACTGTTTTGTGTTTTTGTTTGTAATTATTGAAGATAAGGGTTTCCTTGATTTTAAGATGACATAACTGCAAATTTAGTGGATTAAAACAAAAAAAAACTTCAAATCCTTTCCAAACAATTTCATTACTTAACAGTAGAAGTAGTAGAAAGAAATAGACTAAAAATTAGGAAACTTGCATACTAATGCTGAGCTGAACTGATGTGTGACCTTGAATAATCAGGTGTTTTACAGTAAAAATATTTTCTTTACAATTATACATGAATTATTTTCAAAACGTGTGTACTTCTGACTCTAAAATCCTACAATCCTCTTAACTTATTATTCTAGTGAATGAGGCACCTGGGGAAGGGAATGAAAAACTAAAATTGATTCTTTGTACACTGTCAAGTATAAGACAAGAATGAAACCAGGTTCAGTATTTTTACAAAATAGTAATTTAAAATAATGTAGTTGGTGGTACATAGAAAATAATATGTAAGCACTGTTGTTGGTAGAGCCTAAGAGTTGGGGCTCGAGTTCTCAGGCTTGCTTTCTGTGTCAGGTACAGTGATTTTAGATGAGAAGTTAAAGGGACTTAAAAGCTCATTTACAGCCCACACTTATTTTTTCAGAAGAGGAAATGAGACCTATAGAAAGTGTTTAGAGAAACAGCACAAGATTAGTTAGTGGTATTAGCAGAAACGATTTAGTGACTAAACGTTAGCAACAGTTACACAAGAATACCTAATTCTCAGTAGTCTAAGCTCCCCAGCAGGCCTCTCTTAACATCTGGTCTCTAGAGATCTGAAACAAAATACAGATTAGTCAGATATTTTGTAAAAGTTATGAAGTTAACTACTTCAGATTTTTTAATGTATTTTATCCATATTATTTCCTGTATTTTTTGAACTTTTTTTCCTAATATTTTTTTCTGTAATTTTCTGTCACCAGTATGCTCAAAACTTNCTGAAACAAAATACAGATTAGTCAGATATTTTGTAAAAGTTATGAAGTTAACTACTTCAGATTTTTTAATGTATTTTATCCATATTATTTCCTGTATTTTTTGAACTTTTTTTCCTAATATTTTTTTCTGTAATTTTCTGTCACCAGTATGCTCAAAACTTTGTATGCATTCATCTTATTTAAACCCTTTAACAACCCTATGAAGGTTTTTAATTCTAGTTTCTGTATTGTTACTGACTTTGTCAATAACTTTGTAGTATAGAAGACAGCTGTTATTTACCTTAATTTTACAGGTGGGGAAATTTGAGACATTTATAGAGAAAGAGAAAATAATAGGAATACTTAATTGTGATCTGAAGGGGAAATATTTAATATTGTTAGAAATCCCTCCTGAAGCGACTCTTTGCGACCCCATGGACTTTACAATCCATTGAATCCTCTGGGCCAGAATACTGGAGTGGGTAGCCTTTCCCTTCTCCAGGGCATCTTCCCAACCCAGGGACTGAGCCCAGGTCTCCTGCACTGCAGGAGGATTCTTTATCAGCTGATGCACCAGGGAATTCCAAGAAAAGTGAAGTGGCCTATCCCTTCTCCAGGAGATCTTCCTGACCCGGGAATCAAACTGGGGTCTCCTGCATTGCAGGTGGATTCTTTACCAACTGATGCTTTTTATTTGTCATAAGTGAAATTTATTTGTAATAAGTGAATTTTTAAACAATATATAAAGGAGAAATGGGATCAAGCCACTTATCTCTCTTGCGTATATTTGTGTAGTCACTTTCTGCTCTCTGTCACAGTTTCGGCTTCTGTAAAATAGTGAGAACACTCAGCACTCTTGCTTGAGGGATTTGTGCATGGTTGTTTACTTTGAAAATTAAAAAGTACTATAAAAATTCAGTGTGGAATTCTTAAAGCTCTGCCAAGTCTCCTGAGCTCAAACCAACATGACCCTCACTGGCTTAAGTACACTGGGGCATTTGTGCCCTGTGTAGGTGTTTCCTATTTATGAAGCATTAAGACATTTTCAGTGCCATTAGGTATAATCCCTGAAGGGTCATGGATCCCAGTTTTATAAGGACTATATATATTTAAAGCTTTCAAGGGCCAAATCACTTTTTATTGCATTTTTTTTTCAGTTTGGGTTTTTTGTTAGCTTTTCAGTGTGATGTAAATTTAATAGCCATGTTAATAACTTCAACCACATTGTTGTCCTTTTAAATAAATGCTAGAATATCCCTCTTTCTGTTTGATTGTCTGGTATTCTTCTAAAATCAAGTATGCAAAGATTGTCATTAAAGTTTAATCTGACAAGCTGTGTGCAAAAGAACTTCTGACTATAATGAATATCAAAATGTATCCTAAGGGCATAAATCTGAGAGAATTATGTAGTTGACTTGACTTTAATTACTAACATTTTTATTTTTGATAAAGTGGTTAAAAAAACTTTAGAAAAACAAATTTAGTGGATGAAACCAATCTCTTTGAATAACAGAGTCAAGTTCAGAAACAAGTGACAGTTTAAACGGGTAAGCTGTTTAAATTGATAATATAAAACTGATAATTTAAACTGGTAATATACTTATTTAAATTGGTAATATAAAAAATAACTTGGCTTGTAGGCAGCTTTCTTATAGGGAAACTAAAACTTTTAGTTAGAACTAAATGTGAAATTTGTCATCTGGAATATAGCTGAGTTTGCTAAGGACAAAGTGTGACTATAAAATATCTAGACTGATTTTTTAAAAACAGAAAACACAGAATGAATGTTGTCTTTTTAAGCCTCTACCTTGGGAGGCTATGTATATTCCTCTTTTGAAATTGCCTTCAAAACCACCTTATAAGACTTATTACACTATAGTACCACCTAAATGGTCTTGCTTACTCAGAAAATGTGTTTATTCCTTAGCTTGATCATTTACCTTACTTATGTGATTCCAAATGATTTGAGTATTTCCAATAATGTAGAAATTTAATCCTCTCCCAAATTATAACATTTGTTTTCATTGAGATTATCTAAAAGAACTCATGTAGGTATTTCTGTAGAAGACTTAAATTTTAAAGTTTGTGGAATACCCCTGGAATAAGTGCCTAGCCTACCAAGATAGGGCTTCCCTGGTAGCTCAGTGGTAAAGAATCCTCTTGCCAATGCAGGAGGGTTCAATCCCCATGTCAGGAACATCCCCTGGGGAAGGAAATGGCAGTGCACTCTGGTATTCTTCGCTGGAGAATCCCATGGACTGAGGAGTCTGGTGGGCTACAGTCCATGGCGTCACAAAAGAGTCTGACACCACTGAGCTCCTCCCAACATAATTAATTTGAAATGAATGTGGCTCGATTGCTAAGTCTGGATTGCTTTCTTTAAGCTATCAAGGAGCTTTATGCTAACAACTTATATACTCCTTTTTCTTGACATAGTGTAGAAAAAAATAGATTTACTCACTTCTTAGCCTGATTTTTTTCATAGATATTAATATATATTTATATTCAAGTAAAGTGGGCCTGTCTTTGCCCTGAACTTGAAGGGAATCTGATGTTAGCAGATGTACAGTAAATGTAAATTCCTACAGCAATACGTTTCCTTTTCCAAAATCCAAATCCAATCTTATTTCCCAATCCCAAACAATTCATTTTGCATTCCAATCAGTGTATCAGAGAATTAACTATTTGAGGGTAATTATAGGAAGAACAAGGGCTTTCCAGGTGGTGCTAGAGGTAAAGAACCGGCCTGCCAGTGCAGGAGACATGAGAGATGTGAATTTGATCCCTGGACCAGGAAGATCCCCTGGAGCAGGTCATGGGAACCCACTGTAACACTCTGCTGGATAATCCCTGGCGGGCTACAGTCCACAGTCCGTGGGGTTGCAGAGTTGAACATGACTGAAACAACTTAGCATATATAGGAAGAATAACCCAAGTACACTAAAATTATTTATATCTGTAAAATAGTTTAACAGAGAGGCACAGTTACGTGTATTTTCTACTTTTATTCCTTGTGAGCTGAAAAGAAATTTTCTGCTCCTACTGAAAGTACTTTTAAAAATTAAGTAAATTTTGGTTGTCACTACTTTTATTTTTTTTTCAATTTAGCCATGTTTATTATTCGTAAAATGCTAGAATTGGAATGGATCCCAGCCTTTGAAATCATGAAGATAACAGTCAGTGGCATTAACAATAGGATATACCTTTTGTAACCATTTTCTTTTTGAGATTCTGCTTAGTAACTTTAGTACGTTTCCCATGTCTGTATTGAAAACAGTCTGTTTTCTCAAATAGTTATTCTTTCTCTGCCTCAAAATGATCTGTGTTTTNAATCATGAAGATAACAGTCAGTGGCATTAACAATAGGATATACCTTTTGTAACCATTTTCTTTTTGAGATTCTGCTTAGTAACTTTAGTACGTTTCCCATGTCTGTATTGAAAACAGTCTGTTTTCTCAAATAGTTATTCTTTCTCTGCCTCAAAATGATCTGTGTTTTTGATGGCTAAGGAAGGGAAATAAAGAGCCATTATAGTGTGGCTGGTGAGCTCTACTAGTAAATTCACTTCTATTTCTTTACTCGTTCACTAGTCTGGGATATTCTAGCTTGTTCTTTTAGCTAGGAGCCTGGTCGATGTTTCTATTCAGTAGAAAATGCTTATCACTAAACATATGCAGTGGGCTGGTGTAGGTGCAGTCTGTGGGCACTAGGTTTTCAATATAAGAAATAATTTTAGAAGAAAGGTAGGAAAAGTGGGTGAAATAATCTCTAACCCTTTAATTGATAATAATCATTTAACAAGGCCGTATAGTACTTTGGGGGTACCACAGAGATATTTAAAAGGGAAAGTAGAGTAAATAAGTGAAGTCAGAAGGAAAAGTTGGAACTAAGAAACCAATGAAAGAAGAAAATGAAAGTTCTAAATGCTAGTTCCAGGATCTGGTTAAATCTGATTTTTCTATGCCTAAATGTTTCTGTATGAACACTAGGAAATACATAAGCTTCCAGTTACATTGTGGTAATAGGTGGAAGAGCTACAAAGACATGTCTTAGGAAGGGAATTCTTGAGATGGGTGGAGTGGGAGGTTAACTACATCTCAAAGTGCCTCCCAACTGCACTGGCCGTAGCACACTCTTAACGAGCTAGGCACTGGACATCTGGAGGTGAAGATAAATATCTCCAACCGTGAACCTCACAGATCTAGAGATCTTCATACCTCTTCCACTCTGCCCTCGACTCCAGCTTCCCCCATCACTTTCCACACCCATTTTGCTTTTTGAAATGTCCACTTTCCCCAGAAGGCATAACTGAAACTTCATGGAGTAGAGTGTGTGGATGAGTGGGAAATAGGAGTTGATTCAGCTATTTGGAATAAAAAGGTGGCAACAAGGAGTCTGAGCGAGGCGGAAAGAATGAGCTAATCAGATGAGCAGTGAGTAGCTAGGAATGAGCCAGCAGGAGACTCACTCGCCTGTGCAGGAAGCTAATGCTCACAGTCGCTTAGTCACGTCCAGCTCTCTCTGACCCCATGGGCTGCCTCCCTCCAGGCTCCTCTCTCCATGGGATTTCCCAGAGAGAATACTAGGGCAGGTTGCCATTTCCTTCTCCAGGGGATTTTCCTGACCCAAGGATCGAACCCACGTCTCCTACATTGGCATGTGGATTCTTTACCACAGAGCCACCAGAGAAGCCCAATATATGCAGTACTGTCATCTTATACGTTACGTGATATAAGGAGGAGGCGGGAGGGGGGTTCAGGATTGGGAACACGCGTACACCGATGGGGATTCATGCTGATGTATGGCAAAACCAATAACAGTATTGTAAAGTAAAATAAAGTAAAATCTAAAAAAATATGGAGGAAACATGACTTGCACCCTTGATGTTAAGACTTTTTTCTTTTCTTCCAGTCCCTTGAGAATATCTCCTTATTCTCAACAAGAAGCATAACCCTCTTTTCAGGTCCCCTGATGCGTTCTGTATCTGGAAATGTTCTCCTCCCCGCATGTCTACACGGCTCTCTCTCTCACTTTATTTAGGTCTCCACCTAAATGTCAGCTCCTAAGAGAGACCTTCTCTGACTGCTTTATCTGAAATAGTAGCATCTCTTCTCAACATTATATATCTAATTGTTTATGTCTTATCTATTCACCTTCTGAAATCTAAGTTGCTTAAGAGCAGTGATGCTGTTGACTTTGCTTATTCTTGTATCCCAGCAAGTCACAGAATGTCTAACACATAGTAAGACCTCAATAAATGCATGTTGAGCATATGAATAAACAAACCTGACATACAAACTAAGATGTGTAGGGATGGACTGCATCTCTGTCTTTCCAGAGCAAAGAAATGTTAGCACATAGTATCACTGAGAGATGACAGCCCAAGTTAGGTTTTCCAGATAGGAAATAGGTTTTAAGGTGGATTAGTGCTTATGCAGCCAATGTGTATATAAAGAAAATGTGTTTTTAATTGCTGTCAGCTTGTAAACGTGCTCTAAGACTCTGAAGTGGATTGCTTTTCCACAGCGTCCTACAACAGTGCTGGTGCATTTGTTACTGCTGTGCCGTCGCTCAGTCATGTCTTGACTCTTTGCCACCCCATGGACTGCAGCACACCAGGCTTCCCCGTCCTTCAGTATTCATGTCCTTTGAGTCTGGTACATTTTCCATTGAGTCTGGTATGTTTACCATTGGCCAAAGCTTTGAAAATAAGAGTTGGAGGTCTGGCTTTTTGAAATTTATCTTGCTTTCAGTTCAGTTCAGTCGCTCAGTCGTGTCTGACTCTTTGCGACCCCATGAATCACAGCATGCCAGCCCTGCCTGTCCATCACCAGGAATTCACTCAGACTCATGCCCATCGAGTCCATGATGCCATCCAGCCATCTCATCCTCTGTCGTCCCCTTCTCCTCCTGCCCCNGCCGGCCCGCAGCTGTTAGCTTTCATCTTATTTCTCATTTGTTTAAGAATTGAGATTACGCTTGCAGACATGTAATGTATACATTTGTGTTGATTTATCTAGAACAAGTCAGGCAAGAAACCAATTTGCTCATTTTTTCGGATAAGTGTGTGTATAATGACTGAATACTCCCAAGAGAGAAGGTGTCTTATTATTGTCTGAATTTCCCAATTACCATTCTTAAGCTTGTTTAGCTTATTTAGATTTGACTTGCTCTGTTTCTAGTTTTGACTTCATCTATAGCACATAGCAGCAATTCAAAGCTAGTAAGGTATCTCTTCTACTAAGAATGGTAAAAGAGTTCAACTTAATATGGTGAAGGCAGTCATAGAAAAGAGAAAATGTAAGGTAAGTAGGTATTAACTAAAGCAAGAAAATCAGATGAGGTAGTTTAGGAACGAACTGCTTTAGCATTCAGGAAGAAAGAGGGGAGGACCAAGGACAGGGCTCTGGAAGGCATCCAGAGAAACCAGCCGCAAAAGATAATGAATAGCTGGAGAATTAGGAGACCAACAGTTTTAAACTGAGGTGGGAGAAAGTAGCATATACTGTCAAGTCAACTAGGGCAGAAGAGAGAGAATAGATTATCATAAATATGAGAGGCTGCTGTTGAAGCCAATATGTAAAATATATGACCATTCTCAAAAGTCAAAGCCAGAGAAATCAGTGAAATCCTAAATGGAACAACAATATAACTAGATTTAATTTGATTATCCCTAAGTTACAGCCTGGTCAGTCTTTCAAGTTTAGGTGAAAACATTAAAGTGGATAATGAGAGAGACACTTGAGACACCGCTGGGACCCTGACGCTGAGTTAGGAGTAAGAGACAAAAGGCTGGAAACCAGGAGGAAACTAGGTTTCTGTTTCTGGAGAAGCCAGCACAACAGAAAGAAAAAGACAAAACGAAAACGAGCCATACCCTAGTGCCGCTGCTTTCACTGCTCTGCCTCTAGTCAAAGCGCTCTGTGGTTCTGTTGCTCATAGTGTTGTGGTTCTCCGCCCTCTTCCCACCACAGCCCGTATCCACATAGCAGCCGCATGCATACTCCGGAACCCGTGGAGAATGCAGGTTATGCACGGCTCCTGCAGCTCTTTCCTGATCTGTCATATCCAAGAAAGCATATCTGAGTGTAGGATGAGATGGAAGGATAGTCTGTGAATTGGCTTTTTTAAAATCGTTATCGTTATTTTCACTAAAGCCTTTTCAAAATTTACGAAAATAATGTGTTCATTCCCTTCAGCAAAATTATACCAAGAACATTTAATAAACTTTTTCTTTATTTCCTCTTTCTTCCTTTCCTTTCCTGTCTCTCCTTATCTTCCACATTNTTTAAAATCGTTATCGTTATTTTCACTAAAGCCTTTTCAAAATTTACGAAAATAATGTGTTCATTCCCTTCAGCAAAATTATACCAAGAACATTTAATAAACTTTTTCTTTATTTCCTCTTTCTTCCTTTCCTTTCCTGTCTCTCCTTATCTTCCACATTTCTGCATAGTCATATAAGCATACATACATATAAGGCATCCTGGATTGTTTGTTTTAAATAAGAATAGGACCATCATATACCAGTTTCTCTGCGGCTTGCTTTTCTAACAGTACACTGTGAACATCCTTCCAGATCAACAGATGTAGAACTGATTTTTTAAAATCACTTGTACAGTATTTCATTCAGGTTGTTTCAAGATTTTTACCACTACAAACAAGGCTCCAATAGACATCCTTTTCTGCATATTCTTACACATAGCAACTTTGGTTCTAAACATAGATTCCTTCAAGTAGGGTATATATACTCTGAGTCAAGGGTATATACATTTTTCAACAGGTATTTTCAGATTATTTTCCACAAGGATTATAGTAGGTCAGTATAACCTGGCAGTGTTTACACTTTATAATAAAAACACATAAGTCATTATTAATAACAAATTCCTTGCCACAGAGTCTGAAATTGATCATAGCATAGGCGTGTGCTGTGTGATATAGCTGAGGACTGCTGTTGTCTGGGATTCAGGCTCATCCTTTCTTTCAGCTCTGGGTCACCTTCTAGATCAGTTTCATGCCTACTCACTCTGTTTACTTTCCTTTATGAGCCCAGCCCATAGCAGCCATGTTCCTCATCTGATGGTGTGCAGTGGCAGCAGGTTTTTTATAGGTAGCTCAGTGACAGAGGACATAGTAGATGCCCAGTAAACATTTATTGGACTAATGCTGTTTTCATTATATATTTCTTACCTCTTCAACTAGATTCGTTCTTCGTTCTTCGTGAACACAAGGAATGTTTTCACTGTAGCACTCAGCACTTACGATACTCAATTTAGGTTGACTATTTAAACAAGGAACCACAGAGAAAAAGACCAAATAACATGACTCTACCTTTAATCATATATTTTACCCAGGGCAAATTGGAACCGTAAGACTCCAGTGCCAGCAGTAACAACAAGAACACTTGTGTTCAGCAGTTACAGTATGTGAGGCATAAGTTAGGTTGCAGAGGATCAGTGAGCAAGGCTGATGTTGTTTCTGTCCTTGTGAAACTTATGATCTTATAGAAATTATACTTAAAAGATTTGTAGGCAACATTGAAACAGTGGTGTCCAGTTTTAGGCTTTTTCCAGCAGAGGCTGTGGAATATTTATTCGTTCAACATTTACTTAGTGCCAGCTCTACCAGGTGCCAGGGTGGCAAGGAATCCACCTGCCAGTGCTGGAGACGCGGGTTCAATCCCTGGGTTGGGAAGATCCCCTGGACCAGGAGATGGCAACCCACTCCAGTATTCTTGCCTGAAAAATCCCACGGACAGAGGAGCCTGGAGGGTTACAGACCACAGGATCGCAAAGAGGTGGATGTGGCTGAGCACACACAGGCACAACTCTGCCAGGTACTGCGGAGAAAGCCCGGGGCAGCCAGACCTTGCTGGAAGGTGGCAAACCAACCAGGGGGACTGCTGCTGGCGGCAGACCTGTTCCCAAACCAGCGCTGCTGCTTCTACATTGGTGTATGCGAGGAAAAGGAGGAAAAGGAATAGACAGAACAATGAACGTTAGTGTGCGCTCCAGGGCATTCCTTGCTCAGGAACAGTGCCAATCCCCATCACTACTCCAAAGTACAAACCATTCGGGAGTTGCTCCTGATATTCCGTCCAGTGGAAGCCAGTCTTGGTGTCTAGTCCTTACTTTTCATTGAGGAAACTAAGGCTGAGTACAGTCAGCACTGTCCTGTGGGTAAGCATTCGGACTCTGTAGGCAGGTTCCCTGGATACGAATCTCCTTAACAGCTGGGTGACCCTGAGCAAGTTTGAAACTCTGTAAGCCCTCAGTTCCCTCACCTCTGAAATGAGCACAATGAGATGACGGGTATAAGCCTTGTAATGCAGTGTCTGGCAGTTGTAAAGTGTTCCTGAACTGTTAGGTGTTATTTTTAGTAGTGTGGCTAAGATTAGTCAGCTCTTTAAATGCCAAAGGTTCCTGCCTGAGAACCCTGTCTGTTGTGCCATACCATGCTAGTCATAAGCCATTTTCAATTAAGATAATTCTTCAACTAGCTTCATTATGATCTTAACTTTCAAACTAAATAATTATGGTTACATAATGGAGACTTTAACCCCTGGTACCATTATGATTTTTTGCCTTTTAAGTTTGAAGAGGAACTGAAAAATGTATATACAGTGGGTGTTGTGTTCAAATGAGTGCTGAGTGCTCCCTTTCAGGTGCTCTCTCCAATCTGTCCTCCCTGCCCCCACGCTTCTCTACTCCAAGTCACTCTTCCACCATTTGAACCTCTTAGGAACTCATTTAAGCTAAATCAAGGTAACTGAAGAAGAGCAGCCCACTCATGTCTTGACAAATTCTTGTGGTTTTATAAATAAGTTCATTGCTTCAGTCATCTGATCTCTATATATCTTTAGCTCCTTATTAAAGAGAATTTTAACTCTCTAAGAATCATCTTACAATATAAAGCTTCCGTCTCTTCAGAGATTGACTTTAAGAAAATAGTTTTTTAATGACTCAAAGTGAGTTAACTATCACAATTAAAAGGATTTTATTTTCCAATTAAGTATTTTTAAAGTACCTAATTGTTTATTTTGATGTCTAAATTTATTATAGATCAACAACCTTTTCCATGTTGGAACCATCTTTTGGAAGTAAGATTTTTTTGTTTCACTTCTGCTTGCTCAAAGTTACTTTGTTTGATAGTTGTATCAGGTAGTGCTTGCGCTATAATAAATTGTTCCCAAATTCAGTACCTTTAAAATAATAACCATTTTTTTTTGTTCCTCCTGAGTCTTCAGGTCAACTGGGTAGTTCTGCTAATCTGGCCAGGCTTAACTGATCTCAGCCAGGCTCACTCACTGTGTCTGTGGCAGCCGGCTGGTTGACTGTGGCCATGAAGACTGACAGTTGTGTCTCATCCAACAGGCTCTCCAGAGCTTGTTGAGGATACCAGCAGAAGCATGCAAAGCTTCTTAAGGCCTAGACTTACTTCTCCCTATTGTCAAAGGTTCTGTTGATCAAAGCAAGTTAGAATGCCTGGTCAAGATGCAGGCAGGAGGTGGAGGAGATGCTAAGTTACACTGCAGCGGGCATGACTTTGTGAGGGGGGTGGATTCTTTTTTGCACTGTATGCCAGTAGTTATGGGAAATGGGTGTGTTTGAAATTGTGATCCTTCAGTTGCTGATATTCTAATCGCTTATGAAGCTTGCCCATGGTGGAGAGGCAGAGTCACTGCAATCAAAAAGATAAAAGCCTGGAATTTAGAGACCAACTGTGGTTCAAACTCCAGATCTATCGCTTATTTCTACAGCCCTGCACAGTTTACTTAACCTTCCAAATAGGCACGCTGTAATGGTTGATTCACTTGATTCTTTATGTGTAATTTATTATAAAGAAAGGGTTAGGTTGGATGTCTACTAAGTACTTAGATAATTGCTTTTATTCATGGAAGCCAAAATTGCTTTTATTCCAGGCTTCCATGGTCCAATCAAAGTGCCAGATTCAATTATTTCTTTGGAATAAAAGGGAAGAGAAAGTGTGTTAGTGAAGGAAGGAAGAATACATGACTAACCGTGACCTCAAAATGAAGTGACCACTAACTGGGGAATTTCCCTATAAGAAAAGGATGGCTGAGCTCCATAGTTAAGAGAGGAAAATCCATAGGTCTCTTTGGGTAGAATTCACTGATTGATGGGGTGAGAATTGTAACATTAGATATAATCCAAATCTACGTTGTTTTTTTTTTTAAATTCTGGCCTCTCTTGGACACACTAGGTGCCTTAACATTAGATTTGGGAATGGTCACACCTGAATCAGGTATTACATGTGATAAGGAAAAGAACAGTACCATTCCACATTACCAGTTTTAAGTTGGCTGCTTTTAAAAAAATTAAAGGTGCCACATAGAAATAAAACAACATGAATTTATTTTCACCGTGCTGAAAACTGTTGTCAAATTAACTGATACACATCTTTGTCCTACTAGTGGGGAATAGAAAAGGTCTCTCTCACACACACACATATACATGCACACACATACATATATGGTAAAAGTAAAATTAAATTAGCTCAGCTCAAAGAGCCAGGTATTTAAGAATCCAAATAATCAGAATTGTTAACTTCTTCTAGGAGAAGGACCAGGTTCATGTCCTCAAATATCTGAAAACTGAGGCTGAACCACCTCTGGTTTTAGCTAAGAGTGTGAACACAAGCAAGTCAGGTGATTTGTCTGTACCTTAGAGGCTTCCCTGGTGGCTCAGATGGTACAGCATCTGCCTACAGTGTGGGAGACCTGGGTTCAATCCCTGAGTTGGGAAGATCTCCTGGAGAGGGAAATGGCAACCCACTCCAATATTCTTGCTTGGAAAATCCCATGGACAGAGGAGCCTGGTGGGCTACAGTCCAAGGGGTCGCAAAGAGTCGGGCATGACTGAGCAACTTCACTTTCACTTTAGCCACCTTTCATGGGCTTCCCTGGTAGCTCAGCTGGTAAAGAATCCGCCTACAATGCAGGAGACCCCAGTTTGATTCCTGGGTGGGGAAGATCCCCTGGAGAAGGGATAGGCTACCCATTCCAGTATTCTTGGGCTTCCTTGGTAGCTCAGCTGGTAAAGAATTCACCTGCAATGCAGGAGAACTGGGTTCGATCCCTGGGTTGGGAAGATCCCCTGGAGAAGGAAAATGCTACCCACTCCAGTTCTGGCCAGAATTCCACGGACTGTATAGTCCATGGGATCACAGTCAGACACGACTGAGCGACTTTCACTTTAGCCACATTTCGTGCTTAATAATTACACATTATTCTAAGAAAAGAACATTGGAGTATACAGTTGACCCTTGAACAATACAGGTTTGAACCTTGGGGGTCCATTTATGTTCTTGAAAAAAATATGAGTGTGTACTACCATATTACACAGTCCACCAAGTGCAGAACCAAGGGTACAGGGGATATACAGGGCCAACTGTCAAGTTACAGTCAGCTTTACACTGCATGTGGGTTAGCACCCTGTTATTCAAGGGTTAGCTGTACTCATTTGATTAATGATAATAAAATATTTTACTGTGGACAATAAAAGTGTTTAGAAGCCCTTGTTTTTTAAGGCTAAGCTACTGGATTGTGGATTTCAATCTTTGCTTTTTTTTTTTATTTTTTAAATCATTTCCCAATTTCATCCTTTACTGAGACCATTTTAAACCATAAACCAGGGGAAACCAGCTTCCTAAAATATATTTAGGATCCAGGGATATTTTCCCAAAATATTAATGCTAATTTCATGTCAGTACATGTTTGCCAAACCAACAAAAATAGACTGTGCTAAGGAAAGAAACTTAGTTTGGAAGAACAGTAACGTGGAAAGAGGAAATGTTGTTAGGCGAGTAAAGTTCAGTGCTCAGAAGTGGATGGTCATAAAGAGACAGCAGCGGAGGAGTTTTTGTCCCTCTACTGCCTGCTGATCTTGTGGGTCAATATATGTATTACTGAGGACCTTCCCACTTGTTCACTCTTGCACACTGTGCTCCAGAGAAGTGGCAGCATCATATTCTTGTTGACCTCAAAGGCACCTCCATCTGGTGGGGGAGACGTGATGTATATCCATCCATGAAATAATTAAGGAACAGTGAACTGTTAACAGGTGCTGATGCGTGCTCCATGGCCAGATGGGGAAGGTGTGATTGGCCGAATCCTGTAGAGGAGGCTCCCTTGTGTCTTAGGTCTGTAGGGCCTGCAAGTCCTTATCTGAGAACTTACCTGAGGTTCCTTCTAGCAATCAAATTGTCACTGCCTTTGGGAGGCCGAGAGAGGCTGTGCTTTTTAACCTCCTTAAGGTTTTAAGCTTGTTTCTCTCACTGCTCTTGTGTGTGAAGCATGAGAACTTTTCAGCTTCTGTCATCATCTAAGTTTACTCTTCTTTCTGTACACCTTTCAACTTTCTAATGGGCAATGATTTTTGCTCTTGTGCCTTAGAAAAATTCTAAGTGGCACAGACCTAATTTCAGGAAGATTTGCTTGAAAGCTAAATAAATAGCACTGAGGGTTTCTGAAACTGTAGTGTAGAGCATTGTGACTCCAGGCCTAAGCCCTGCCCTGTGTTTCACATCTCTCAAATACTCATCCAGAGACTATTAAGAAATTAACATGACTTTTTTAGGATTTTTTTTTCTTTTAGTTTTTTGAAAAAGCACTTTACGTTTTAACTCTTCTGTTCCTCTTTCATTAATCAATTGGGCAAATGATAGAAAGTGAAATAGTTCTCTGAGAAGTAGAGGGACAGAAATTGTTAAGTGATTGTGTGCTGTTATGAATAGACGCAGATCTTTTGATTACTTTTGGTTTTTGTGCTTTCCAGAAGTTGATGATTTACTTGTAAATAAAAGTACATAATCTTCAATTCTTTAAAATATTTAAAATTTGAATAACATTCTACTTTGTAAAATACATATGTGTGTGTGTATATAATATATATATATAAACTGTCTCTTGAAAATGTATATTTTTCTCTGCCCAATCTACTTTTTAGAAATTATGTTTATTAGAGTATAGCTGATTCACAATGTTAGTTTCAAGTCTACAGCAAAGTGAATCTGCTATGATAGACACCTACTTAGTCTCTCTGATAGTCTTTTCCCACATAGACTGTTACAGAGCATTGAGTGGAGTCCCCTGTGCTGTACAGTAGGGCCTTGTTATTGATCTGTTAATTAGCTTATACATAGCAGTGTGTGGATGTCAATCCCCGTCTTCCAGTTTATCTCCTGCTTACCCCTTGGTACCATGTTTGTTTTGTACATCTGTATGTCTGTTGCTATTTGGTAGGTAAGTTCATTTGTACCCTTTTTTTATTTTTAAATTTCACAAATAAATAATGCCATATGATATTTGTGTGTCTCTGACCAGTCAGTGATAATCTCTAGATCCATCCATGTTGCTGCAAATGGCATTACTTCATTTTTATGGCTGAGCAATATTCCATTTATATATGTACCACATCTTCATCCATTCCCGTTGATGAACATTTACGTTGCTCCCATGTCTTGGCTATTGTAAATAGCGCTGCAGTGAACACTGGGGTTCATGTGTGTTTACAAATTACGAGTTTCTCTGGATGCGTGCCCAGGAGTGAGATTGCTGGATCATATGGTAGGTCTGCTGCTAAATGGATATACTGTATGTACTAGGCCTCCATTGAAGAGAATTTAGATTAACACATTTGTTGCTATTTCAGTGTTGCAGTGTACATCTCTGTGTTTGCGTGTATGTATGCATACATTTTCACTCTCATTCTTTGAAGTGTTTCTGTAGGTCTGAGTCTTAATAAAGGAAAAGTTCTAAAACTGCCTTAAGTAACATCAGAAACATTAAATAGCTTTCTTGTATTTTTCTTTAAAAATTGTATCCTCTATACGATTAGCTTTCACTAATTAGCTAATTAGCTTTTCACTAATTAGCTTTCTGCATGAAATTCCTGAAATCTTCAGTTTAAGAACAAGTGAAATGACTATACTTTCTTAGCTGTAAGAGTATGGACCTGAGAAGGATTTGGGAAAAGTTCAAATACAGGGGCTGATCTAATGCTGACCTGATGTCAGCCTGGAGCCTGACAAGGTGCTTTGTTGAATCCAGCATCTGCCCTCATGCCAGCATCCCATTACTGAGATGTGTGGTTTTCATCACTCCGTGATAATCATCCCAAGTTATAAGATGGGGCCTTTGAAAACAGGTAGGATGTAAAGGCCAAGGAGCTTAAGAGAAGCAGCATTATCTAGATACTAAATAAGAACGTGACTTGAGAATCCAAGTCCCTTCTCTCTTTCTTTTTGATTCACTGTGAGTTTTTAATCCTACTGCTCTGTAAAACATTCCCCAGGCAGGTATGAGACCGAGGCAAGTTATTAATGATTTAGAATGTGGGAAAATTAAGCAATATAAATCTTGAATGGTGAACAAACATCAGGAAAAGACAACAAAAGCAATGGCATTTTTACATATTAATAGAGTGGCTTACATTAAAAAGTTGTAGAAGCTGAAAGACAGGAAAGGAAAAGAAAAGAATTTATATGATATCTCAAAAACACATTTTTCTGTTTTACCATAGGTACCTTTTTAAGTGAATTATTTCATACACACTGGAAAAAGTATATAAGTTATATGTATGATTTATAGAAAAATAAAGCAAGTACTTCTTTACACTCACCCCCAATATAAGAGATCACTACTATTCTTTCCTAAGCTCACTGCATGCCTCTTCCCAGGCATTTCACCCTCCTGCCCAACCTCTGGTAACTATAATACTGAATATTGTGTTTTTGCCTTCTTTTGCTTTGATTTATGATTTTTTACCTAATTATATGTCCCCAAATAATACATTATTTAGTTTTAAATATTTTTTAACTTCATATAATAGACTCACATTGAATGTAGTCTTTACATTTTTTAAATTCAACATGGTAAAGATCATCCATGTAATCTTAACACTATTAATACAGACATATGTTACATGTTTGAATGAATATAGTATATTTATCTGTTCTACTGTTAATGGACATTTGGTTTTGTCTCCAGTTTTCTGCTTTTTGAACAATATTTCTATGAAAATGTTTCTTGGTGTATGTAGTGTAAGAGTGTTCTCCTAGGGAATTCAGTCTAGAAGTGGGATAACTTGCCCAGAAGATACACACACTGGCAGCCTCTGGAGAATGCCAGGTGGTTTCTGAGCAGTGTTATAAGGGGTCTTTTTGCCCCACATGCTTGCCAACATGTGTTAGTGCTGGTCTTTTGTGTCAGTTTGGTGTATGCAAAATATTTACATTTTAATTTTTCATTTTACCATATAAGTAGTTTTTTTTTTTAATACAAAGAAATCAAGGAAGGATTTTTGTTTGTTTCGTTTTCTTTTAATGCAGAAGTTGAGATTACAAAAGTGCCTAAAAAGGAAATCTTTTTGGTATTCTGGAAGCTCCTCTGCCTCACTGAATAAAACTAGTATGTTAAATTATACATGTATGGTTTAAAAGTCAGAGCAATAATTGTGCCTGTTGAACAGAATGACAGTAAGCTATTCTGAGTGACTGTTCTAAGGTCGCTTGCTGTGGGTCTGTTTTGGCCTCCCCAACTTTTATTTGCTGAAAGTTCCCACAAACTCTAAAGACTTGTATTAGATGAGAATAGTGGTGACCTGCTGTGTGAAAATACAGGAGACTACTTCAGGAAATTCTGAAATTTACTATAAAGTGTTAGATGAAGGCTGAGAAAGAGGCAGGGAAAAGGCTGGAGAGGATCAGGTAGGCAGTTTAAGGGTAGGCAAAGCAATTATTTGAGAAAGAAAAAAAAAAAATGTGATTAGTGTTTTACCCTAGCAACAGTGGCAGAGAAAATGGTGAGTTGTAGTAACAAAGAACTCTTACAGTATACAAAACATTCCCATTTTTATCTCATTTAGTGATAATGCTAGAAGGAAGTGCCCTTTACCACTGTTTTACTGATAAAGAGACAAAAGATAAGAGAGGTGAAACAAATTGACACCCATCTGCCAGGCGACAGAGAGGAGGGGTGTCCTCAGGGCTCTTCTTCCCAAGCTCATGCTTTCTTGACACCTGAGCAGCACAGCTGCAGGTTCTGCTGTGGGCGCTGTCTGCCAGCAAGCACTGCTCCTCTGCCTTCTGAGCACACGGAGGTACTGCAAAGGACCAAAAAGAAAAAACCAAATTCCTACTCAGGAACTTAGAATTGCGGAATGATGGAAAAGAGTGATATGAAACAAGGAGAGATCAAAGTAGTTTCTGATTAAGTGCTAGATTGTGCAGTAAAATTCTGCTTTAGTTATAACTCAAAATCAAGCGCACTTTCTAGAGTGGAATGAAAAAGTGAGAATTGAAAGTTGAAGTTATTTTCAAAATTCAAATTGACTTTTAAGTAAAATACTTTTCATTCTGTTATTTAAGGCAATACTTATTTGTCTGGTAACTTCAGGTAGCTACCCAGTAAAACAGGGGTGTTCACATAATGAAAAAAAAAAATTTTTTTAAACACCACTACCCAAATCTAAAATATCGTTTTTCCCCTTTTTTGGCCTTTGGTCAGTTGCCATATCTAGTTATGAGTAAGACTCACAGAAGATATTTTCTTGTGTTTCTATACTTTTGTTAGTAGCTTTCCATATGCATTTGACTTTTCGTTTAGATGTGGTCTAAAAATTCATGGAGACTTAAAAAACAAATTTTAACAGGTTTTCTAAAGATGAATTGATATATCTTTAGTGTCAGACTTGGCATTCATGATCTCAGATGCTAAGCTTCCAATTAATTATAGTTGATACAACTATCAACATATAGTTGATAATGTGCTTTTATATATATATATATATATATACATACACACACACACACACACACCTAATTTCATTTTTTTAAACTTGAGCTTTATCTTCTTCAGTTGCTATTTTATGAAATTCTTGGAGTCAGTACAAACTTCTAAGTGATAACTTTGGGGCTTCTGCATCTGTTTTAAAGCTGCTCAGGGAGGCAGGTTTTTGAGTAGGGGTACAACTAGTAATGGTCTGAAGTCAGCACAACCATTGCTAAGCCTGGGAAGACCAATGTGTTGTAATGTACAGATCTGTAGCCAGGGTCCTTAATATGCGGGCTTCGTGTCTCAAAACTCCCTTTCATAAACATGCAGCTCATTATCATTTTGCCCCAGAAGACTCTCAAAATTAACTTATTCTCTCACTTTAAGTCAAGTCAGCTAAATAATTATGGCATATTTATAATTAGTGACTTTTTATAAGGTAATGCATATCATACCTCAGACTTACCATTTTGTAGGTCTTTTAAAAACAAAAGGTCAGTAGGTTTCCCCTACCTGAAGACTGTGCGGGTGTACCATTTGCCATTGGCTCCTGGCTGCCAGCCCAAGACGACATGAAGTCAGCTAAAGAGAGTAAACTTAATCAGTTGATAGCATCTGTAATGTGTTTTTGAGCTATCATTTTCAAGTAAATATCAGCACCATCTCTTTTGAGAGTTGGGGGAAGAGGGTTTGGGGGGACTGCTGTTACAAAGATCCCATTGAGCTGCTTTAGTATTGTAATAATATCTTAAACCAAAGAGCCATATTCCATCTTAATCTCCTTTTCCATAAATTTTAAACTTTGCTCATTAAAAAAAAAAAACCAAACCTCTCCATTGAAATACATTCTTTATTAGGCAAATAATTATTATAACACCTTTTATAAATTATATTATTTGTTTGACCCTCATAATCTGGTAAAGTACTTAGAGCAGATATAAAATTATCCCCATTTTTTGAATAAGAAAATAGGTTCAGAGAGATTAAGTGACTTGAATGTTAATTCAGCAGTGCCAGGATTTGAAACTAGGTCATTACTTCTGAATCGGTGCCTTTTCTCACTGTAGTTCCGTGCTTTCTACTTCACAGAATTATAAGCGTGATAATTTACTTCTCATATTTTTCATTCAGAAGTGCATTGATTTGGTGAACTAAGCGATTTCTGCCCATGTTCCTGGTTTTCAAACACTCATCGGTAAAGAACTCCCTTTGAAAGTTTTCATGAACATCTTTTATCTCATCTTTCAAAGAAGGAAAAATGACTAGTGATTGGTCAGATTCCAGTTCCAGGGAAAACATTAGAAAAGACAATGGGTACTAGTGTGCTCACGGCTTTCCTACAGGTAGCACACGTGATCGTGTGGCACCTCCTCCACAGCAAGGTGCACACTTGGCCTATCACCAAGCCGGTTGTGAAGTCCTGGATCCCAGCCTCAAGCCAATAATCTCCTCGTCTTCAATGAGCGGAGGGTAAATGTACAATAGGAAGATTTCTACAAATGAAACATCCTTAAAACAAGCTCTAAAAATACTGTGATGGCTTTCACATTTCCCAGAATTCTTATATACAATATGGTTGAACTCTTCTCAGAAAAAGAAATTTGAATTGCAAAATCTTAAAGATGTCTTAAAATAGGTGACCTTTAAGGTACACTCTAAACTTGAAACTGATACTTGAACACTCCTTCACAGTCTAATTTGATATTGTCAGAATGAATAAGGAATTACAGCTCTACTAAGTTCAGAGTTCGGTTCAGTTCAGTTGCTCAATCGTGTCCGACTCTTTGTGACCCCATGGACTGCATAACGCCAGGCCTCCCTGTCTGTCACCAACTCCCAGAGGTTACTCAAACTCATGTCCATCGAGTCAGTGATGCCATCCAGCCATCTCATCCTCTGTCGTCCCCTTCTCCTCCTGCCCCCAATCCCTCTCAGCTTCAGAGTCTTTTCCAATGAGTCAACTCTTCACATGAGGTGGCCAAAGTACTGGAGATTCAGCTTTAGCATCATTCCTTCCAAAGAAATCCCAGGGCTGATCTCCTTCAGAACGGACTGGTTGGATCTCCTTGCAGGCCAAGGGACTCTCAGGAGTCTTCTCCAACACCACAGTTCAAAAGCATCAATTCTTCGGCACTCAGCTTTCTTTATAGTCCAACTCTCACATCCATACGTGACTACTGGAAAAACTATAGCCTTGACTAGATGGACCTTTATATGTTATCTAGGTTGGTCATAACTTTTCTTCCAAGGAGCAAGCATCTTTTAATTTCATTGGAAATTATTTAATTGTAGAAGGGAATGGCAAACCACTTCAGTATTCTTGCCTTGAGAACCCCATGAACAGTATGAAAAGTTCAGAGTAGTTGTCTCAAATAGTTATTAATGTGATTTTACTTGGGGGCTTCCCTTCCCTTGTGGCTCAGCTGGTAAAGGATCCATCTGGGTTGGGAAGGTCCCCTAGAGAAGGGAAAAGCTACCCACTCCAGTATTCTGGCCTGGAGAATTCCATGGACTGTATAGTTAATGCGGCTGCACAGAGTCAGACACGACTGACTGACGTTGACTTTACACTTTCCCTGGTGGCTTAGTGGTGAAGAATCGCCTGCCAATGCAGGAGCTGTGAGTTTGATTCCTGGGTTGGGAAGATCCATTGGAGAAGGAAGTGGCAACCCACTCTGGTATTCTTGCCTGGGAATTCCCATGGACAGAGGAGTCTAGCGGACTACAGTCCATAGGCTTGCGAGTGTCCAACATGACTTAGTGACTAGACAGCAACACAGTTTTACATGATTGATTATTTCTTCCTATTTAATAGATTAAGCTTCACCTTTAGGACAGGATTTTTCCACCTCAGCACCACTGACATTTGGACTGGGTAATTCTTTGTTGTTGAGGATGTCTGCTCATTGTAGGATGTTTCACATTCAGTTCAGTTCAGTCACTCAGTCGTGTCCGACTCTGCAAACCCATGAATCGCAGCACGCCAGACCTCCTTGTCCATCACCAACTCCCGGAGTTCACTCAAACTCACATCTATCGAGTCAGTGATGCCTTCCAGCCATCTCATCCTCTGTCGTCCCCTTCTCCTCCTGCCCCTGATCCCTCCCAGCATCAAGGTCTTTTCCAATGAGTCAACTCTTCGCATGAGGTGGCAAAAGTATTGGAGCTTCAGCTTTAGCATCATTCCTTCCAAAGAAATCCCAGGGCTGATCTTTAGGATGGACTGGTTGGGCCTCCTTGCAGCCCAAGGGACTCTCAAGAGTCTTCAGCACCACAGTTCAAAAGCATCAGTTCTTCGGCACTCAGCTTTCTTCACAGTCCAACTCTCACATGCATACATGACCACTGGAAAGACCATAGCCTTGACTAGACGGACCTTTGTTGGCAAAGTAACATCTCTGATTTTTAATACGCTATCTAGGTTGGTCATAACTTTCCTTCCCAGGAGTAAGCGTCTTNCCACAGTTCAAAAGCATCAGTTCTTCGGCACTCAGCTTTCTTCACAGTCCAACTCTCACATGCATACATGACCACTGGAAAGACCATAGCCTTGACTAGACGGACCTTTGTTGGCAAAGTAACATCTCTGATTTTTAATACGCTATCTAGGTTGGTCATAACTTTCCTTCCCAGGAGTAAGCGTCTTTTAATTTCATGGCTGCAATCACCATCTGCAGTGATTTTGGAGCCCAAAAAAAAAAAAAAATCTAACACTGTTTCCCCTGTTTCCCCATCTGTTTCCCATGAAGTGATGGGACTGGATTCCATGATCTTAGTTTTCTGATTGTTGAGCTTTAAGCCAACTTTTTCACTTTCCTTTTTCACTTTCAACAAGAGGCTTTTTAGTTCCTCTTCACTTTCTGCCATAAGGGTGGTGTCATCTGCATATCTGAGGTGATTGATATTTCTCCCGGCAACCTTATTTAACCTTACTTTTTTTGTCTCTGTGGATTTGCCTATTTAGGAAATTTCATATAAATGGTGTGCAGTAGTCTTTTGTATCTGCCTTCTTGTAGTTAGAATGTTTTCAAGGTTCAATTGTGTTGTGTTCATTTAACAGTATTACATTCCTTTTTATGACTAAATAATATTCCTATAACACATTTTTATGGTTTTTATTTCTCTTTCATAGATACCCAGTTAGGGGTATTAATAGATACCTATGTTTAACCTTTTGAGGAACTGCCAAACTTTTCTACAGTAACTATACCATTTTCCATTTCCATAGACAACATATTAAAATTCCAACTTCTATCCTTGCCCATACTTGTTACTGTCTGTCTCTCTCATAATGGCTGTCCAAGTGGGTGTGTCTATCTAATTGTGGCTTTGATTTGCATTTCCCAAATGACTAATGAAATTGAGCATTTTTTCAAGTGCTTCTTGGCCATTTGTATACCTTTTGAGAACTGTCTGTTCAAATCCTTTGCCTGTTTAATTGGCTTGTCTTTTTATTGTTGTTTGTAAGAGTTGTTTATTATGAGTACTAGAACCTTACCAGATACATGGTATACAGACATTTTCTCCCATTCTGAGGGTTCTATTCATTTTCCTCATAGTGTTATTTGAATCACAGACATTTTTAATTTTAGTGAATTCCAAATTACCTATTTTTTTCTTTGCTTGTGTTTTTCACCTGTGTTTCCTTCTAAGAATTTTTATAGTTTCAGCTCTTAAATTTAACTCTTTGATCCATTTTAAGTTAATTTTTATATGAGGCAGGGACCAAACTTTCTTCTTTTACATGTTGATACCCAGTTGTCCCACCACTATTTGTTGAAAAGCTAATTTCTCCACTGAATGAGTTCAGTGCCCTGGTTGAAATCAACTGATCATAAATGTATGGTTTTATTTCTGGACAATCAATTCCATTCCATCAGTCTACACGCCTAATTCTATGTCAGTAATACACTGCTTGATTGCTATTTTTTCATACTAAGTTTTGAAATTGGGAAATATGAGCCCTCTTTTTTTTTTTTTTCCAAAAATTATTTGGCTACTCTGCGTTTCTTGCCAGTCTGCATGAATTTTAGGATCAGCTTGTCCATTTCTGAAAAATGGAAGTTGGAATTTTGATAACAAAATTGCATTGAACTTGTTAGATCACTTTAGGTTATGTTGCCATGTTAACAACATTAAAGTCTTCCAGTTTGTGAACAGAGGATATCTTTTCCATTTCTGTAGATCTTTAATTTCTTTACAGTGTTTTGTAGGTTTCAGAATACAACTCTTTTTGCTTCTTTGGTTACGTTTATCCCTAAGTATTTTATACTTTTTGAAGCTATTGTAAATGTTTTTTTAGTTTCATTTTCAGATTATTCATAGCTGCAGTATAATAAAGCAACTGATATTTTGTGTCATTTTATATCCTGCAACTGCTGAATTTATTGACTCTAGTTTTAAGATTTGCTATAAGTAAGATCCTGTAATTTGCAAGGAGAAATATTTCTCTTTTTTTCCAATCTGGATTCTTTTTACCTCTGTTTCTGGCTCATTTCCCTAGCTAGAACCTCCAGCGTAATGCTAAGTAGCAGTGGTGAAGGTGGGCGTGCTTGTATTGGTCCTGAATTCAAGGGTAAATTTTTCAGTTTTAAGTATGTTGTTAGCTGTGGGTTTTTCATAGATATACTATATCAGATTGAAGATATATTCCGTCCTTTCCTAGTTTGTTAAATGTTTTTTTTATTATGAAAGGGTGTTGGATTTTGTCAAATACTCTTTTTGCATCTATTGAAATGATTATGTGGTTTTGCTTTCAGTCTCTTGTATAGTTTATTACACTAATTGATTTCACACATTGAACCAACCTTGTATTCTTGGGATTACTCTTAACTTGATTATGGTTTATAACAGTTTTTGTATGCATTTAGATTCAGTTTGCCAGTATTTTGCTGAGAATTTTGCACTTCTCTTTAGAAGGGATGGGCTTCCCTGGTGGCTCAGATGATAAAGCATCTGTCTACAATGCGGGAGACCTGGGTTCGATCCCTGGGTTGGGAAGATCCCCTGGAGAAGGAAATGGCAATCCACTCCAGTACTATTGCTTGGAAAATCCCAGAGAAGGAGGAGCCTCGTAGGCTACAGTCCATGGAGTCGCAAAGAGTCGGACATGACTGAGCGACTTCACTTCACTTGGAAGGGATAGTGTTCTGTAGTCTCATTGTAATATATTTTCCTGGCTTTGATACCATGATACTGGCCTCAGACCAAGTTAGGAAGTGTTCCCTCCTCTCCTGTTTTTCATTCTTCTTTAAACATTTGGTTGAATTCACCAGCTGAACCATCTGAGTTTTGGAATTTTTTTGATTACTGAATTAATCTCTTTGTTATAGGTCTATTCACATTTTCTGTAGTTTTTAAGACAGTTTTGGTAGTTTGTTTCTAGAAATGTGTACATTTCATATGGGTTATCTAATTGGTTGGTATACAATTGTTCATTTATTCCTTTATAATCCTTTTATTTTCTCTAAGGTCAGCAGTAACCCTTCACACTTCAATTTCTGATTTTGGCCATTTAATTCTTCTCTTCCCTCCACCCCCACGATTGGTCAGTGTAGCTAACCAGTTTTATTGATTTTTTTTCATTGCAGTAACTTTGGGTTTTCTTGATCTTTTCTATTGTTTTTCTAGTCTCTATTTCTCTTTTCCACTCTAGTCTTTACTATTCTTTTATTTATGCTTCTTTTGGTTTCTTAGTGTGAGAGATAAAGCTATTGATTTCAGCACTTTATTCTTTATAAGATAAACACAGCTATAAATTTCCCTCTTCACACTGCTTTTGCTGCATCCCCTGAAATTTATTTTTGTTTTCATTTACCTTAAGGTATTTTCTCATTTCACATGTGATTTTTTTTATGTGACTTTGTTTCTTTCTTCCACTGGTTATTTGGAATGTTTGTTTGATTTATATATGTGTGTGTGTGTGTGTGTGTGTGTGTGAATTTTCCAGGCTTACTTCTGTTAATTTCTGACTTTATTCTTTTGTGGTCAGAGAATATAATTTGTATGATTTTAGCCTTCTAAATTTTATTTTATGGCCTAATGTATCATCTATCCTAGAGGATGGTCCATGTGTACTTGACAAGAATTAATATTCTTACTTTGTAATTTGGAGTGTTTGACAGTTGTCTTTTAGATTTAATTGTTGTAGGGTGGTAGTCAAGTCTTCATATCCATGCGAATCTTCTGTCTAGTTCTATTGTAGACAGAAAGTGAGAGTATTAAAAATTTCAGCTACTTTTGCTTCATATATTTTGGGACTCTGTTGTTACGTGTGTATATATATATATATTTGTTATCCACTTTTATCATTATACAGTCATCTTTGTCCCTAGGGACAATTTTTTTGTCTTATTTTGTCTGATACGAGTAGCCACTCTAGCTGTCTTGTGCTGTTGACATGGAATATCTTTTTCCACCCTTTTATTTTCAGTTTATCTGTGTGTGAGATGAGTATCTGTAGACAGCATATAGTGGATCACTTTTTAAAATTCATTCTGCCAACCTCTGCCTTTTGAGGATTTAATCTATTGATATTTAATGGAATTACTGATAAGGAGGACTCTTGTTCTTCATTTCCTCCATTATGACCTTCTTTTGTATTAAATAGTTTTGTAGTGTGATAGTTTTAACTCCCTTCATTTCTTTCACTATACTTTTTGGGTTATTTTCTTACTGGTTACCCTAGAGATTACATATTGTCTCTGTATATCTCTTATATCAAATTATCTGTTACTGTTACAGATTTCCTCTTTATATATTGTGTGCCTGACCACCTAGATTTATAATTATTGTTGATACTGTTGTCTTTTCAATAAGAAAGGGAAAAGGTTTTACAAACAAAAGATATATTTACACTGTTTTGTGCATTTATATGGCATTCCCTTCTAGCTCAGTTGGTAAAAAATCTGCAATGCAAGAGACCCAGGTCTGATTCCTGGATCAGGAAGAGCACCCCCTGGAGAAGGAAATGGCAGCCCACTGCAGTATTCTTGCCTGGGAAGCCCCATGGACAGAGGTTATGTAGTTACCTTTCCTGGCGTACTTTATTTCTTCACGTGTATTTGATTTACTGTCTCCTGTTTCTTTGTATCAGCCTGAAGAACTCCCATTAGCAGTTGTCAGAGGGCAGGTTTGCTAATGATGAGCTGCTTGAGTCTTTATTTGAAAATGCAGTTTCTGCTTCATTTTTGAAGAACTGTGCTGCCAGATATGGACCTCTTGGTTAATTCTGACTCTTAGAGCACTTTGAACATGTCGTCGTGCTGTTCTCCAGCCTGACCCGGCATAGTTTCTGTTGAGAAATCACTTGAACATAGTGAGTTGCTTCTCTCTTGCAGTTTTCTGTATTTAACTTTTGATAGTTCATGATGTGTCTGTGTGTGGATATTTTTAAGTCTATTCTTATGTAGTCTGTTGGGTTTCTTGGCTATTTTTTATTTTTTTCCCATTTCAAGTCTACTGATTCTTCTGCCTGCTCACATCTGCTGTTGAGCCCCAATAATGAATTTTTCATTTATTATACTTTCCTGCTCTCAAATTTTGGTTAAGTTTTATAATATCTGTTTATTAATCTACTCAGTTTAGTGACACATTCTTGTTTTTACTTTGCTTTAGTTCTTTAGACACATTTTACCTTTTGTCATGGAACACAGTTAAAATAGCCTTGTCTAGAAAGATCAACATCTGGGCTTCCTCAGGCAGCTTCCTGTCTGACTCTTTGAACTAATTCTGTAAAGGCTGCATTCTTTGTCCATTGTGGACCCTGAAGCCTCTGTTCCCTTAGCTTGGTGTCAGCTAATGGTTGAACAGTGATTTTATTAAATATCTGCAAACAAAACCATCTTCCAGTCTCTGCCCAGGGGCTCAGGGTATCTTTTAGGATGAGCTTTTAACTCTCACTCGTAGAGCTCACAGCTCTGCCTTAGCCTTTACCTCCAGCTTCCATAGAGCTTCAAGGTCAATAAGAGGTGAAATTCTAAGGGCCTTCCTTAGGCCATGATTGTGGTCTAGATTTGCAGAATTATGTCAGAGCTTTTCATAGCTCTAGACTTTCCTGCTAAGCTTTCTGGTTAGTTCATTGTGTGCCCCCAATTGTTATTCATCACCTCAGACAACAGCAACCTAAGACATCAGCATGAACACTGCCAACAAACGTGCCCCAACGTCCAGACCATAGTGGCACTTGAGCACTAAGCTAGGTCGAGTTAGGCAAAATAAAGACAATCTTTTTGAGGTAGTCTTCCAGGGAGCCACTAGAATGGTCAGAACAAATACTTAGAATTCTTTGCAAATGAAGTTTATTTTGCTATCTCTGGTGCTTGGAATAAGGGCTGTTGTTTTCAAGACTACTAGTAAACTGGAGAGTAGGGGGCGGGACTGGGTAAGTTAAAAACCCTGCAGAGTTTGCTGTTCTTACCAAGAATCAGTCTGTGGGTGGGGGTGGGTGGAGACTGGTGTTGGAATAAGCCTCATCTGGGTTGCTGCAAGCCTTTGAGGGTTCCAAAGAAAAGTGGATTCTGACAGTTTATGCCTTTTTTCTTTGTTCTTATGTGGGGGTGGAATCTGGAGTTCCTTACTCCACCATTTTTCTAATTTCATTCTTTTAAAAAAATTTTTTATTGAAATATATTTGCTTTACAGTGTTGTTAGTCTCTGCTGTACAGCAGAGTGAATCAGTTATACATGTTTCCACTCCTTTTTAGGTTCATTTCCCATATTGGTAATCACAGAGTGCTAATTCCACTTCTATATTAAAATCACTTTTTGTGAAACCCAATTTTTTTTTTTTTTTCTGAAGTCTTTCCCAGTTCTGAATAATGGAAAATACTACTGTGGTTGGGAAAATGAATTCACATTCGCCAAAAGCCAGCATTGGAGCTCTTGCAAACTGTTTTACTATTGGTCTTAACTTTACAATCTGTTGTCTTGTGTATCACTGTATAAGTGGTCTTGAACCATCACAAGTTCAACTTTGGAACAAATGGGGTTTCAGGTTTTTTGTAAAGAGGTTGCAGTTGTTTGAAAAGTGCATATGTATGCCTTCTGCACCGCACTGTCTTAGGGCAGCTGGCAGACATTTCAGGCCGCTCTGTGGCGGTGCCTCCGCCGCCCAGCAGTTGTGGTAGTAGTGCTGTCTTTACCTGTACTGCGGTGTCTGGGCAGCTGACTGTTGTAGTGATAGTTTTCAAACTACTCTGAGGAACTTTCAGGAACTGTACTGATAACTCCAGAAGCTGGGGTTTAGCACAGGGAAACCTACCCAGCTTTTATTACATACCTCATTTCCAGTGACGCTTTTCTTTGAAGAAAGAATTCCAGGGTTTTAAATTTTATTTAAAATGCCATTTGCCATATTATATTTTTATGTGAATTTAGTGAAGTTAACTGAAAATAGAAAAATTACTTGCTGATACAGGGATTAAAATGTTGGGTTTCTGTATATAATAAACTCAGGACAGTTTTAGAAATTGTGAATATGCACCAAATAGTCGACCCATGGCTTCATCTGCTTGCTCCTTATACTTAAACAGATGTACATTTTGTTCAGTAATACAGGGAGAAAAATCAGAGAACATGTGTAAAGTATGGGAATATATCACTGAATACAGTATCTTTAGAATGAAATACAAATAAGAATTTTGTGTAGTATACTTTATTTTGCTTTCTTGCAATAGAACATTACTCACCTCATCCCCACAACTCCATGTAAAATATGTCTTTTCACTTGTCACAAATGCTATTAAAAGGCATGTGTACAGAAACAAGGATTGCTTATCACTGAATCAAGACTTTCCATTGTGACTCATAGAAAACTTTTTAACAACTAACTTACTTACCTTTCCTTTTCTAATTCTATAAAATTTAGAAATTTTGATTATTCCATAATAGAGACTAAAGTTTTAATTCAGTGACATCAGTTCCCCTATTGCTGCTGCCTATTTTGTCTTCTATCACTCAGCAATTCTGCCTGTTTATTTCATTCAGTTCAGTTGCTCAGTCGTATCTGACTCTTTGCGACCCCATGAATTGCAGCACACCAGGCCTCCCTGTCCATCACCAACTCCCGCAGTTCACTGAGACTCACGTCCATCGAGTCGGTGATGCCATCCAGCCATCTCATACTCTGTCGTCCCCTTCTCCTCCTGCCTNAGGTGTTTCTTGACTTCCTACTTTTGCATTCCAGTCCCCTATAATGAAAAGGACATCTTTTTTGGGCGTAAGTTCTAAAATGTCTTGTAGGTCTTCATAGAGCCATTCAACTTCAGCTTCAGTGTTATTGGTTGGGGCATAGACTTGGATTACTGTAATATTGAATGGTTTGCCTTGGAGACGAACAGGGATCATTCTGCCGTTTTTGAGATCGCATCCAAGTACTGCATTTCGGACTCTTTTGTTGACCATGATGGCTACTCCATTTCTTCTGAGGGATTCCTGCCTGCAGTAGTAGATATAATGGTCATCTGAGTTAAATCCACCCATTCCAGTCCTTTTTAGTTCACTGATTCCTAGAATGTCGACATTCACCCCTGCCATCTCTTGTTTGACCACTTCCAATTTGCCTTGATTCATGGACCTGACACTCCAGGTTCCTATGCAATATTGCTCTTTACAGCATCAGACCTTGCTTCTATCACCAGTCCCATCCACGGCTGGGTATTGTTTTTGCTTTGGCTCCATCCCNTGCCATCTCTTGTTTGACCACTTCCAATTTGCCTTGATTCATGGACCTGACACTCCAGGTTCCTATGCAATATTGCTCTTTACAGCATCAGACCTTGCTTCTATCACCAGTCCCATCCACGGCTGGGTATTGTTTTTGCTTTGGCTCCATCCCTTCATTCTTTCTGGAGTTAATTCTCCACTGATCTCCAGCAGCATACTGGGTACCTACTGACGTGGGGAGATCCTCTTTCAGTATCCTATCATTTTGCCTTTCATACTGTTCATGGGGTTCTGAAGGCAAGAATACTGAAGTGGTTTGCCATTCCCTTCTCCAGTGGACCACATTCTGTCAGACCTCTCCACCATGACCTGCCCATCTTGGGTGGACCCACAGGCTTAGTTTCATTGAGTTAGACAAGACACTGTATATTACCATTAGTGAAATAGATCGCCAGTCCAGGTTCGATACATGCAACAGGGCACTGAGGACCGGTGCACTGGGATGACCTGAGGGATGGGACAGGGAGTGAGGTGGGAGGGGGGTCAGGATGGGGGATATGTACACTTGTGGCTGATGCATGTCAATGTGTGGTAAAAACTACCACTATATTGTAAAGTAAATAGCTCCAATTAAAATATCAAAAAAAGGAGTTGGTGAGAGTTGTTACAGTACAGATTTTGGTGGGCCTTGTTATTGCTCGGGCTTTATTTTTAAAACAGAAAGGCAGTTTGATAGAGCTGTGGAAATGTGGCTTGAGGCTGATAATGGAAACAATGTGAGGTTTTCGGGCCATGGTTTCCAAACTCTGTTTAAAGACAAAGTTTGCTGGTAAGCCTGGCATTCCACTTTCAGTTTTACTGGTTTTAGCAAACAGCTTCACTGATTTGATTGCTTCCTGTATAGTTTAATATTATGATTCCAAATGTATAAAATATGCTTTGTCAGCATAAAGTCACTTTTACATGTTTTATGTATTGAATATATTGCATAAAGTTTAATGTTTTAAAACAGGATTTTGCTGCTAAGGGCTTGACAATTCCTTTTTTAGGAAAATGAAGTAGATCAGGTTAAAACTACAAACGAGAATAGTTTTGAGGTTCTTGTGTTCAGGTTTCTTTGGTAATATTACACAGTAGAGTTCTTTTCATAAATATTTAATGATATCAGATATTAGATGGCTGTAATGGCTGAAGTGTTCAAAGGATGCTACAATATTCATGACTCATGACTGAAATGACATTAAGACTATCTCTCTTCAAAATTATATCATTTATTTGTTTGGAATGTTTGTTAATACAGGTGTCCCAGAGCCTTTCTTCCTTTCTTGTCCTCTTGTGACCTGTCCACTGCAGCACTTCCGGTGGGGAGTTCCCAAAGTGTGTCTGTGTGTATGTGTGAGTGTGTGCGTGTGTGTGTGTTGCTCAGTCGTGTCTGACTCTTCACGACTCCATGGACTGTAGCCCGCCAGGTTCCTCTGTCCATGAGATTCTGCAGGCAAGAATACTGGAGTGGATAGCCATTCCCTTCTCCAGAGGATCTTCCCGATCCAGGGATCAAACCAGGGTCTCTGCATTGCAGGCAGATTCTTTTCCATCTGAACCACGCTGAATGATACATAATCATGTCTTTTGGAAAATGGATGAATAAAGAAGTAAAAAAACACAAAACTTAACAATTCTACAAATGTTTTGTTTATTGGAGTGGGGTGTCGGAAGAGCTGCTGGTAAAAGAGGATGTGAAGAGGAGAGATATCTGCCTTAATTTCCTTGTAGCCCAACCCCATTCAGCCAGATCCTAACATACTTCACTGAAAACAAATTTCCCATTCAGTAACACATAATAACCTAAAGATCAAGGCATCTTAACTGGGCTGTTTTTAGATGAAAGAACTGTTCATTTGGCTTGAAAAGATACTTGTTCCAGAAAGTATCTGCCTAAGTTTTTTCTTATTTACCTCAGGTTTTTTGGTTAGCTATTAACCAGAATTTCAGACCTCATTTTAGTTCTCATGTCTAACTACAATGTAAGGAAAAGTGAGGCTTGAGGGAAGATGAGAAGATACTTAGGAATAGATGAGACAATTAAACTACAATTATGATGGTATGTACTTTTCAGTGAGGATGATTAATATAATGTCACAGAATTTTCTTTGGTAGTGTTAAAAATGCTAACTTGAAGGTACTAGTCTGAAAAACATACATAAAAATAGTGGGGGAGGTGAAGAAAAGGAAGGAAAAAAGCCCATGGCCCTATTTGTAGTGCCCAAATACCCCTTTTCAGTTCAACTCTAAAGTGAAGATTACAGAATTCATTTTAGATTTTTTGGTTTTGGAACTATTTTTCACTCCGTAGGTAAATTGTGCATCTTTTGATCTTCTTCCGTTTTAGCTTTCTCATGGTTTGATGCTCAATTCTGTACAGGATAGAGTTGTTAACAAAAGAGTAATTAAAAAAAATGTTCCCCCATTGGTTAAAATTGAAAGGGAAATTGAGGTTAGAAATGTATCTGAGAAATTAAATTATAGAAAAATTATATTTAATTATCAACCTATTAAATTATCATCGACAAACCAACTTGCTGTCCTATAGCAAGTGTTCTTGCCTGGAGAATCCCAGGGATGGGGGAGCCTGGTGGGCTGCCATCTGTGGGGTCGCACACAGTCAGACACGACTGAAGTGACTTAGCAGCAGCAGCAAATGTACCACGAAATATAGTACCCATATAGAATAAAACTTTCAACCTATTTANTGCCTGGAGAATCCCAGGGATGGGGGAGCCTGGTGGGCTGCCATCTGTGGGGTCGCACACAGTCAGACACGACTGAAGTGACTTAGCAGCAGCAGCAAATGTACCACGAAATATAGTACCCATATAGAATAAAACTTTCAACCTATTTAATGAATGACTGATGATCATTAGTCCTTTGGGTTTAGAAGTAACTGAGGAGGTGCCACTCTTGCCTCAGTATTATTTCGAAATCTTGTTTATAAACCATATAATTTCCAAGGCTGTGAGTCTGGCACCTTTCCAGGTATTAACTACTGTAACAAAGATAGAATTTGGTTTTATTTACCTACTGATTAAAGTCTTAATTTAAACCTCACCCCCTAATATGAGAAATAACATGTGCTCTGAGCCACACCTAGTCCCAGCACTCTGTATTCTTTCTTAAATGAGTGCCTAAAATGAGAAATTTAACAAGTATGATGGTCAGTAGCACTCAGCCCCCTCAAAGTTTTTTTTAGAAAGTAGTACAGGATAATTTATTAAGTTATTTGACAGAATTTACACATGATTTTTTTTAAGAAATGAAAATTATGAGAAATAGAAAAAAATTAAAGACATGGCAGAAGAATTATTACCGTAGAACCAAAGGTTGCAGGAACTAACACTCCAGATTTACTGGGCGTAATGGACTTAGAACAGGGAGAAACAAAAGACAACCCATACTGGTTCTGAGGGCCTCAATAATCCTACATTTAATAAAATTATTCACTCTGCCCTTAGGGCTTGGGAATTAGGTAAAATTACCAAGGTAACTAGAAAATGGTTGTCATGAAGTTACCTGCTTAGGGTACTCTAATAATAAAAGACATGTTTTTAGAACCTATGGAAAAGTTGGCCCAAGAAGCATATGAGGAAGCCAGAGAAGCAAACCCCTACAGAACTGTGCTGTCCGTTTTACAGTGGCTAGCTTTGGATGTTTATGAAGTCTTATCAGCTCCTTTCTCTTTCCACAGAGGCTGTTGAAGTATCTGTCATTTCTGTGGTTGGTCATCTTTTTGCTCCCAGATACATGATTTTTAAAAGTACCTTTGGTTCCCAGGGCCCTTTGAGTGAGGGTTTATTCAAAATGCTTGGTGACTTGATTCTAGGATTATGTGATGAGGCATTCCCTTTTTATGTCTTATCACTCATTTTAACATTCATTGAACACACTGCATGAAAGATATGTTCAGAACTTTCAGTGGCCATTGATACCAGTGATGGCAGATAACCATGGGGAGACGTCTATTTAGACAAAAGCGATAGTAGACAAGTTTGATCCCGAAGAAAAGGTTTGTTACTGCTGGTTTTCTCTAAACTAGCCAGTGTGGGTGGGGAGAGTGCCAGGTAGCAAAAATGTTTCCCCAGGGCAGACCAGGAATCACTGTTTGAACCATTGTGTTATTATAACCCACTTCTCACTTGATAATAAGAGTTCAGTTTTTCTATTTTTTACTCCTCCTCCGGACATTCTGTTTCTCTTACGATTCTCGGTTTTCATGTTAAGCACTGCATATTTAAAGGTTTCAGTCTAGTTAAGTCCAAATCCATTTTAAGACTATAGTCTTAAAAGTTATAGAGAAAAGGTGGTTTAGTCACTAAATTGTGTCTGACTCTTGCAACCCCATGGACTATAGCTAGCTGGGCTCCTCTCCCCATGGGATTCTCCGGGCAAGTGTATTGGAGTGGGTTGCCGTTTCCTTCTCCAATATTTAAAAGGTACTTAGACTTATTAGAGGACACCACTCATTTTACTGATGCACTGTTAAGATTTTGTGTGTGTATTAGTCACTCAGTTGTGTCCAACTCTTTTCTACCCCATGGACTGTAGTCCACCAGGTTGCTCTGTCCATGGAATTCTCCAGGCAGCAATACTGGAGTGGGAAGCCATTCCCTTCTCCAGGGATCTTGCAGACCTAGGGATTGAACCCAGGTCTCCTGCATTGCAGGCAGATTCTTTACCATCTGAGCCACCAGGGAAGCCCAACAGTGTTAGTTGGTCAATCAATTATTTGACTTTAAAATGCTGAGGTTATGGAGACTGGATTAGAATATTTCAAGCAGTATTAAAAGTAANGGGATTGAACCCAGGTCTCCTGCATTGCAGGCAGATTCTTTACCATCTGAGCCACCAGGGAAGCCCAACAGTGTTAGTTGGTCAATCAATTATTTGACTTTAAAATGCTGAGGTTATGGAGACTGGATTAGAATATTTCAAGCAGTATTAAAAGTAATACCTCTAAGAATTTAATAAAGCTTATAAACCTCTCTTTCTCTGTTGCTCTGTCTGGAAAGGACCGTCTGACTCTGTCTGTAGGCAGTCATTCTGTGTGGTGTGATTGGTGGACAAGGAGTAAACAACTTACTGTAAATGGGCACCATGCCAGCTGGCTTCATGCAGCATCAAACTTGTGATTTGCAGTCAGGGTTAGGAAAATGCCTTTTAACTTATTCATTTCCGCTTCTTTTAAACAGGGGAAAAAGGAACAACTGTACTGATGCATTAAGTACCTCATAAGGTCTTTTAAGGCTTACAAGATCTTTTAGGAATTCCTCGGAAGTTATTAGTACTATTTCACAGGATCTGAATACGTCCCACATAAATAACAATGATACGTTTTAAAAGGCAGTTTTAATCATTAAAAGGAATTTTTTTAATTGGTTTGTTCTCACCTCGTGTATTTGAGATTATATTTGGGAATTTCTCTGACCTAGTTTCAAAAAATTCAATTTACTGGCCAATTTATTTTGGGAAAAAAATATGATATAAAAAACAGGTTTTGTTTTTTTTTACTTAGATAAGATAAACCCAAAGATACCTTTCCTCTAAAGGTATAGTATGCCCAGAGCAATTGTTTGGAGCTGGTAAATCATTCAGCCACCTGAGCCAACTGAATGTCATCCCTACATGAAAAGTGGAGGCTCCTGAATTCTGTACAATTTTTTACTGATAAACTAGCCAAGGCCTAATGGTCTTCTTGAATATTCTATTATATTTATCCATAATGCAAAAGATGGTTGTGGTTAGTTTTTTTTTTTTTAATTAAGATTCGAGCTGTTTTGTGGAATCAAATTACTAATATGTAGGTTTTTAACAGATTTTTGTTTACTTGTAAATTGGATGAAAGCAGTTTTGTCTAAATTGACAAAATTTTAATTTTAAAAATTAAAGCATTAAGATCTTAAAAAATATATGTTTTGGACAATAAAAATTAACTACATTATAAAAGTTTTCTTTGGGTGAAAAGAAATTTACTAAGTTGGCATATGTTTCCCTTTCTAAGAAATTTCATAGAAATCCCTGTCTGTCCTTTTAATGCCTTTTAAAGACTTTTGATTTTAGAGCCTGCCTTTCTTTCACTGTTAAAATAGGGGAAATTTTTTTTTTTTAGTGTTTTTAACTTTTCTTGGGCCATGACTCCCTTTGAGAACAACTGACCTTCTCCCAAAGAAAAATGAAACACACATACATACAATATTTTATCATTTTATCAATGAGGAAATTCTTAGAACTAACTCAAGCTCATTCATGAAACTCAAGTCAGTAAGTAAGCCCTATGGGTCTGTCAACATTGCAGAAAATACAATCTAGAAGGCTAGGTTTGAAATCTCTATTGTTAACAATGTTTAAGGAACTCAAATAATGTGAAACTTTTTTCCTCTTGAAAACTAAAAAAGCAAGTCAAACTAGGATTGGCATTTGTCATTTCATCCAATAATGCTTTACTTATTTTGAACTTAAGCATTAGGCTGAAAAATTAAGATAGTTGGTGCTATAAATAATACTAAGAAACTGACCATTAGCTCTAAAAGTATTCATGGCAGTTTACCAAAAAAAAAAAATTAAGTTGACATTTATTTTAATATGAATTAAGCTAAACAATTAGCAATAACAGAGGCACCAGATTGTGTGCCCCAAGTATGTAAAATATAAATTACATGTTCTGTCACCTCTAACTGGTGCAAAGACTGTGATGAGTAAAAAATAGCTAATCATCAAATCAGAATCCCCTGGGAAATTCTCAGGCTACATACCAGATTTAATAAATTAAAATGGGCTCAGGATTGGTTATTTATGTATTGTGAAAGCCCTCCTATTGCTTCAGGTATTTCTTCTGAGAACTACTAGCAATGTAATAGCGGTGACCATTGTAGGAGTATAATATTGTCTTAGATATTAATAATATTTCCTGGCTGAAAGATAAAACCAGCATGTAAAAAAGACAAGTTATAGAATATGTTGAGATGTTCAGCAATATGAATGGAAATGTTTTTTCTCTGATTCAGAACGTGCTAAATTACAGTTACGGTAAGTAGGGGAACACATGGCATACTTTATACTTCCTCTATAAAACCAAGAAGCTATGTCCAGGATAACCAATTCATGCCATTAAGTGAAATTTTAAGTTCATAATAATGAGTTCTTACTGTACCAATCTCAGAAGAAAATTTTCATAAATATTATTTGGGAACATAAGATAAAGTGCACATAATCTACTGATTGATCTGAGGGTCATTTCACTTATATATCTTTATATATGTGAACATATACATGCATTTATATTTATCATTTATTTAATTCACCATGTAATCTAGTACCAGTGCAAGCGGCATCAGTTATCAAAAGGCAGCACTTTGCTAAGCATTTCTCATCACTGCACTGCATTAAGTGTGTTTACCCATGTATGTGATTGTGCAGAATCTTCAAAAGCTACAAAGAAAAGCAAAAATAAGAGAATGGGAATGTTGTTGGGGATTCAGCTATGCCTGGGATTACATAACAAAAACCACTTGGTCTTTTAGGTCATCTTTAATTTCCCTTCGATGTGTCACAGGCCTCGCTGATCTGTTTGGATTGAAATTAAAATCTGATGCATATAATTAGTTCCTAATAAGCCTGTGGTATAACTGGAAAGTATGACGCTTGCTGGTCTAGGGCAGTGTGTACAAACTACTGTCTTCCAGTTGGAAACTGCTGGACAGCTTCTCCAAGACTAAGGGAAGTCACTCAGTCGTGTCCAACTCTTTGTGACCCCATGGACTGTAGCCTACTAGGCTCCTCCCTCCATGGGATTCTCCAGGCAAGAATACTGGAGTGGGTTGCCATCTCCAAGACTGGTAAGGGGAAAACCTTTGAAAAGAAAGCCATTTCTTTTTCTTGTCATTTTACTTAGCTGAGAAGGTAGTAGAATGAACTAATAATAGGGTGGAAATGTTTTCTAAAAAGCAGTTTATAAAGTGCATTATTAATTGTTAAAAGAACACCATTCCCCCTTCTTTAAGCTTTATGTCCCATGCCATAGCACAGCAGGGAATATTTGAGTTAGGAGACTGTTATGTTAGGTACTGTTTGTTCACTGGGTGGGATAAATAGAGCCCTGGACCCATCTATCCCCAATCCTTTTTTTTTCCCCCCCACAAAAGTACTCTTACCAACATGCTTATAGTTAAAATTTTGACTTTTTAAAGTGTTTTATAATTTTAAGGTAATTTTTTAAAAGTCAGGTGTGTGGAATGTGGGCAAAATGACTAGACACAGATTGGTAGAAAATCCTGGAAGTGTCTGAACGTCATGATGAATAAGTTTGGATTTTATCCAAAGGTAGTGGAGAATCATTGTGTTTTGACCCAGGATTGATTTGCTCTAAGCTGTACCTAAGAAAGAAATTACTCCAGCAGTCGTATGTAAGATAAATTATATATTGCTTTGTTCTGAGGAAGGGAGAGTTGTGGAAGAGAGACTAAATAGAAACGTAGTCACACGACCCATTGATAAAGATCAGGTAAGTGGTAGTAAAAGCAGAAACTGGAGTGGTGGCAGTGGAGAAGGAAACATGCGGACAGATGTGAGACTCACTTGGGCATAGGATTGACCTTGGTTTCTGTCTACACTACAGACATCTTTACAAAGTTACCAATTAGCCGCTTCTATTAAATCCAGTGGACACATTCCAGCGACCTACAGTGTACCAGCCCTATGCTAAATACCAGGGTCCCACTTGTAAAGGCTTCTGTCCATGCGTTTTCGTAACATAACACTCTTTCTAGGTTTCCCTCCTTCTGCCTCTCTGGCCTCCTCTTTTCCAAGTTCCTCCTCCTTGGAGTTTCTCAGAGCTCCATCCAAAGCCGCCTTCTCACTGCTTCAGCTACCACCTGTCCATATGCAGTGGACACCTGTATTTTCTGTATCTCCAGCTCAAACACGTTCTCTCAACCTCCTGACCCTTATTTCCTTATTTCTGCTGAGTATCTTTTCTTCAATGAGTTATAATCCTCTCAGACTCAACATGTCCAAAATGACAAATCAGCTTCTTCCAGGCCATGCTTCCTTTTGCTTCCTTCTTTGATCCATACTCCATCCTGTAGCTGCAGCATTCATACATGCAGATAATGATCAGATGATCCCCGTTTATAATTCCTTAGCGTCCCCGCTGCTTCAGAACACTCTCATGGTTTACGATGGCTTCAAGAACTCTTATGATCCAGCAATAACCTTTTTATTGTGTAACTTTCCAAACTGATATTATTTCCCTCTTTCTTGCCTCTGGGCCTTTGCTTTATGCTATTTCATATACCTCACCTCTAACCACATATCCTTTCCACCTGGCTAGCCACCTCTTTCTCCTCGGTAGTCAAAACCCACCTAAAATTCACATCCTCAAGCAAGCCGATTCCTGATCCCCTGCGATGGGTTAGATGCCCCTCCTCAGTATCCAGCATTTTCTCTCTCCTAGTGTTTATCTCACTGTATTACAGTTAGCTGTTTACTTGTCTCTATCTGCCATTAGTCTAAAAGTTCTGTGAGAGGAAAGGACTATATCTGTCTTCTTCACTGTGATATACCTAGTGCCTGCATGATGGGTGCTCAATAAATATTTAATAAAATTAATATTAAGTAAATATTAAAATATGCAGAAAAATAAATACAAATAAATGAAAAAAATTGAACAGTAAGAGTAAGTTAGAAGAAAACAAGACTATGAAAGATGTAACAAGATAAGAGGTGGAAGAATAGTTGGATTTGTTTTAGGAAATACTGTTTAGACCACTGTCAATGAAGCAGAAATTGAGGTCTAGGTGTCTAGGTGTGGGCAGAATCATCAAACAATGGTTAGCAGTAGGTGACAGGATGGGGAGAAAGAGCCAAGCTCCCAAGTAGATCTTCAGTTTTAGTTGAGTCGCTCAGTCATGTCCAACTCTTTGCAACCCCATGGACTGCATCACGCCAGGCCTCCCTGTCCGTTACCAATTCCCAGAGCTTACTCAAACTCCTATCCATTGAGTCGGTGATGTCATCCAACCATCTCATCCTGTCGTCCCCTTCTCCTCCCACCTTCAATCTTTCCCAGCATCAGGGTCTTTTCCAATGAGTCAGTTCTTCATATCAGGAGGCCAAAGTGTTGGAGTTTCAGCTTCAGCATCAGTCCTTCCAATGAATATTCAAAATTGATTTCCTTGAGATATACTGGTTGGATCTCCTTGCAGTCCAAGGGACTCTCAGGAGTCTTCTCCAACACCACAGTTCAAAAGCATTCATTCTTCAGTGCTCAGCTTTCTTTATAGTCCAACTCTCACATCCACACATGACTCCTAGAAAAACGATAGCTTTGACTAGATGGCCTTTTGTTGGCAAAGTAATGTCTCTGCTTTTTAATATGCTGTCTAGGTTGGTCATGGAGAAGGCAACGGCAACCCATTCCAGTACTTCTGCCTGGAAAATCCCATGGATGGAGGAGCCTGGTCGGCTGCAGTCCATGGAGTCGCTAAGAGTCCATAATCTTAGTTTCCTGAATGTTGAGTTTGAAGCCAACTTTTTCACTCTCCTCTTTCACCTTCATCAAGAGGCTTTTTAGTTCTTCTTTGCTTTCTGCCATAAGGGTGTCATCTGCATACCTGAGGTTATTGATATTTCTGCCAGCAATCTTGATTCCAGCCTGTGCTTCATCTAGCCCAGCACTTCACATGATGTACTCTGCAGTTAAATAAGGAGAGTGACAGTATACAGCCTTGACATACTCATTTCCCGATTTGAAACCAGTCTGTTGTTCCATATCCAGTTTTAACTGTTACTTCTTGACCTGCATATAGGTTTCTCAAGAGGCAGATCAGGTGGTCTGGTATTTCCATCTCTTTCAGAATTTTCCAGTTTGTTGTGATCCACACAGTCAAAGGCTTTGGCAGTCAGTAAAGCAGAAGTAGATGTTTTTCTGGAACTCTCTGGCTTTGTTGATGATCCAACGGATGCTGGCAATTTGATCTTTGCTTCCTCTGCCTTTTCTAAATCCAGCTTTGAGTATCTGGATTCATAGTTCACGTGCAGTTGAATCCTGGCTTGGATAATTTTGAGGCTTACTTTGCTAGCGTGTGAGGTAAGTGCCATTGAGCATTCTCTGGCATTGCCTTTCTTTGGGATTGTAACGAATGAACCTAGAGAAGGAGTAAAATGATAAAGCTACCTAGAAGAAGATTAGGGGAGGGAAAGATAAGGCTACTCCATGTGCCTACAGATCTCACACATAAGGGCTGATTGAATCATGGTAGTGAGTAACAGCAATGATGGAGTGGAAGAAGAGGTTTCTAACTCTTCTTCTTGGCCTGTAATCTGAAATGGAAACAGAAGCAGCAGCCATCATCCGACAGTATTGTAAGGAAAATGGTGTCAATGGGGAAGCATGGCTTTTTTTAAAGCAGTGTAGCTAGGGAAGACTGTGTTACTATTTTTAACCACCACCTTTACAAAAAGACAATATGATCATCTTTGACTCTCTCCATTCTTTCTCAGAGACTTAGGAGGGCTAAGGAGAGAAAAATCCTTTGGATTCTAAGAGGCTTCTACCCACCCCCATCCCTTACTTAAGTTTTTAACATATATTAGTCAACAGTAATTAGGAATTTGTATAAAAATTTCACTCAGATGGCATGCATGGAGAGAAAAGTAATTATTTATATGCTTTCCTCTGCCAGTAATCCATTTCTGGAAGAATATTTACAAATATAGTAAACATACCAAAACCCATTCTCTGTTTATATTCGTATAGAAACTTTAAATTGAGCCCTTAGATTATTTTAAAAAGGAAAAGCAATTAATATATTGAAAAAAGTATACTCATAATAATCTGTTGACTGAAGGAGTGATCCACCGCATGTAAATGGACAGATGGAGCGATGTACATAACGGGTGAATAGATGGGTGTGGATACTGCGCCCAGATCTACATAAGAGGTTGGCAAGCCTACAGCCCACAACCCAAGTCTGGCCCTTCTAAAGCCATGAGCCAAGAATGGTTTTTTCAGATTTAAAGGATGGTAAAAACAAACAAAAAGAGCATGTGACATATGGTCCACAGAGCCTGAAATATTTACTGTCTAGCCCTTTACAGAAACAAAAAGCTGATCCCTCATCTAATCATCCTTTTCAATGGGTGTGTAATACTCATCCTATGAATGTCTGTTCTCTTTATTCCCTCTACTCAGGTTCCACAGTAGTATCAATGTGAATTAGCAAATTTTTTTTTTTTGCTATTTCTTGACCTTTATTAATTTTTACAGTTTTAGTAGGTGGCGGGATCAAAACTTTAATTTCTCCAGTACAATCAGAATCTAGTACACCAGACACCACCGAAATTCTTTGTGTGTGTGTGTGTGTATCAATTTTTTATTTTTTTCCATCTCAGGTGTACATGAGTTCCCAATCTTGAACCACCCCCCCAACCTCCCACCCCATATCAACTCTCTGGATCATCCCCGTGCACCAGTCCCAAGCATCCTGTATCCTGTATTGAATACAGACTGACGATTCGTTTCTTACATGCTAGTATACATGTTTCAGTGCCATTCTCCCAAATCTTCCCACCCTCTCCCTCTCCCTCAGAGTCCAAAAGTCCATTCTATACATCTGTGTCTCTTTTGCTGTCTCACATACAGGGTTATCATTACCATGTTTCTAAATTCCATATATATGAGTTAGTATACTGTATTGGTGCTTTTCTTTCTGGCTTACTTCACTCTGTATAATTGGCTCCAGTTTCATCCATTTCATTAGAACTGATTGAAATGTATTCTTTTTAATGGCTGAGTAATACTCCGTCGTGTATATGTACCACAGCTTTCTTATCCATTCATCTGTTGATGGACATCTAGGTTGTTTCCACGTCCTGGCTATTATAAACAGTGCTGCAATGAACATTGGGGTACATGTGTCTCTTTCATGAATTAGCAAACATTGAGAGGCATTTGCTTCTAGGAGAAATACAGGATTAGGTTTCTATGAGCTTTTATTCACAATACTGTAACCAACATATCAATCTGTAACCCTGTTTTGTGTGTGTTCCTATTTAAAGATACCTTATTTAATAAATATCACTGATCATTTACATTGAACTCATGGCCAGTAGCACTGTAAATCAGGCCTGATCAAAGCTTTCCTGGTACACATCCTTCCTCCCTAATGTACAACCACCTTATGCTTAGGAATACTAACCACTTCATTTTAAACAGCAAAGTCACCAAAAAAAGCACAAAAATGCAAAAACATGTTATTAAATATACCACAAAAAGGACACTTGTTTGCAGTATGAGAGCTGAAGCAAAGAGTGTTTCATAGTGCCATTCTGTTTGACATCAGCTGGGAACTTATTCATTAAGCAGCTCAAAATTTTCACTACTGTCTGCTTATCCACAAAAGGCCAGGAAAGCACTGTGAGCATTCACTTTGGAGTTAAAAATGAATTTTAGGAAGTAGGTGAACTTGCAAGTATGGAAACTGCAAATAATGAGAATCACCCCTACCAGTTTATCTGATAATTAAATCAGTTTTTAAAGTAGTATTATAGTACCTTTAACTTGCCCTGGTTCTTAGTGACTTAATGTTGTAGTTTATAGTTTCAGTGGGCATTTTCAGTAGTTTTATCAGAACTCACATTTCAAATCTTATAATTGAAATCCCAAAATATGCTGTAAGAAAGGTAAGTTGATGATGTGAGACAAAAGCAACGGATAATCTATCATCATAACTGTGGGCTAGAAAATTTTAAAATTTTCATGGAGACTCTTAAGATTTTAGATGAATACTGAAGGATTGTGTGCAGAGTAACTCTATCAGACTACTTGTATTTTGAGGGTGTAGGCCTCAGACTGAAAAAGACACTAATGGACAGGAATTCAGACAACCTGGCTGGAGGAGAGTTTAGAAGCTAACAGTGGAGTGTGTACTGAAAGGAGTCAGAGTTCAGCTGGAAAGGCAGACCGGGCACAGTCTGTGGAAAGCTGTATTTGCTGACTGATGTCTATAACAGATAGAAATGTCATGTAATTTAAGTGGGACTTACAAGTGAAGAAGATGACCTTTAACTCTTTAACAATTTGATAACCCTGTAAAAATAACTACCATAAGATTCGGGGCCTACAAGTAGTGACACTGGCTTAAGTAGTAAGTTTTCATGGGCAAGTTTCTATTTTTTCTCTTTGTGTTCTAAGTAGAAATAGGGAGAAAATGCCAATACTAGTTCCAGTTTCATTTTTTACAAGTGGTAATGATGCAGTTTATAAAAATGTTCTCTTTTGTACCAGATGAGAGTATCTTGAATTTTAGTCCCTACTTTCTTAGCACTTTATAATAAAAGACAATTAGAATATATTGCAATTAAACATAGTCTGCAAGAGATTTTTATATTTATGGGTATGCGGATATTTGGTATTTTCTTTATTGTCTTCACATTTTATATACTGTTACATGTAGGGATCAGGAAGAGTCCAGTGGGAGTCTCTCCAGAGAGACTTCCCATTAAGAAGAGCTTCTCCTCTGAAAAGGGATGTCCTTTACAGAGCTGCTTACTGAATGAAGCCTGTACTGTAAATCATGACCACTGAGCACATATAAGGTCACCCTCTTATTGCTGCTTCAGTAACCTTAGAAACCACTTTTCAGTAACTCTTTAACATTTACTGTGTTTCTGCTAAGCAGTCTAATTACAGAAGACTCTTATTTGATTTTCTGATTCTGTTTTTTTCTCCCTAAATTTAAGAACTATTTGCTACACTTTTAGTTCAAAAAAAGTATTATAAAGTTTTGAAGCATCTCGTTATTTCAGGTTTGCTACTATACCTCATTAATATCTTTTAAGAATGTTTCACTTTAACCATTCCTGGGACCTGAAAGTTATTTTGGTGGCAATCTTTATAATCAAGAGAGTATCCAAATTTAGGACATTTTAATTTTCTAGAATTATAATTTTACTATAAAAATACAAACATCCAGTTTCCTATATATTGTTCAAGGCCATAGGCCTTTTATCAAATTAAGGTGTTGATGGCATAGTAGATAAGGAAATCAAACTGATGTTGACTTTTTAAGTAGTTGAATAGAGACCTGTTTTCCTCTTCCATCTTGTCTCACCTTTTCTTTGAGAGACTGTAGGACCCCACTCTTGTTTCATTGCTGAATTGTGTCTGAGTCTTTGTGAGCCCATGAACTATAACCCACCAGGCTCCTCTGTCCATGGGACTTCCCAGGCAGGCAGGCAGATTCTTTGCCACCTGGGAGGCCGCATAAGACTTGCTGCCCCTGCTGCTAAGTTGCTTCAGTCATGTCCGACTCCGTGCGACCCCATAGACGGCAGCCCACCAGGCTTCCCCATCCCTGGGATTCTCCAGGCAAGAACACTGGAGTGGGTTGCCATTTCCTTCTCCAATGCATGAAAGTGGAAAGTGAAAGTGAAGTCGCACAGTCGTGTCCGACTCTTAGCAACACCATGGACTGCAGCCTACCAGGCTCCTCCATCCATGGGATTTTCCAGGCAAGAGTACTGGAGTGGGGTGCCACTACTGCCTTCTCTGCTGTAGGACTTAGGTAGGAGCAAATTAGGAGATTTCCATACTTGAAAATGCCCTGGAAATCAGTTTGTTGTGAGGAAGGGAGAAGAAAGGAAAACAGTGGGGGCACTGACCCTAACCTAGCCCTCGCTGACCACAGCCGCTGTTTACCCAAGTGGCTATCAGCTCAATCTCTTGTCAGTTATCTCTAGCCTTCCAGTAACATACTTTTGATAACCTAGATTTAGAATTCTGATACCATGCAGTGTATGCTTCCTAAATACCAGCTCTTTATTAAAGGTATAATATTACATCGTTGTATGTTTAGCATAGTGGTTAACAGTGGCAAATGGAGTGGTTACCTCATTTGGGATCCAGATACAGCTATTTTCTGGTTGTATCTCTTTCTTTGGGAAAATTACCTGACCTGAGTCAGATTTCTTCATCCATAAAATGGGGCTAATAGTAATAATGTAGGCATGAAATAAGAAATTTGGCTACACTAATTGCTAGTTACAACACCTTGAGCAGGTAAACTTCTCTAAAGCATTTTCCTTGTCTGCTTTGGGGTAATAATAATATCTGCCTCATATGATTGTAGTGAGGACTGAATAAGGTAAGGTTTTTGTAAGGATTAGAAAGAGCTGATATTTATGAAATACTTAGACCAGTGTTTAGTACATAGTAATTACTCAGTATTTACTGTTGTCATTGCTATTATTTTGATATGGTTCTATTTGGTTGACTGGTGTGCTAACAACATACACTGAAATAAAATTTAAGAACTGACTTCATGTTAGAGAAAGGCAGACTGTTGTACAATGATGATAAGTTATGGAAGACTGTAAGGAGTCTGTTTTTCTCTTTCATGGCTGATTTATCTGAGTCCTTTTAAAGTCTGGATTCCCCAAACTAGACATAGCAATATAATACTTAAATGCTAAGCACTATAGCACAGCAAAGTAACTTAAAGATTGCTCCATGTTATTTATACCTTATAGGAACATAATTAATGGAAGTATAATTCAGGGGAAAAAAAGCTCACCTAAAGTTACTGATTTATAAGAGTAAAATCTTTTTATAAATCATCCTTTTATAAATTAACCACAGTTGAGTGAGAACATATGCAATTTATCTTTCTATGATGTTGGCTTTTAAAATTTATATAATTTGCTGTATTTGAAAGAGCACAGAGATAGAGGTTATAAAACCTGAATCTTAGTCCAAGTGCCATCACTAAATCCCTCAGGGCCTTGCAGAGCTTCAGTTGCCTCATCTCTAAATAGGGATAATACTACTCTTTAGCATTGCTAATGTGAGCAGACTTTGAAAGGTTCAGTATAATCAAGGTACACAGAGCGACCTTAGTGGGGCTGCTGCTCTCACAGTGTGTGGACAGAGGCACCGCCAAGCATGTGCTGCTGGTTAGGGGCGTGGCTTCTGTAGCTGGGATGCCTGGAGGAGGAATCGGGCTCCACTGGCAGCTGGCTGTAGGATCTTGGACAGGTAACGTCTGAGGCTGCATGTTCCTTGTCTGTGTGGGGATAGTAATAGTACCAACCTTAATAGTACCTACTTCATATGGTCTGATTTAAGGTAAGGAATACTGAGTTCACTCACACTGTTTGGCCCTTAACACACACCTACTATTCCTGGTTCTCCTTAAGATGGTGGTGATGTTCACCTCTGGTTGTCTGCCATTATGTGTCTTAGTTAGAGAATCATGGATGTTAGAACTAAAAGAATCCTGAGAAAAGTATCAGGTTCAGCTCCTGCCACCTGCAAGAGAAGTGGCTTTATCTGTCACGGAAGAGACCAGGGAAGCTAAATAGCTTACTGATGTCAGCCAGTGAGTTGGTGACAGGACATCTGGAATATCTCTGGTTGCCCATTTCTGGGAGGGGGGACAGGGATCTGCTTTGCGGTAAAATGCTGTGCCGTTCTCAATATGAAAATGCATTCTGACCACTGTGTTACCAAAATTTCTGTCTTACTACCTTTCCCTACATGCTGTCTAACATTGGCATTTCATGACTTTCAGATCTCTTTGGACCTTGGCTTGGACAGTATCTTCTAATGCTCTTTAGTANCCTTCTCTGCTGTAGGACTTAGGTAGGAGCAAATTAGGAGATTTCCATACTTGAAAATGCCCTGGAAATCAGTTTGTTGTGAGGAAGGGAGAAGAAAGGAAAACAGTGGGGGCACTGACCCTAACCTAGCCCTCGCTGACCACAGCCGCTGTTTACCCAAGTGGCTATCAGCTCAATCTCTTGTCAGTTATCTCTAGCCTTCCAGTAACATACTTTTGATAACCTAGATTTAGAATTCTGATACCATGCAGTGTATGCTTCCTAAATACCAGCTCTTTATTAAAGGTATAATATTACATCGTTGTATGTTTAGCATAGTGGTTAACAGTGGCAAATGGAGTGGTTACCTCATTTGGGATCCAGATACAGCTATTTTCTGGTTGTATCTCTTTCTTTGGGAAAATTACCTGACCTGAGTCAGATTTCTTCATCCATAAAATGGGGCTAATAGTAATAATGTAGGCATGAAATAAGAAATTTGGCTACACTAATTGCTAGTTACAACACCTTGAGCAGGTAAACTTCTCTAAAGCATTTTCCTTGTCTGCTTTGGGGTAATAATAATATCTGCCTCATATGATTGTAGTGAGGACTGAATAAGGTAAGGTTTTTGTAAGGATTAGAAAGAGCTGATATTTATGAAATACTTAGACCAGTGTTTAGTACATAGTAATTACTCAGTATTTACTGTTGTCATTGCTATTATTTTGATATGGTTCTATTTGGTTGACTGGTGTGCTAACAACATACACTGAAATAAAATTTAAGAACTGACTTCATGTTAGAGAAAGGCAGACTGTTGTACAATGATGATAAGTTATGGAAGACTGTAAGGAGTCTGTTTTTCTCTTTCATGGCTGATTTATCTGAGTCCTTTTAAAGTCTGGATTCCCCAAACTAGACATAGCAATATAATACTTAAATGCTAAGCACTATAGCACAGCAAAGTAACTTAAAGATTGCTCCATGTTATTTATACCTTATAGGAACATAATTAATGGAAGTATAATTCAGGGGAAAAAAAGCTCACCTAAAGTTACTGATTTATAAGAGTAAAATCTTTTTATAAATCATCCTTTTATAAATTAACCACAGTTGAGTGAGAACATATGCAATTTATCTTTCTATGATGTTGGCTTTTAAAATTTATATAATTTGCTGTATTTGAAAGAGCACAGAGATAGAGGTTATAAAACCTGAATCTTAGTCCAAGTGCCATCACTAAATCCCTCAGGGCCTTGCAGAGCTTCAGTTGCCTCATCTCTAAATAGGGATAATACTACTCTTTAGCATTGCTAATGTGAGCAGACTTTGAAAGGTTCAGTATAATCAAGGTACACAGAGCGACCTTAGTGGGGCTGCTGCTCTCACAGTGTGTGGACAGAGGCACCGCCAAGCATGTGCTGCTGGTTAGGGGCGTGGCTTCTGTAGCTGGGATGCCTGGAGGAGGAATCGGGCTCCACTGGCAGCTGGCTGTAGGATCTTGGACAGGTAACGTCTGAGGCTGCATGTTCCTTGTCTGTGTGGGGATAGTAATAGTACCAACCTTAATAGTACCTACTTCATATGGTCTGATTTAAGGTAAGGAATACTGAGTTCACTCACACTGTTTGGCCCTTAACACACACCTACTATTCCTGGTTCTCCTTAAGATGGTGGTGATGTTCACCTCTGGTTGTCTGCCATTATGTGTCTTAGTTAGAGAATCATGGATGTTAGAACTAAAAGAATCCTGAGAAAAGTATCAGGTTCAGCTCCTGCCACCTGCAAGAGAAGTGGCTTTATCTGTCACGGAAGAGACCAGGGAAGCTAAATAGCTTACTGATGTCAGCCAGTGAGTTGGTGACAGGACATCTGGAATATCTCTGGTTGCCCATTTCTGGGAGGGGGGACAGGGATCTGCTTTGCGGTAAAATGCTGTGCCGTTCTCAATATGAAAATGCATTCTGACCACTGTGTTACCAAAATTTCTGTCTTACTACCTTTCCCTACATGCTGTCTAACATTGGCATTTCATGACTTTCAGATCTCTTTGGACCTTGGCTTGGACAGTATCTTCTAATGCTCTTTAGTATTTTTCCTAGTCCTGTTCTGTTGTCTTTCCATTTCCCAGAAGAGCCATACTCATATCAAAAGACTTCTGCACATGCTGTCTTTTCTCCCTCGATCCCCTTTCTCTCTCCTCCTGACCTTTCCAGCTCTTAGCACTGATGTCATGTCCTCCAGGAACACTTCCAGATACCTGTCTCTACCTAAAGGTCCTTCTGTACTCTCCCATGGCAGCATGACTTACAGAGTATTGTAACTGCCCACCTCCTTGCATGTCTCCTATAATGGACATTCATGAAGCTTCATGAAAACAGAACTTGTATCTAACTTCTCATTGTAACCAGAGCACAAGAGCACATTTCCTAGCTCTGAGCTCCTGGATAAGAATTCAAAACATATTGGGGTACCTCCTTCTCTTGGTTTTGGTAGCATTTTTCTCTTACTTCCTTTTGATGACTTTTTCAACTTCTCCTAAAATCTGATTCTTCAGATGTATAGTAAATATTATTGATATGTCACCAAAGTAGAGAGAAGCAACAGAACTCAGTAAAGAGATGACTCAGCCATAGGTCTGAGAATCAGTTCTAGTTCTCAGAGAGCTACCACCGGGATGATGTGATCCTTGACAGCTGACCCTCCAGGCCTGTTTGCTTATTTTCTAAGTGAGGATATTGGAACCCATTATGAAAGATGTTACCAAGATAAAAATAATCATGGTAACTCCTATAATGCATTTGGCACAATGCTTGACACATATAAGTAAAAATTAAGAATAATTGTAGATTAAAATTAGTAAATTAACAGATTAAATGAGATAGTATCAGAAGGAAAGAAATTCTGTTAAAACATGTTTCAGAGCTTTTCTGTGAAACACCTGCAAGGTACCTCTTTGTTATTCATACTGTTCTGACTGTAGCTGTCCTGGATTCCTGCTGAAGGTCTGAGACCAATTAGTCATTTTTGAACATGGTGTCAGTAGCAGAGCTTATGATTCATCAATCATGTCATCCCCGACAAGCATCAGATGGGTGTGGGCCAGGGCTTGATATGATGAAAGACATTCATTTCTCCTTTCTTCCATCTCTGCTTTCTTTGCCACAAAACTCTAGTCATGTTAAGCCCAAATTTTCCATAGTAACAACAGTTCAGCTCAATTCATAATAAAAATTGAGGGCATCCGTGTATATTATCTGCTGTAAATTAAATAATTATATATTCAGTCATAATTTATTTCAAATAGATCTTTTATTTCCCAAGGATTATGAAAGAATTCTCTAAGACTATTTAAGGACAGGTATTTAATGTCCTTTCACTTTGTTGTGAAACGAAATAACTGTATTAATACTAAAGGATATGAAGCATGTTATGTTAAAAGAGCTGAGGCAGAAGACTTGTCTTCTGGTGTTGGAAAGGCATGTTCCTGAGAGTGGCTGTGAACAATGTATACAGATGTTCCTGCAAAGACCAATCATGGACATAGTTCTTCATTGTTCTGTCATTGTTGATTGGCACTCTGATTGTTGAGTGATTCACTTCTGATTTTAACTCTTCTGTTCAAACTCACTGTTGTTCTAATGACTTTGCTTAAGTAGAGGACCTCCTTTTACTATAAGCCATCAGAGAACTTACCTTCTATTTTTTAAAGTACTGAATTAAGTCATGTTTGACTCTTGTGACCCCAGGCTGTAACCGGCCAGGTTCCTCTGTCCATGGGATTTCCCAGGGAAGAATATTGGAGTGGGTTGCCATTGCCTTCTCCAGGAGATCTTCCCAACCCAGGGATTGAACCCTGGTCTCCTGCACTGCATGCAGATTCTTTACCAACTGCGCTACAAGGGAAGCCCATGTGCTCAAATGCTGCTGCTGCTAAGTCGCTTCAGTCACGTCCAACTCCGTGTGACCCCATAGACGGCAGCCCACCAGGCTCCCCCGTCCCTGAGATTCTCCAGGCAAGAACACTGGAGTGAGTTGCCATTTCTTTCTCCAGTGCATGAAAGTGAAAAGTCAAAGTGAAGTCGCTCAGTCGTGTCCAACTCTTTATGACCCCATGGACTGCAGCCCACCAGGCTCCTCCATCCATGGGATTTTCCAGGCAAGAGGACTGGGGTGCCATTGCCTTCTCCAGTACTCAAATGAGAACCTCATAAATTAAAGAACAACAATAATTCTGAGTTAACACATCCATCCAAGCTTTTGGCAAAAGGAACTTTCCTCTTAAGTTGATTTGCTTTCGTTCAACATTCCTGCTATCATTTTTTTGCTGATTTTTTCCTTTGGAGCAATGACTTAATATATTTTAGGCTTTTGACTAAACCAAGTGATACAGGTTAATATTTTGAAACTATATAAGAGCATATAAAATATCTGAAAGAAAAGTTTTATGTACATTCACACACTGAAAAATCATGTCACTAAAAATATTTGATAAATGAATGATATGATCTTTTTAATATTAACCCTTTGTCAGAATGCAGAACCAAGGTTTGGATCTTCTGAATTGCACATTGCCACGCGCATGAGTCTGAGTGAACTCTGGGAGTTGGTGATGGACAGGGAGGCCTGGCATGCTGCGATTCATGGGGTCGCAAAGAGGTCCGACTGAGCGACTGAACTGAACTGATATTAATTTGAGAATCAGCACACACACAAAAAAAAACCAGCTGAGACTATGACCGTATTCAATTTATAGAACAGATGTAAATGACATTTTATATCCTTCCATCTAACTACATCTTCTTTAGTTTCCTTCAGCAACGTTTTCGAGCTTTCCCTTAAGAGTTCTTACCTTTTTTCCAATTTATTCTTGTTTTCTATGTATATGTATTTGTTTCGCTCTAAGTGACAGGCCTTCCCAGGTAGCCCAGTGGTAAAGAACGCGCCTGCCAATGCAGGAGACACAGGAGGCATGGGTTGGATCCCTGAGGCTGGAAGAGCCCCTGGAGAAGGAAAGGACAACCACGGTCTGCAGTCTGTGGTGTTGCAAAGCATCAGACACAACTGAGTAACTGAGGATGCATGCACACAGTTATAAGTGACATTAATTTTGAATTCCATTTTTGCATCGTTTGTTGCTGTATATAAAATGAGGGTTGATGTTTAATCACCATACTAAATTTATTCCCATTTCTTTTTAGCCAGTTACTTCTTTGAATATCTGCTTTACTCTGTCTTCTCCTTCCAGGACTTCATTTACATTAGGTCCTGCAATATCATCTCTCAGGTCCCTTAAGTAATTTTTCATCAAGTCTTTTTTACATCTCTGTTCTTCAGACAATATGAAAGTTCCATGGATATTGGGTATGTAACACTTAATCCTGTTTTTGTAGAGTACCTCTGCCCTCAGCTCTGTGTGTAGTCTTTCATTCCAGAGCCCTTTTTATTTTGCTCTTAACAGTAAAAGGCCTTCTGTCTAGAAGGAGAGGATGGATAGAGTGAAAGAAAGGATGGTAACTTCTAGTTTCAAAATCAGAGATCAAAACATTGGAAAGTCTACCTTGGAGGAAACAGAAAACATGCAGATAGAAGAGACTTTCTAAAAATCTATCATTTATATACTCAGAGATAAGGAAAATACTGCATTTATCAAATAGGAGTAAGGGTTTTTTTAAAAAAAAAAAAAACAGTGGGGGGAGAAGATTCAGACAATAAAACCTAACTCTTGGAAACTAAAAAGGTGACAGCATAGATAGATGCAGAGCTCAGTAGAAGCATTGGGAGATTAATCTAGAAATGAGACAAAGAGACGGAAAATAAATAAAATGCAAAGACCAAGGAGTTCCAGAAACAGAAAATGTAGACAACAAAAGAAATCATCAGTGATTGAAATAGATGTAATATAGGAATTAACTTGTGTATTTCCTTATTTGTTTATTTAGAATTTTTAAGAAAGTTGCTACAAAGCATACATAAGAATAAACAAAACATATATGAATGCAATTTAATGAATAATTATAAAGCTAGCACTTGTATAAATGCTATCCAGGAAAAAAAACAGAGCACTGCCAACACCTTGGAAACCTGCAGCTTGAATGACCTTCCAAGATTACAGTCCCATGTTACTCCCTGCCCCCAGAGGTAACCACTCTCCAGATATTTAACGATAATTACATTCTTGCTTCCCTTCTACCTATGTGTAAGTTATATGTGTGTGTGTGTGTGTGTGTGTGTGTATTAGTTGCTTAGTCCTGTTCGACTCTCTGCAAGCCCATAGACTGCAGTCAGAGTGTGTGTGTGTCTGTGTTGCTTGGTCGTGTCCGACTCTTTGCAACTCCATAAACTGCAGCCCACCAGGCCCCTTCATCCATGGGATTCTCCACACAAGAACACTGAAGTGGGTTGCCATCTCCTTCACCAAAAGGAACTATAGAAAGAAAGAAAGTTGCTCAGTTGTGTCCGACTCTTTGCAACCCCATGAACTGTAGCCTACCACGCTCCCCATTCATGGAATTTTCCAGGCAAGACTACTGGAGTGGGTTGCCATTTCCTTCTCATATATATATATATATATATGAGACACACACTGTTAAACAATATACCTTCGTTTGCGTGTTTTTTAAATTTAATGAATAGAATAGCATGACATGTATTATTTTGTGTTGTTTCTTTCACTCTGCGTTGTATAACTCATCCGTGTTGTTACATTTAGCTTGTAGTCCATTGCTGTTTAGAAATGTACCACTGTTTATACATCTGTTCCATTTTTATGAACATGTGAGTAGTTTCTAGTCTTGCTTTACTACCAAAAAATGCTGTTGTCAGCATTGTTACACATTTTACTGTATATACACTGTAATTTCTTGGTATATGTCAAGTGCAGTTGTTGGGTCTTAGGATATTCTTGTCTTCATCCTTACTGAGTAATGCCAAACTGTCTTTAAAAGTGATGGACCAGTTAAACACAGTTCCTTCTTATCATTTAACATTTGCCAATCTGGTAGGTGTGTAATGGTATTTCATAATGATTCTACTTTCTATCTCCCTAATTACTAACAACAGCTGATAAAATGTTGGAATTCCTATTTTATAAAGTATCTGTATAAGTTTTTGCCCATTTTTTTTCTAGCAGGTTTTCTCTCCTATTATTTGAAACCCAAATTTGCCTAAATTTGTAAATATTCTCAGAGTACAAGTGGATCCGGTGTTTTTCCTTAGATTTTAGCCTAAGTCGTGTACTATTTTGTCACCTCATTCATGCTGGTAAGATGATTTTTCAAAAATGTTTTTTATCCAACAGTTTGTTTTTGTCAGGTAAGTTGGCCCCATAACCTGGCCTGCCATTTCTATAAAAAAGAAACCTGTTTGTGTTCTTCAACTGACTTTGCGCCAGTCTTCCTGATTTTGACCCTACCTTTATCCCAAGTTTCTGAGTCTGTTGGAATTTCTGTCATATTAATCAGGTAGCTTCTTAGCTTTCCCCACTGGTAACTTAACAGACCCCAGACACCCAAATCCAATATAAAATGTTCCTGGTATTATCTCTTCTCTTTTCCCTTCAGTGTTTTCTGTGATAGTAGGTTGATACAAAAGTAATGGCGGTTTGGCATTATTGAACTTTGCCATTTGATACTGGAATACATTCTTAAGTAAACATGGTTATGTTATTTATACATTATGCTAATTCACATTTCTCGCTTTATGCATTTTTGCTAATAACTTACTACTTGCTGTTTATTTTAGACTAGGGAAATAATGTTAGACAAAAAGCAAATTTGAGCAATTTTTTTATTCAAGTTCAAAATGGGTCATAAAGCAGCAGAGACAGCTTGCAACATCAACACCATATTTGGCCCAGGGACTGCTAACTAACATACAGTGCAGTTGGTGGTTCAAGCAGTTCTTCAAAGGAGGTAAGAGCCTTGAAGATGAGCCTAGTGGCCAGCCATCAGAAGTTGACAGTGACTAACAGAGAGGAGCATCGAAGCTGATCCCCTTAACAACTATGCAAGAAGTTGCCGAAGAACTCAGTGTCAACCATTCTGTGGTCGTTTGGCATTTGAAGCAAATTGGAAAGGTGAAAAAAACTCAGTAAGCTGGTGTCTCATGAACTGATCACAAATCAAAAAAACTAACTGTTTTGAAGAGTCTTCTCATTCTGTGCAACATCAACAAACCATTTATTGATCAGATTAGTGATGTGCAACGAAAAGTTGACTTTATACAACTGGTGATGACCACCACCTCCGTGGCTGGACCGAGAAAAAGCTCCAAAGCATTTAACAAGATGTGTATAAGAGACAGAAATGAGGGTTGATGTTTAATCACCATACTAAATTTATTCCCATTTCTTTTTAGCCAGTTACTTCTTTGAATATCTGCTTTACTCTGTCTTCTCCTTCCAGGACTTCATTTACATTAGGTCCTGCAATATCATCTCTCAGGTCCCTTAAGTAATTTTTCATCAAGTCNCAACGAAAATTACACCAAAAAAGGGTCTTGGTCACTCACTGTTAGGTGGTCTGCTACCCATCTGATCCACTACAGCTTTCTGAATCCCAGCGAAACCATTACATCTGAGAAGTATGCTTAGCAAATTGATAAGATGCACTGAAAACTGCAATGCCTACAGCCAGCACTAGTCAACAGAATGGACTCATTTCTCTTCCACAGCAACACCCAAACTACACCTTGCACAACCAGTGCTGCAAAAATTGAATGAATTGGGCTACGGAAGTTTTGCCTCACTTGCCATATTCCTGACCTCTCGCCAACCTCACTTTTTCAAGCATCTCAACAACTCAACAGCCTTTTGCAGGGAGAACACTTCTACAACCAGCAGGAGGCAGAAAATGCTGTCCAAAGAGTTCATTGAATCCTGAAGCATGGATGTTTATGCTACAGGAATAAACAAATTTACTTCTCTTAGGCAAAAATGTATTGACTGTAATGGCTTCTATTTTGATTAATAAAAATGTGTTTCAGTCTAGTTTTAATGATTTAAAATTCAGGGTCTGAAACTGCAATTGCTCTTTCACCAACCTAACTATAACAAAAATTATGACCAACCTAGATAGCATATTCAAAAACAGAGACATTACTTTGCCGACTAAGGTCCGTCTAGTCAAGGCTATGGTTTTTCCAGTAGTTATGTATAGATGTGAGAGTTGGACTGTGAAGGCGGCTGAGCGCCAAAGAATTGATGCTTTTAAACTATGGTGTTGGAGAAGACTCTTGAGAGTCCCTTGGACTGCAAGGAGATCTAACCTGTCCATTCTGAAGATCAACCCTGGGATTTCTTTGGAGGGAATGATGCTAAAGCTGAAACTCCAGTACTTTGGCCACCTCATGCAAAGAGTCTTTTCCTCATTGGAAAAAGACTTTCATGCTAGGAGGGATTGAGGGCAGGAGGAGAAGGGGACGACCAAGGATGAGATGGCTGGATGGCATCACTGACTTGATGGGCTCGAGTCTGAGTGAACTCTGGGAGTTGGTGATGGACGGGGAGTCCTGGCGTGCTGCGATTCATAGGGTCGCAAAGAGTTGGACACGACTGAGCAACTGAACTGAAATATAACAAAATATTTTATCTTTTGTCTTTATTCTTAGAAGTTTATGCCTTTTAAAACAAATGTCATTATTTTCACTTTACTGGGCTCCAGAGGGAGCTGAAATAAAAGCTTGTGTTAAAAATACTGTCTTTAAATCAGAACTATGTCTGGCTGATCATCTTATTTTCAAGCTCACAGACACTTCAAATAATAATATGGCTAAAAGAAGTATCAAGTGAGCAACAGTATGGGATATGATCATCATAGACTTTATTATCAGACTTGAACAATTTTAAAATTGGGGCTTTATAGATATATCCTCATTGGACTAAGTGTTAAATACTTAATGACACTGTCATAAATCAAGAGAAGACAAACACTCTAGTAGAGGAATCGGCAGTGATGGTTACTTGACAGTGAACCAGATTTGTTTTCTATTAGGAGTGGATGTGGGGACATGCCTGGGTCTGCTTTCCTGGAACGAGGGAGGGTAGGCAGTTTAACACGTGTGTAAAGCCCTACAGTTATCCAGTCTTTCCTTGCCCTTTGAAGTATTTAAATTAAGTATATAATCAAAGATGTTTGCAAAGGTTTATGCAGTGGTGTTTATTGGTCATTCTTTGTTTTTTCACTATTACAGTGAGGGAATGGCTAAGCTAAACTTCGCAACTGTCAAAGAACCATGTAATGAAATATGTCTATTGACATATAGGATGTTTCCTCAAAAATGTTAAATAATTAGCAACAAATGAACCATGCCTCACATATAAAAAGCTGAGCCATTTATAATGTTATCCCCAAAATAAATAAGGATTTGTATGGAAGTGTTTGCTGGGTTTTCTCTAACAAAAATTTAAGATGGCTTTTTTCTAATTTAAACTTTCTGGTGTTTTCCAAATTTGTTAACTGAATGTCATTTTTATAGTTTTAAAAAGTATCTTCCAGTTTAGCTTTATTTTGCAAGTTAATGTGTGTTTATTATACATTTCTAAATGAATGTAAAGCAGTAATCTTGGGGTAGATTATAGATTAGATATAAAGAAAGGAACTAGGCAAAAATAGTCTGGGCTTTTTATGAATGGACACCATAACAAGTTTTTCTGGTGTGGGGATCATAGTTACATGGAGTTTATTCAGTTTTCCTTTCCCACATGAATGAAAAATGGGGCAAGTCCACACCTAGAACTGCCTTAGCGTGTAACACTTTACTGCACACGATGTTTATTTGTTGATGCTAGCAGGTAGAGAACCAATTTTTTTTTTCCCTATTCGAAATGAGAGCTTGAAGTCCACAAGTAGACTTGAAGTCAGCCAGTCATTTTTCAGCTACCCACTGCAGTGGCAACCAAGTGTGAGCCTTTCATATTCTTTAATCCTATAACTGTCATTTTTTTCAGGCTTATACTACATTTCAGAAATAAAATTCTTTCCTTCATATTACTCTTTTTGGACACTGTGAGAAAAATTAAAATTTCAAAGTTGTCCGATCTGCACTGGTATTCTGATTCCTGCATACAGAACTAGCTGCTTACATAAATAACTCAGTTTTCAAACACTCTCTGATGGCTGACTATTCATATTCTCTTAAGGAAGGGTTAGTTAAAAGAACAGTTTTTGTAATACTTCTGTGAAGATCAAAGTTTTGTTAAAATGTTTAAGATAATTCTGTGAGAATAGGGTGTTTGGTTTTGTTTTTAAATCTTCTGCAAATTATTTTACAAAAAGAATTAATTATTAGTTACATCTCAAATTCAGAGCTTGCATACTGCAAGATTCCTACCACAGTAGCTACCATTTATTTTTTCTCAAAAAAGTGCCGCTTGTGTGCTTGAAATTTTTATACTCCTAGGATTATCCCCAAAACGTAAGGTAAAAATCATGTCATCACTTGCTTTCAAAGTTTCTTTTCCATTCCCATAAGGTCTCTGAAATGTTAGCAGACACCATTTTAGAAGAAACAGAATTTACTTCTATAACATTCTAAACTGAACTGCAATAATCTACAGAAAAGAAATGAAAGCTTGCTTGTTCTTTATTGCTAAATTCAGCAAAGTGAAACTACACGATAGCTAATGTTGCTTATCAATGTTATTTATAAAATTCTGAAAAAATCTGTATATAGACAAACACTGAAGTCACAGTACATATGCATTATATACAGTGCCACAATAGATTATATTTTCAATATGTTTGATTATGTTTAATTTTATAATCTACCAAAGTGAAGGCAAAGTGAAAGTCGCTCAGTCATGCCCAACTCTGCAACTCCATGCCAGAATACTGGAGTGGGTAGCCTTTCCCTTCTCCAATAATTTACCAAAGGATCTTACTAAAGTTAAGGAAAGGACTGAATTTTAAAACAACTCACATATATTTTCAAAATATAGTCAGACTTTTTAATCTATGTCTGGAGAATGCATGGCAAATAGATAATAAATGAGTATGGTTGGGAGTTAATAATTCTAGATTGATGGTAACTATTACTTTGGGCATCACATGACCTTAGTTTCATAACATCCTATTACTATAATGTATGAATTTAATCTATACTGTATGTGCTAAAAAATTTAAAAAGCAGTGAAGTCGCGTCACTCAGTCATGTCCAACTCTTTGTGACCCCGTAGACTGTAGCCTACCAGGCTCCTCTGTCCCTGGGATTTTCCAGGCAGTAGTACTGGAGTGGATTGCCATTTCCTTCTCTGAAAACACATTGAAATAATTTTTTATATTAGAATTTAGGTTCAAGTTTTTACTTTGCCTCTCAGAAGTAGTACTTTTATTTTATATTGAAGTGTAGTTGATTAACAACCTTGTATTTCATGTGTACACCAAGGTGATTCAGTTATTATATATGTATCTATTTCAAATTCTTTTCACATTTAGGTTATTACATAGTATTGAGCAGAGTTCCTCTGTGCTGTACAGTAGGCCCTTTTTGGTTATATATTTTAAATATAACAGTATGTACATGTCAATCCCAAACTCCCAATCTATCCCTTCTCCCCACTCTTCCCCAACCATAAGTTTCTTCTCTAACTACATGAGTCTGTTTCTGTTTGTAAATAAGCATATTTGTATCTTAAAAAGATTCCAACTTGCAATACCATAGGATGTTTGTCTTTCTCTGACTTGACTTAGGATGATTATCTCTGGGTCTATCCAAGTTGCTGAACATGACATTATTCCTTCTTTTTAATGACTGAGTAGTGTTCCATTGTATGTGTGTTCCACGTCATCTTTATCTATTCATCTATCAGTGGACATTTGGGTGGCTTTCATGCCATAGCTATTGCAAGTAGCTCTGCAGTGAACATTGGGCTGCACGTATCCTTTTGAACCATTTTCTTCTCCAGATATATGCCCAGGAGTGGAACTGCTGCTGCATCATATGGTAGCTCTATTGTTAGTTTCCCAAAGAAATTCCATACTATTCTTCATAGTGGCTGTACCAATTTATATTCCCTCTCCAGCACTTACTGTTAGCAGACTTTTGGATGGCCATTCTGACAGTGTGAAGTTTTGATTTGCATTTCCCATTCAATAGCGATGTTGAGTATCTTTTTCATGTGCCTCTTGGCCATGTGTATGTCTTCTTCTGCGAAATACCTATTTAGGTCTTCTATCCATTTTTTTTTAATATTAAGCCCCATGAGCTATTAAATTTTGGAGATTAATCCCTTGTCAGTCACACTGTTTGCCAATATTATCTTTCATCCTCTGGGTGGTCTTTTCATTTTGTTTATGGCTATGCAAAAGCTTTTCAGCTTAATTAGGTCTGATTTATTTTTGTTTTTATTTCCATTACTCTAGGAGATGATCCAAAAAGGTATCGCTGTGATTTATGTTGACAACTGTTCTGCCTGTGTTTTCCTCTAAGAGTCTTTATAGTACCCAATCTTACATTTATGTCTTTAACCCATTTTGAGTTTATTTTTCTGTATGTTGTTAAAGAATGTTCTAGTTTTTTTTTTTTTTTAATGTAGCTGTCCCATTGCCCAAACACTACTTATTGAAGAGACTGTCTTTCTCCATTTTATAGTCTTGCCTCTCTGGTCATAATAGATCAACTGACCACAGATGTGTGAGGTTTCTATCCTGTACCATGATCTGTATTTCTTTTTGTGCCAATACATACAGTTTTGGTGATTGTACCTTTGTGCAATCTATTCCTCTAGCTCTGTTTTTCTTTCTCAAGATTGCTTTGGCTACTCAGGGTCTTTTGTGTCTCCATACAGATTTTAAGATGTTTTGGTTCTAGTTCTATGAAAAATGCCATTGGTAATTTGATAGAGATTGCACTGAATCTGCAGATCACCTCGGGTGGTACAGTTGTTTTTGACAGTATTCAGTCTTCCAATTTAAGACCACAGTGTATCTTTCCATTTGTGTCATCTAATTCCTTTTATCAGCATCTTATGATTTTCAGAGTATAGGTCTTTTGCTTCCTGAGGTAGTTTTATTCCTAGGAATTTTATTTTTTGTTTCTTTAATTTGTTGTTCTGATCTTTTATTGTCAGTGTATAGAAATGCAGACTCCTGTGCATAGTTCTCTAACTAGCTCTGTTTTAATTTCTGAGTTTTTAACTTTCTGTTTCTACACGGTGGGATTGGTGACATCTACTTTCAGATATTGAGGATTATAGAGTATGTCAAGTGTTACATAATCCAGTTGAATATAAAATTCTGCTACCTCAGCACTTTAAAAGTAAATAACTACAGTTTTTTGGCTCTAACAGTTGACCTGTGTAGTCAACAGACATAAATCTTCGATCTGTAAAATTGTTAGTGTGACTAGCCTTAGTTAGAAAGGAGCTGTCTAAAGTGTTATGCATTTTTCAGAAGAATACAGAAATTAGTCACATCACTATATATTCCCAACTGAAAACTTTGGTGGAGCAGTCCATTTTAGAAAAATTAAATGCATTTCAAAAAATTCTATGGTCTAATATGGTAGTCGCATAATTGCTACAAAGCTCCTCTAAGGGCAAAAATGATATTTTGAGTATGCAAAATAGTAATTTCTATCTTTGTATTTTTGATACAAGGTCTCCATGTTATTAACTCAGTATTTATTTAATGGCTAGTGTGACACTGTCTTAATAGTACAGAAGTGAATATGCTAATTTAAGATTTCAGTCACTATAATAAGAATCTAAAGGAAAAATGGAAGTGACGAGAATAGTTTCATATCTTTTAATTATAGATAATTTCTACTTCAGTGTGATACCAAGCATAATCAGAAGAGGGAAAAACAAATTATTTTTACCTTTATCAGGACTCCGATATCTGATGACTCCCACACTCTTTTAAGAATTCTATCAAGCTGAACAGATGTTACCCTGCAGGTCCCTGCCAGATAACACAGTGATGAGGGTAAGGAGCATGGATTTTGGAATCAGATGGTGCTGAATTCAAATTCAATTCCAGATTGTGCTAATGTAACTTTGGACAGGCATATGGCTTAATTCCTATATTCTGGTTTGTAAAATGGACTAGAAGTAAGGCTTATTTGATATAATCCATTTATTAAAGTACCTAGCCATCGATCTTGGCTTGTAGAACTAAGAAATCAGTGGGTATCAAATTTTATTATTACTATGAAGGAAGTATTTTGTTCCACCTATCAGAAAACCTTCCCAGTCTTAAATTTTTCATCTAACTGCATGCATTGCAAACATCCTTAGAAGAGGAAGGAAGAAAGGAATAAGTAATCTTTACATCATTGCAGAGACTACTTTCTTGTCCCTAACAGTTTAAAGGAATAATTAAAGTATTTACTACATGGTAAGAACATCAGTAAACTTGTCCCTAGAAGACAAAGAAAGGGATGTTTAGCGATGTACTTACATATATTAAATACTTTAATTATTCCTTTAGATTGTTTCAATGTGTATCTAAGAACAAGCTTGGGAAGTGAGAGCATCATTACCAAAACCTGAGGAAAATACATGGAAGTAAGGAAGTTCTCATACTAATTCAGGAATCTAACAATTGAAGAATCAAGTCTTGGCTTTTTGACTAAGGAAAGTGAAAGTCCCTCAGGCATGTCCAACTCTTTGTAACCCCATGGACTAAATTATCCGGGCCAGAATACTGGAGTGGGTAGCCATTCCCTTCTCCAGGGGATCTTCCAAACCCAGGGATTGAAGAAAGCAAGGGAGTATGTGTCTTTAGACCAAGTTCAAGTTGGTGTTAAAAGGTTTTTTTCCTTCCTTCACAGACTCAGCTGTTTTGCCTTTTGTTTGCATTTACAAACATCTTAGGAGTTACTGTGCTAAAACTGTAGAGTATGAGATAAACATTAGTTTGACTAAATTTTCAAATGATCCATAGATCCATACAGTTCTAAGGCAGTTGTTTTTACCTGTTGACCTGCTCTGGCAAGGCTTATTTGGGCAAAAATCTTTTGCAGATCACGTGTGGAAGAAGGCACAGGACATTTGCGTCCTTTTGCTGTACATCACTGAGACATCACACCTTAGCCCTTAGAAGCAGAAGGCAGTTTATTCCTCAATTTGAAAACCTAGCTCTACCTCAGATTTTCAGGTAGTCATGAGGTGGAATACTGGTTAAGAACGTGATTTTGGTATCAGAGAGACAGGCATTTGAATCCTGTCTATGTTAGTTACTGTGTCACAGATAAGGAAACAGATGCAGAGAAGCTGATTTGCCTACAGTAAACCATGAAAACAGTACCCACTTTGGAGGTTTGTGGAGAAGATTAAAGGGGTTAAAGAAAGGGCTTGTGCAGCAGCTTCTAGCAGTAGTGAGGTGATACCTGTATTCTGGGTGCAATCTCATAAACATCTAACATGTGAGTTGCCTGAAGTTCTTCTGCAGAACATATAAAGATGTAATATATAAGTAAGCTAAATACAATAACATATACTGGACACAGTACAAGATGCTGGTGATAGAACCAGACATGGACTGTACCTAAAAGGAATTATTGACAGAAAAATATTAATATATCAGAATGTATCATGTGTAAAGTGCTACATGGCAGTGTAGAGGAATGGGAAGACATATAATGGGGAAAAAAAGAGGAAGACCACGTTGGGCTTGTACTGCTTACATGGAAGAGCCTCGGAGACCTAATCACAATGCAAAGACTCAGTTTTAGCACTGTGGGAGAGAGGAAGGAAAAGCAGCCAAAGCCAGGAGGACTACTTAGTGTAGATCATTGCAGTGGTTAAGGCAAGGGGTGAGGGAAGGCATGTATGAAGATGGAGGCAGAGTGGATAGACGGGAAACGTACGTGATACAGTGTAATAGAGAATAATAAACAGGATGTGTTAAAAGGATTGGAATTGGGAACAAAGTACTGATTACTAATATAGTGAGAAGAATTAAACTCTGAGAAGGTAATAAGGTATTTAGAAATATTGTTGTAGTTGAGGTGGAAATGAACAGCGTTTTTGTTTCTGTCAAGTATTTCACAGCTCTATATTACAAATTTCAGGAAATAATCAAAATTTCAGAATCCAAAAATTAAATAATTTACTTCAAACTAATGTAAAATGAAATAAAATACAATCAGTGCCATTCTAAATCAAAGTACAAACCCAAAATAGACCACAGTTGATGAAATCTACAAAGTAGACATAGATGACTAAAACCAAGGAGGACTCCCAAAATCTAATAAGTGAAGGTACAAAATACAAGATGTAGGTACAAGCCCAAATTCAAGCTTCCAATGGAATTACCAATAATTACAGTAACAGCAGCATCCAGCAGGAAGACTTGACGCTGAAGTTATCTACTGAGTAGCACTATAGGGAGATAAGGCGTTACCACTCTACTCCCTAAAAATAAAACCAAATAAAACTATAAATATATAGGTTTATGAGAAAAAAAACAAGTCTCGAAAGGACATTTTAAAAAATTAAAGTAAGATCCAGCCACTGGTTTCAGCCCTAGACACACACACACACACACACACACACACACACACACACACACACACACACACACACACACACACACAGAAACCAGTGAGTGTAACATTGTCTCAAACCTGTTAGTGCCTTAGTTGAAGACGTCACATTTATAATTCTGCATGTACCAGATCATAGTTATTATCCTTGTGTGCTCTTAAGCGAGAAAGCATCAGCACAAAATCAGGTCTTCATTCTACAAATAACCATGTAATGAAGAAAGTTTTTCCTTGCAGTTCTTACTACTTACTCTTGGTCTTAATGTTCTATTACTAGAAGACCATTACTCCTCCTTGGAACGCATGGCTCTCAGTGCAAGCCTAAGCAAACAGAACTGAAAACATGAAACAATATGACTTCTGTTAGGAAATAAGTAGTGCAGCACAATCAGTCAACCGGGGACTCATCCTTCTAAAGAAAAAGAAAAACACGAGAAAGCATGTTACGAGTTTAAGAAAGAAGCATAGATAAGGTGACCTATTCTCTCTTCATATAGATAAATGTACAGGTCCAAAGAGGCCTTTCACAGACCCAAGAGTATCTCCCCTACTTCCTACCCCTACTTCAGGATATATGGACAACTTCTTTGGAGTTTTTTGATTCAGCACCTTTATTTTTACAGACAAGGAAACCAAGTGCAGAGATCTTAAATGACACGCCATTGGTGTCTCAGATCTGAAAAAAGACATCTCCTCCATTACACATCCTTTACTGAAAATGCTCCTGAACATTACAGCACAGATTTACAGTACAGACTTTGTTCTCTAATCGCCTCCAAAAGATGAGTAAGTAGAGATGATGCAAAGGTGGAGAAAACTGTCTTAATATGCACCTGAAGTTAAAACCAATAGAAACTTCTGTCAACAACTGCAAAAGCAGATTAATCAGTCTTTCTTTGCTTGCTGAATAAGATAAAATGCACTCTGCTAAAACCATTTAGCAGAAATACTGTGAAAGCCTTCCCCCAGAGTATTTTTCTATTTGATTTGAAAACTATCCCATAGCTTATTATCAAACAACTCAGTAATCTTTAGCTAATGCAGGGATAAATGGGCAGTCAGAAAATATAATCACTTGGTGTGTGCAGCTGAGTATTTACATTTTACCTAATGAACAAAGATAAGAAAAGTGCAGGCAACATTAATGTGTAAAAACTACCTCTTAGTGCTAGAGCTAAAGGGAAAAATAAAATTACTCACTCTAGCTAATCCCTAGACCTGTATAGTCCCCTGGCTTCAGGTCTGTTTTGATTCTCGTTTTGGACTTGTCTTGAATCAAAGAATATTTGCAGCTGCCTCGGTAGGGCAGTTGCTCTACTTTAAAACGTAGTTTAGAAGGTTTTACAGTAAGTTTCTGGTCCTTGTTGAATTTTCTTTTTCTCCACTTTATATGTTGCTTAAAGATTTATAATAAAGATTTCTTAATCCTCACCACTACTAACATTGAAGCTGGATAGTTCTTTGTTGTGGAAGACTGTATGCTGTGCAGTATGGGAGGTTTATCAGCACCCTAGCCTCTTAAGAAATGGCAACCCACTCCAGTGTTCTTGCCTGGAGAATCCCAGGGATGGGGGAGCCTGGTGGGCTGCCGTCTATAGGGTCACACAGAGTCGGACATGACTGAAGTGACTTAGCAGCAGCAGCCTCTTCTCACAATGCCAGTAGCACATCCCAAGTTGTGACAACCAAAAATGTCCCCAGACTAACCAAATGTCTCTTGGAAAGTAAAATTGCTCCCAACTGAGAAGTTTCTGGAAGATTTAACCCTCCCCTGGCTCACAGGCAACATTCTTCAAAGCACTTCTCATTCCTTGGGATCCTCCGGAAGGGAAAGAGGAGTTGAGGGAAGGAGGAAAAAAGAGTTAAGGAAAAACATACTGTTTGATTATCATTAAGTGTGTACCAGTACTTTATATAGTTCAAATACATAATCCACCTAAAAATTCCTGAAATGGTACTAATAAGGGAACAGAGTCAGGGGTTAAGTCAGCTAGCCCCTGTCACACAGCTGTTACAGTGCTATTTGTCTGTATATCCTAGTTCTATCTCTTGCAGAAGTACTACTTCAACAGCAAAGCACTCAAAATATAATTCTGCTCCTCCTACCTAGATCAAAGTTTCTAAGTCCACTATCATCTCAGTAACACATTTTCATGTATGAGACGACTTCCATATATGATAAGACATCAGGAATCATCTGCTGAGTAAAAGGGTGTAATCTGCCTGTACATTTTACCTGTTCTATAAGGTGTGTGAGGAACTTTCATAATCCATCCATGGTCCTCCTCTGGTTAATTGCTTTCTTCTGCAAGACAATAGAAAAACCTGCTTTATACTTACTTTCTGTCTCTCAAATGTAAACTCAGTGACATCAAGAACAGTAATGTCCAGTATACTCTCCATTCTGAGTGGGAAAGAGCATTCAAATATTCACCTGAAACAGCAGGTTTTGTTATCTTGGCTCCTCACTTAAAGCACTCTGGATACAGTCAGTTCATAATGGAATCTCTTGGCATCTTCAGAATGTTTGATACAGCTGTAAACACACAGTAAGCAAGGACTAAGACATTTTAGCTTTCCTGTGCAAAATGAGTGTGATATATACTGCTACTATGTTGTGCTTTTTATTTCTGTCATGTATCTTTATTAAAATATGGTGATTTCATATGGTTTTCCTTTTGAGTTCTACCATTTTCTTGAACCCTAGTTTCATAGGGTCATGTTTACAATTGAAGACCATTTTGCATTCATCCATTTCTCCCAGTAGTGTTCACTATAGGCCATCTTGGTGCTCATATTTATGTGACAAAAACTGGTTTTTGTCCACTGATGTTTGTAGTATGCTTGGCAACTTCCCATGCACTCAATTCTTACCTGATGTAGCCTAGAATAACTGCCTGAAGGGATGCCAAAAGCGTGACTTAAGTGGCAGATTCTTAGTTGCAGTTCGATCAATCCACTCGTTCATTGAGTTTTAACTTTCCTTTTTGTCATCTCCAGCTCACAGTTGACTGGCCTGAATGCATTTTGCATATGCTCTAATTATAACTGATAATTTGGGAATACTGTCCTAGATTTCAGACTTAATACTACTCACATAATACTTACACCAGGCTTTCTCATAAAATCTCCAGTTTTCCCGAAAAAGAATGAACATTTATCGAGTGCCTGCTAGATGGAGGAATTGTACACTAGACTTTGAGTGTGTTTTCACACACAGATGATATCCTTTCACTGTACTCATGAGAAAAGAGAGGCTCACAGTAGTAGATACCTATCCAAGGTCACACAAGCTCTGAAATGGTAGAACTGAGATCTGAAACGTGTCAGCTTGACCACAAACAGGCTCCATCATCAACCTCTAGTTGAGTGACCTCATCTAGAGGTGATGACATCCTTTTCACAGGGTCGATGAGAGGACGGATGAGACTGTATTCATGAAAGTGTTTCAAAACTATTAAATACTACACCTAAGTACTGTGAAAACATTTTTAGTATATACTAGTGTGTCAATGGGAGAAGGCAATGGCACCCCACTCCAGTACTCTTGCCTGGAAAATCCCATGGATGGAGGAGCCTGGTAGGCTGCAGTCCTTGGGGTCACTAAGAGTTGGACACAACTGAGTGACTTCACTTTGACGTTTTCACTTTCGTGCATTGGAGAAGGAAATGGCAACCCACTCCAGTATTCTTGCCTAGAGAATCCCAGGGACAGGGTCAGACACAACTGAAGCGACTTAGCAGCAGCAGTGTGTGCATATATATCATGTACACATATATATACACACACACACTATATATGTATATATAACTGGCTAAGGAAACAGTACAGAATTAACATTTGAAATCAATAAACATTGTATATTTAGTTTATGGAAAATAAGTGNAGGGTCAGACACAACTGAAGCGACTTAGCAGCAGCAGTGTGTGCATATATATCATGTACACATATATATACACACACACACTATATATGTATATATAACTGGCTAAGGAAACAGTACAGAATTAACATTTGAAATCAATAAACATTGTATATTTAGTTTATGGAAAATAAGTGCAAACAACTGGTTGGTCCCTAAAAATAGATGTCAGGTGACAAGAGATTGGCTGAACTGGAGTAGGAGCATCTTCAGAACAAAACTCAGACAAGTTTTTGCTTCCCTAACACTTTGATCTGCTCACTCACTCCAAGACCTTCCTACTTCTCTGAAAAACTTTAGCCCACAGGAGCTCTGGCTACCTTAGTCACAAGTTTCCATTAATTCTGTGCCACACCTACAGCAGAGTCATTTCAGGTTATTCTCTTCCATGTCGGCTTTCAATATGCACTCAGTCCATTCTCCCAAATCTAGCTGGGATCAATACCTTGTGATACAGAAGCAGCCAGAAATTCTCCTATAAAGGCTGAGAGAAAAATATGAAACCCTGGGGCCTATTCCCAGAGCTGGACTGGTAGGAATGCTTTCCTATTCACTAAGCCTCTAGATAAACATAGGGTTGGCTAAGTCCAGTATGCTTCATTTGAGGACAGAATTTAGGGGGACCTTTAGAGTTGGTCAACACCGAAATCAGACTGATTATATTCTTTGCAGCCAAAGATGGAGAAGCTCTATATAGTCAGCAAAAACAAGACCGGGAGCTGACTGTGGCTCAGACCATGAACTCCTTATTGCCAAATTCAGACTTAAATTGAAGAAAGTAGGGAAAACCACTAGACCATTCNATAACCTCAGATATGCAGATGACATCACCCTTATGGCAGAAAGTGAAGACGAACTAAAGAGCCTCTTGAGAAAGTGAAAGAGGAGAGTGAAAATGTTGGCTCAAAGCTCAACATTCAGAAAACTAAGAACATGGCATCCGGTCCCATCACTTCATGGCAAATAGATGGGGCAACAGTGGAAAGAGTGACAGACTTTATTTTACGGGGCTCCAAAATCACTGCGGATAGTGACTGCAGCCATGAAATAAAAAGACGCCTACTCCTTGGAAGTAAAGTTATGAACACCCAGAGAGCATATTAAAAAGCAGAGACATTCCTTTGCCATCAAAAGTCTGTCTATTCATGGCTTTGGTTTTTCTAATAGTCATATATGGATGTGAGAGTTGGACTGTGAAGAAAGCTGAGCACTGAAGAATTGATGCTTTTGAAGTGTGGTGTTGGAGAAGACTCTTGAGAGTCCCTTGGACTGCAAGGAGATCCAACTAGTCCATCCTAAAGGAGATCAGTCCTGAATGTTCATTGGAAGGAGAGATGTTGAAGCTGAAACTGCAATACTTTGGCCACCTGATATGAAGAGCTGACTCATTTGAAAAGACCCTGATGCTGGGAAATATTGAGGGCAGGAGGAGAAGGGGACGACAGAAGATGAGATGGCTGGATGGCATCACCAACTCGATGGACATGGGTTTGGGTAGACTCTGGGAGTTGGTGATGGACAGGGAGGCCTGGTGTGCTGCAGTCCATGGGGGTCGCATAGAGTCGGACATGACTGAGTGACTAAACAGAATTGAACTAATTTCTAAAAATGGCTGTGCTTAACAACTGGCTCCCAAAATTTCACAAGTGAATCTCAAAAGCTATAAAGAGTGGGCTCTAGGACACCACTGGACAAACACTAGAGAAAAACCTTAGGAGATATTTTGGACACAATTTATCACAGTTCCTGCTTCCATTGGAATCACAGTGATTCCATGACTGCTGGCAAAATGTTACCAGTGAACAATAGAGGCTGGTGGGTTTTTTGAATAATTTCAGTCCATGCATCCATATGCAATTGCTTAATCAATAGACACTGAAAACACAATTACATGAACTTTAGACTTCGGAGAGTTCTAGCCCACTTCTTTCAGTTCAAAAAGTACAAACTAAAAAAGGAATCTACTACCTTCTTGAATTAAAAATAATACATATTAAGGGAATAAAATCTATAATGCTTGGATAGACAAAAGTTTGTCTATCTTGGTACTAATGACCTACTTTGTTTAATCAACACTTTCCCTCACATTGTGGGAAAGATGATCTCAGATGATCCCCTGATGCAATACTGCTTTCTTGCCAATTGCTGGGAACAACCAAATACCAGCGGTAATTGTCAAAGCTTAGTCCTGTCCCATTACAAGTACATAATGAATAAGCATCTAAAAGACTTGCACAGCGCCTGCTGTTGACAACCTATAATTAACCCTGGCTATAGTTCTAGATGTCACAGAGTTTCAGTGAAAAACAATTTCAGGGAAAACAAATGCTCCTTTAAACAAATTTAGACTTTACCGTCTAAATTTGTTTATGATTTTAGAAAGTCAGCCTCATCCCTTATAATCAATGGAAAAGATCAATGGAAAGGTCAGTGGATTCAGAGTGAAAGAAGGACCTAGATTCTGGTCTTGATTCTGCTACTACGTATCTCGAGTGATGCTGAGTAAGTAATGTTACCTCTATTTACCTTAGTTTGCTAATTTTTAAAGTAAAAGTGTTAGGCTAAATAATGGCCAATTTTTAAACATGAGGAGATCAACCTCCATAATCACAAGCATTTCCTACTGCTTAAAAAACCCATATGAATTAAAAATGCAACAAATATATCCTCCATGTAACTCTCCTGAACAACTGTTAAGCCCTCTTGCAGATTTTCAATGTCACACTCCTCTTTGTTCTTGCAAACACACACAGTGATTCCTCTAGTTTCTAAATGTACATTTGACCTTCTTTCAAATGTGTATTCTCAGTTTTCCCTATTGAAACTTGTTTACTTGTGAGAACCAGGCTCTCTTTTTCTAGTAGATCAGCAAGCAATTCCCAGAAAGGGCTAGGGTGTGAGGTGTCAGACATACCCAGGTACAAAAGATATAATGTCAATGTATTAAGAAGACAAGGTGTGGTGGTCTCAGCCCCTGGGCTGGGGAGTGTTGTTCTATTTTCTCTCACTGCAGTTCTTAAAAATGGCTAAACCTTAATTTAAAAATTCTGAGTCTGTGGTCTTTTCTCAGAACTGTCCAATTAAAATTTTTTGTAGTTTTAAGCATGTTGTGCCTGAGGCTAAACAAAGACCATAACCATCACACCTGAGAATAGTAATACTTGCCCCTTATTGAGGCACTGAACTTGGTGCTTTACATATATTATCTCATTTACAATTTTACCAACCCATCAAAGTGGGTATTATCAAGTTTCATACATGAAGCAGATGAAGCCCGAAGAAGCTAAGTATTGTGCCCAGGTTTAGTAGGCAAGTAAGTGTATGACCAGAACACACAGTGTATGGCAAGACTACACAGAAGAACTGTACAGAAAAGGTCTTAATGACTCAGATAACCACGATGGTGTGGTCACCCACCTAGAGCCAGATATCCTGGAGTGTGAAGTCAAGTGGGCCTCAGGAAGCATTGCTGCCAATAAAGCTAGTGGAGGTGATGGAATTCCAGCTGAGCTATATAAAATCTGAAAACATTATACTGTTAAAGTTTTACACTCAACATATCAGCAAATTTGGAAAACGCAGAACTGGCCACAGGGCTGGAAAAGGTCAATCTTCATCCCAGTTCCCAAGAAGGGCAGTGCTAAAGAATGTTCAAACTGCCGAACAGTTGCACATGCTAGTAAGGTTATTCTCAAAATCCTTCAAGCTAGGCTTCAGCAGTTCTTGAACTAAAAACTTTTCAGATGTACGAGCTGGATTTAGAAAAGGCAGAGGAACCAGAGATCAAATTGCCAACATTCACTGGATCATAGAGAAAGCAAGAGAATTAAAGAAAAACAGCTACTTCTGTTTCATTGACTATACTAAAGCCTTTGACTATGTGGATCACAACGAACTGTGGAAAACTCTTGAGATGGAAATATCAGACCACCTTACCTATCTCCTGAGAAACCTGGAGTCAAGAAGTATGCGGGTCAAGAAGCAACACTTAGAACCTTATATGGAACAACTGACTGGTTCAGAACTGAGAAAGGAATATGACAAGGCTGCATACTGTCACCCTGTTTAACTTATATGCAGAGTACATCATGAGAGATGCTACGGTAGATGAGTTATAAGCTGGAATCAAGACTGCCGGGAGAAATATCAACAACCTCAGATATGCAGATGATATCATGGTAGAAGGGTGGAAAGCAGAGAAGAACTAAAAGAGCCTCTTGATAGGGGANACCCTGTTTAACTTATATGCAGAGTACATCATGAGAGATGCTACGGTAGATGAGTTATAAGCTGGAATCAAGACTGCCGGGAGAAATATCAACAACCTCAGATATGCAGATGATATCATGGTAGAAGGGTGGAAAGCAGAGAAGAACTAAAAGAGCCTCTTGATAGGGGAGAAAGAGGAGGGTGAAAAGCCCAGCTTAAAACTCAACATTCAAAAAAACGAAGATCTTGGCATCCAATCACATCACTTTATGGCAAATAGAAGGGGAGAAGGTGGAAGCAGTGACAGATTTTCTCTGCTTAGACTCTAAAATCAATGCGATGGTGACGCAGTCAGTTCAGTTGCTCAGTCCTAACTCTTTGTGACCCCATGAACTGCCAGGCCTCTCTGTCCACCACCAACTCCCGAAGTTTACTCAAACTTATGTCCATTGAGTCAGTCATGGCATCCAACCATCTCATCCTCTGTCATCCCCTTCTCCTCCTTCCCTCAATATTTCCCAGCATCAGGGTCTTTTTAAACGAGTCAGCTCTTCATATCAGGTGGCCAAAGTATTGGAGTTTCAGCTTCAACATCAGCTCTTCAAATGAACACCCAGGACTGATCTCCTTTAGGATGGACTAGTTGGATCTCCTTGCAGTCCACGGGACTCTCANCCCTTGTACTGCAAGGAGATCCAACCAGTCCATTCTAAAGGAGATCAGTCCTGATGTTCTTTGGAAGGACTGATACTAAAGCTGAAACTCCAATACTTTGGCCACCTCATGCGAAGACTTGACTCATTGGAAAAGACTCTGAGGCTGGGAGGGATTGAGGGCAAGAGGAGAAGGGGATGACAGAGGATGAGATGGCTGGCTGCCATCACCGACTCGATGGACATGAGTTTGAGTGAACTCCAGGAGTTGGTGATGGACAAGGAGACCTGGAGTGCTACGATTCATGGTGTCACAAAGTGCTATGATTCATGGTGTCACAGAGTCAGACGTGACTGAGCGACTGAACTTGAGTTTATCAGCCTAGTTGCTTAAAGTAACAAATTATTATTTTATGATTAACTTTTTCCTAAAACAGAACAAAAAGATGTTACTTAATAAACATAATTTCTAACCATGTTGACAACCCAATTTCTTAAGTTAGTTTGATTTGTGAGTTAGTTTAAGCATATTTATAATTAAGATTTAATCATAGACAACTAACACCCAATCAAAGTTTATTCCTAAATATTATCTCTTTTAGGGAATAGGCAGATTAAGAATACTGCAGAGAGAAATTTCTTATATAGGTGGAATCTTTTGGGGGAAGATGGGTAATACTATATCTCTTGATCATGGTGGTAATTACACAATTATTCCTTTAAAGATGATTGTGAACAGATGCTAAGTAACTAAAAATTATATGTAAGCAAAGCACAATTTCACCATTCTTCTTAGCGGATTTTTTTTTGCTTTTGGGGGGTTTGTTTTGTTTTGGTTTTTTGCCATGCTGCGTGACTTTTGGGATTTCAGTTTTGACCAGGGATTGAACCTGAGATTGTGGAAATGAAAATGCCAAATCCTAACCACTAAACCTCCAGGGACCTTTTAAGGGATACTTAAAAATAAATGATCTCACTCTTGAGTATAGAAGAATAAAACATTATTTGACTACGTGTAGGTAGGATTTTTTTGATGCTTGCCAGTTGCCAGTATTTGAAATATATATGTTCATTGTGAACATGTTTACTGTGGAGTGAAAAGGTAAGAGAACTGTATTTTGATACTTCCCTGACAATCATGATAATTAAATCCTAACACTACTTTCTTCCTTCNTATTTGACTACGTGTAGGTAGGATTTTTTTGATGCTTGCCAGTTGCCAGTATTTGAAATATATATGTTCATTGTGAACATGTTTACTGTGGAGTGAAAAGGTAAGAGAACTGTATTTTGATACTTCCCTGACAATCATGATAATTAAATCCTAACACTACTTTCTTCCTTCTCTAGCCCTGGAATGAGACCAGACGTAAGCTCTCCTCCATCCAGTTCCTCAGCAGCTACGGGACCACCTCCCAAACTCTGCCTAGTCTGCTCTGATGAAGCTTCGGGATGTCATTATGGGGTCTTGACTTGTGGAAGCTGTAAAGTATTCTTCAAAAGAGCAGTGGAAGGTAGTGTGTGTTTTGAAGAGTTTTATTTTTCCTCTATTTGGTTCCTTTTTCTCAGACTGGATTCTGTATGCAAAGCCTATTAACACTAGTAGTCATTAAAATCAGGGAGAAGAATTTTAGAGCTGGAAGAGACCATGGAGAAAATTTAAATCCAAGTAAAGGATTTACTTAACACAGTTTAGATTTTAACCTTTTCTTATTTATCATATAATCTAGCTATCTCATATTTAACTAGCTATCTCATATATTTAACTGAAATACATATATATATACACACACACGTATATAAAATCTGGCTCCTAACTCGTCTAGTGAGAAAAAGACACTTTTAAAAGCAAACTAGGATAAAACAGACAAGTAAAAATTGGAGGGAGGGAGTATGATCAGAGAACGGAAAATAACCGTAAGAAAGTGCTATGCATGTGAAATGATGGTTTTAGGTTTTGGCAGTAACTAGTGCTCATTGTATTAGTATTACCGACTTTAATTCCCATCAGTTAGCTAGTTTTAGAGCCACCAACTATTCTAGTCTGGCAAAAATGAGTGATAATGAGGGGAAAAGTGTTTTGTTTTCTAATAAGCCAGGGCTGTGCTACGTGATATAAATGTGACGTAAGGACTTCCACTGTCCTCTGGGAGGTCACAGTCTACTTGGAAGTGAAAGATGAGTTCATAGTTACAGGTACAGAGATTATAATACAGAGGAGCAAGTGACAAACTACCTGGGGAGTTCAGGAAAGGTGTTTAAAAGAAAGTGATTTCACTTGACAAATATTATATTCACGTAATATTTACCCTTGTTACAGACTCAGTCTGCCCATCACCTCCTTAAAGGTTAAATTCATTCCATAAGCAAATTACTGGAAGTCACACTAAAATTTTCTGGTATTACCAGTGAATCCTCTTGGGAAAAACTGTTGTGTAATTTAGTTATTTGTAAAGCAGTTAGAAGGCAGTGTGGCCTGAACGGATTACCTAAAACTCTGATTAGATAATTATATTTTTAAATATATATATATATTTATTCACAGTACATGAAGTATTACTATTTGGCTTCAGTTGTGTTTGCATATGCTTAAGCGTTAGATGAGTCATTTTCTTTTCTTTGGATTGCTTTTAATACATTAGCAACTGTCAAATTACTTATGTTATTCCATAGAGAGCATCAACTAAGTAGTCATGAAGTAAAGCACATCCCTAATTAACGCAATGCTACTGACAAAATAGATGTGATTTGCCCCAGAAGGAAGCTTCTTCTTGTCCTCACTTTACTTTATTCAGCACTTTTTCACTGATTAGTTCTGTCCATGGTGTAAATGTGATAACAGTGTTACAGTATTCCTGTATATAGTAAGTAATATTGACAGATTTAATTCTGAAAGTGAAATTCAGAGTGAGACAATGGAGCCTTAAAAGAAATACAGGAATTAAAATTTTTTTTTCATTCTCCCTCATTTTAACTAAAATTATTTCTTTAAAATGGGGCTACAAATTCCAGTTCCAGTGCCTACAGGGATTGAGTATGTGTCGTTCTGGCCAAATACAATACCAAATGAGTGAAGAAGGGCAGTCACTGATATTAGAGAGTGCAAGCATGCCTTACCTAAAAGTGTCCAAAGGCAATTTAAAAAGAAAAGAAAAGCTAATTACAAATAAGACATCACTGCAGGCCATATGCCCCCTAGGCTTTGGGATTAAATTCTCTGCTTTAGAATTAAATTCTTACACATGTTTTTAGCTATGAATATGTGAATATTAGCTATGCTCTTGCAAAATATATATACGTATTTCAGTTAAATATGAGATAGCTAGATTACATGATAAATAAGAAAAGGTTAAAATCTAAACTGTGTTAAGTAAATCCTTTACTTGGATTTAAATTTTCTCCATGGTCTCTTTCAGCTCTAAAATTCTGTAATCATTTGCTAACCTAATCTGTAGCAGATCTTCCCAACCCAGGGGCTGAAACGTGGGTCTCCTGAATTGCAGGTAGATTTTTTTTTTTTTACCATCTGAGCCACCAGGGAAGCCCCAAGTAAATCCTTTATTTGGATTTAAATTTTCTCCAGAGTCCCTTCCAGCTCTAAAATTCTGTAATCACTTGCTAACCTAACTCATAGCAGATCTACTTTTCCCTTTTCTTGAACAGTTACAAAGATGAAACTTGTGTGATTTTCATTATACTACATTCATTCCATTTTTAATACTTGCCAGAAATTACAGTTTATCCATCAAACAGACATAGTATCATAAAGACCCAAAAGTTAAGTGTTTTTAGGAAATTTGTACAAGCTTTACTTATCCATACAAGCCATATCAAGGATTGAGATTTTGAATTTTATTCATTATTTGGGGAGTTACTTTCTGTGTACAGAAAAGAATTTGGGTGGCTTCATTTCTTTAGATGTATACTAGTTCAGTGGTCTTTTTCACTGAGTCCCTTCTTCTTATGCTCCCTTTGCACAAACTACATACAGTCTTTGTGTTGAGTCATAATGGAGACAGACACATGCTACTTTTATTAATAATTTACTAAGTACTATGTTTTACATATGTCATACTACCCTGGGTGAGGAAGAAGATCCTCTGGAGAAGGGAATGGGAACCCACTCCAGTGTTCTTGTCTGGGAAATCCCATAGACAGAGGAGGCTGGCGGGCGACAGTCCATGGGGTAGCAAAGAAACACAAATGAGTGACTAGCAGACCCAAGTACTATGTTTTATATATGTCATACTACTTAATTAGCAGCTCTATGAGCTCCTAAATGCTCCTTGATACACTAGGGAACTAATGCTCAAAGCTTAAGCAGCAGACTTAGGATTCAAGCATAGCTGTCTGCAAACAGGCTCTTAACCTCAGTGCTACACTGACTTCCTGAAAGGATAAAAATCTCATCTCCTGGCAGTTTATAATCTAGTTAGATACTGAGATGAAAGCAATAACAAGGGAATTATTTATAGTGTTTATTGAGTCCTTACAATGTGTTCAGTTCAGTCGCTCAGTCGTGTCTGACTCTTTGTGACACTATGAACCGCAGCACGCCAGGCCTCCCTGTCCTTCACCAACTCCCAGAGTTCACCCAAACGCATGTCCGTTGAGTCAGTGATGCCATCCAACCATCACATCCTCTGTTGTCCCCTTCTCCTCCTGCCCCCAATCCCTCCCAGCATCAGGGTCTTCTCAAATGAGTCAGCTCTTCGCATCAGGTGGCCAAAGTATTGGAGCTGTCTCTTATACACATCTAGATGTGTATAAGAGACAGCATACAAGCCATATCAAGGATTGAGATTTTGAATTTTATTCATTATTTGGGGAGTTACTTTCTGTGTACAGAAAAGAATTTGGGTGGCTTCATTTCTTTAGATGTATACTAGTTCAGTGGTCTTTTTCACTGAGTCCCTTCTTCTTATGCTCCCTTTGCACAAACTACATACAGTCTTTGTGTTGAGTCATAATGGAGACAGACACATGCTACTTTTATTAATAATTTACTAAGTACTATGTTTTACATATGTCATACTACCCTGGGTGAGGAAGAAGATCCTCTGGAGAAGGGAATGGGAACCCACTCCAGTGTTCTTGTCTGGGAAATCCCATAGACAGAGGAGGCTGGCGGGCGACAGTCCATGGGGTAGCAAAGAAACACAAATGAGTGACTAGCAGACCCAAGTACTATGTTTTATATATGTCATACTACTTAATTAGCAGCTCTATGAGCTCCTAAATGCTCCTTGATACACTAGGGAACTAATGCTCAAAGCTTAAGCAGCAGACTTAGGATTCAAGCATAGCTGTCTGCAAACAGGCTCTTAACCTCAGTGCTACACTGACTTCCTGAAAGGATAAAAATCTCATCTCCTGGCAGTTTATAATCTAGTTAGATACTGAGATGAAAGCAATAACAAGGGAATTATTTATAGTGTTTATTGAGTCCTTACAATGTGTTCAGTTCAGTCGCNCAGCGTTTCTCTCGATGTACTCTGCATATAAGTGTGTTACAATGTGTTAGGCACTATTTTAAGAATGTTCTTCCCAACTGCCTTTAACCCTTGCAGAAGCACAGTGAGGTAAATGCTAATTTTCCAGCTTTACAGATGGAGAAGCTGGGAGCTCAGAAAGGTTAATAAACATTACTGAAATCACACAGCTAGGCAGCAGAGCTGCAGTTCAAACCAAGGGCTTCCTAGCAACCTTGCCAAGTGCACTTTGCACTATACAACACTGTTTTTGAGAGCAGTAAAGAAGCTGAAGCTGAAGCTTCTTTATACATGTTTCAATGCTGTTCTCAAATTACCCCACCCTCACCTTCTCCCACAGAGTACAAAAGTCTCTTCTTTATATCTGTGTCTCTTTTGCTGTCTCACGTATAGGGTTGTCATTACCATGTTTCTCAACCCCGTATATATGCGTTAATATACTGTACTGGTGTTTTTCTTTCTTGACTTACTTCACTCTGTAATAGGCTCTGGTTTCATCCACCTCATTAGAACTGATTCAAATACATTCTTTTTAATAGCTGAGTAGTATTCCATTGTGTTTATGTACCAAAACTTTCCTATCCATTTGTCTGCTAGTGGATATATAGGTTGCTTCCATGTCCTGGCTATTGTAAACAATGCTGCAGTCAACACTGGGGTACACGTGTCTTTTTCAGTTCTGGTTTCCTTGGTGTGTATGCCCAGCAGTGTGATTGCTGGGTCATATGGCAGTTCTATTTCCAGTTTTTTAAGGAATCTCCACACTGTTCTCCATCATAGCTGTACTAGTTTGCACTCCCACTAACACTGTAAGAGAGTTCCCTTTTCTCCACACCCTCTCCAGCATCTGTTGTTTGTAGAATTTTTGATAGCAGCCATTCTGACCAACGTGAGATGGTAGGTACCTCATTGTGGTTTTGATTTGCATTTCTCTGATAACGACTGATGTTGAGCATCTTTCACGTTAGTTAGCTTTGGAGAACTATCTGTTTAGTTCTTTGGCCCATTTTTTGATTGGGTCGTTTATTTTTCTGGTTTTGAGCTGCATGAGCTGCTTATATATTTTTGAGATTAATTCTTTGTCAGTTGCTTCGTTATGCCATTATTTTCTCCCATTCTGAAGGCTGTCTTTTCACCTTGCTTATAGCTTCTTTCATTGTACAAAAGCTTTTAGCTTAATTAGGTCCTATTTGTTTATTTTTACTTTTATTTCCATTACTCTGGGAGGTGGATCATAGAGGATCTTGCTGTGATTTATGTCAAAGAGTGTTTTGCCTATGTTTTCCTTTAGGAATTTTTATAGTTCCTGGTCTTATATTTAAATCTTTAATCCATTTTGAGCTTTTTGGGTATGGTGTTAAAAAGTGTTCTAGTTTCATCCTGTTAGTGGTAGTTGACCAGCTTTCCCAGCACCACTTGTTAAAGAGATTATCTTTTCTCCATTGTATATTTTTGCCTCATTTGTCAAAGATAAGATGTCCATAGGTGCATGGATTTATTTCTGGGCTTTCTATTTTGTTCCATTGATCTATATTTCTGTCTTTGTGCCAGTACCACACTGTCTTGATGACTGTAACTTTGTAGTAGAGCCTGAAGTCAGGCAGGTTGATTCCTCCAGTTCCATTCTTCCTTCTCAAGATTGCTGTGGCTATTTGAGGTTTTTTTATATTTCCATACAAATTGTGAAATTCTTTGTTCTAGTTCTGTGAAAAATACCCTTGGTAGTTTGATAGGGATTGCATGCAATCTGTAGATTGCTTTGGGTAGTATATTCATTTTCACTATATTGATTCTTCTGATCCATGAACATGGTATATTTCTCCATCTATTTGTGTCATCTTTGATTTCTTTCATCAGTGTTATTATAGTTTTCTATATATAGGCCCTTTGTTTCTTTAGGTAGATTTATTCTTAATATTTTATTCTTGGTGAATGGGATTGTTTCCTTAATTTCTCATTCTGTTTTCTCATTGTTAGTGTATGGAATGCAAGGGATTTCTATGTATTAATTTTTTATATCCTGCAACTTTACCGTATTCGTTGATTAGCTCTAACAATTTTCTGGTGTTGCCTTTAGGGTTTTCTATGTGGAGGATCATGTCATCTGCAAACAGTGAGAGCTTTACTTCTTTTCCAATCTGGATTCCTTTTCTTTCTTTTTCTGCTCTGACTGCTGTGGCCAAAACTTACAAAACTATATTCAGTAGTAGTGGTGAGAGAGGGAACCCTTCCTTGTCTTATTCCTGATTTGAGGGGAAATTCTTTCAATTTTTCACCATTGACAATAATGTTTGCTGTGGGTTTATCATAAATGGCTTTTATTATGTTGAGGTATGTTCCTTCTGTGCCTGCTTTCTGGAGAGTTTTTATCATAAGTGGGTACAAAAAATGATTTTTACTATAAAAATGAGGACAACACAGACAAAATGATATTGAGAAATCCCAGCTGGCCTGAAGGCTTTTCTCCTGACATCTGCCCCTCTCTCTAGTTAGAAAACAAATTTACAAAGTGGTAGAAGACACAGAAACTCCAAACTGAAATGTCTTATTGTCTTATCAAATGTATTGACAGGGAGTACATATCCATGCCTTGTAAATAGTGACCACTAGTTGAAACTCCTCTTTTTATAGATAAGATACCCACAGACTTGTCCAACTTCATACTAATAACCAGATAGAGCATTTGAACTTATGAAGGTACAATGCCCCCTGATTCTGTAGCTCAGATTCTTAATTGTGGTGAAGATATACCTGGGATAAAGAAAACACGATTAGGGCTTCCTTGGTAGCTCAGTGGTAAAGAATCCACCTGTTAATGCAGGAGACACAGACTCAATCCCTGATCTGGGAAGATCCCATATGCTACAGAGCAACTTAGCCCATGCACCACAACTGTTTAGCTTGTACTTCTAGAGCCCAGGAGCCACAACTGTTGAAGCCCAAGTACTGCAGCTAGAGAGCAGCCCCTGCTTGCCACAAGTAGAGAAAAGCCCACACAGCAAGGAACACCCAGCACAGCCAAAAATAAATAAATATTAGTTTAACATGCACATTCTGAGCTTTTGGTTAGATATAAAGCATTGAAACTTTCTCTGTGTTTACCAATAATTTTTTTTAATTGTCCCTTCTAGTTTATTGAAGAACAATGATTCAGGGATAGTCTTATGGGTTAAAACATTTTCATTATTATAACTGCTTCAACTATGCTTTTAGCTCTTGTTCCTTCTTTAATTCTATATAATAAAATTATTGGGTTAGAGATTCTATTTCATGTCCAAGAAAAGCTAGGAAACTATACAGAAAGGAATAGAAATGACTGGTACAGACACTTGGCACTGGAGAGACACTCTGGAACAAAGCTGAATTGTAGACCAGTAGTCAAATTCTGTGGCCTGTTCCTCACAAAGAACTGAAACTGATGCAGTTAACCATCTACCCCAAACTAATGCTTAACAAGCCTTGTGATTTAACATGTTAGGAAGAAGTGAATATAGTTTGTTTTATCCAAATCAAGTAGATTATTCTATATATAAAGGATCTGTTCCTAATATCAGAACTAGGTATATTCAACATTATGAATTATTATTTTTCTCTTTTCTTTGAATATGATTTATTTTTGAGAAGACAAATGTTCTGCAATCTTCTGAATACCACCCCCTCTAGTGTAAGGACATGAACTCTTATCTATCCAGTGCATCTATTTAGATATGCTGGTCTTGTGTAGAAGGATCTTTTCAGTTTTTGCCAGGCTAGCAATCCCTCAGATAGCTTTTTGCAACAAAAGAGGGTACACTGAGGGTAGAGGGAGAGTAGGAAGACTTTTTGTCTTTCCCTTTTAAATTTCCCTTGAAAATTTTTGACAGGTAAAAACTGCATTTCTACCTCTTAACACATTTAACACTGGGTCCCAGAAGATTTCAGACAGTAACAATCATCAATATCTGCTGTCTAAAAACATGTGAAATAATTTAAAAATCTCCCTAAGTTACATATACAGTAGTTTAGTTTGCCAAGTCTGTGATTCACCTAATTGCTGACCACCTTAACACAATTTAAGATTAAGCTTTTACTAATGACTTCATTTAGAGAAGGCAGTGGCACCCTACTCCAGTACTCTTCCCTGGAAAATCCCATGGACGGAGGAACCTGGTGGGCTGCAGTCCATGGGGTCACGAAGAGTCAGACATGACTGAACGACTTCATTTTGACTTTTCACTTTCATGCATTGGAGAAGGAAAATGGCAACCCACTCCAGTGTTCTTGCCTGGAGAATTCCAGGGACGGGGGAGCCTGGTGGGCTACCGTCTATGGGGTCACACAGAGTTGGACACAACTGAAGTGACTTAGCAGCAATGACTTCATTTAAAATTTGGAAGGGAAGCATACTTTATTTTTATGTGGTGGTGCAATGCTGAATTAAAGTAATTTTCCCTTTGGTACTCTCACCATATTTTTAAACCAATTTCCTCTTTCTTTAATCCTGCTAAGCATTAGATCAGAAGTCATAATAAAATAGTGATTACAGAGGTCTTCTATAATGGTTAAGAAACTGTTTAAAGTGCAATTTAAAGAACAGTTTATCGAGGAAGAGGTAGTGAATAGAAAGGGGCAAAAAGAGGGTTTGTGGGGTACTTTCTGCTTAATAAGTTTATTAGGTAATAAATTTATGATTTGTGTGTACTTTTCTGTATGTATACTGCAGTAACTTTTTTTTTAATGAACTATGCTTGTTAAACAATATGAAAGACTTTACTTTTAAAGTTGACCTCTCACTTTGTATTGGATGTACAGTATGCCTGCCTTAATCAGTGCCTTTGGTCCTTGGCTATGTTCCACCGAAAACAACAAAAAAGAGCCTCGCCACAAAAATATCCTTTAAGGCCTGGGAAATTTTAACAGTGCCTTTATTTTCCATGTAGGACAGCACAATTATCTTTGTGCTGGAAGAAATGATTGTATCATTGATAAAATTCGAAGAAAAAACTGCCCAGCATGCCGCTATAGAAAATGTCTTCAAGCTGGAATGAACCTGGAAGGTAATGTAAATATTGAAAATGAATTGTCTTTGTACCATATAAAAATTTACCACTTTACTTTTGAAAAAATACATAAGCAGATGCAATAAATAAAAGGATTTTTTAAATGAGTATTTCATATTCTTAAGGTTACCAACTCTTATTACATAGACTGACTTCATTATAGCCAAACTATACATTAAGAAAGAAAATTATGTAATAATGAAACTTGTAAGACTTGAAGAAACATTACTTTGGTCTCTATTTCTTCTTATGGCTAGGGTTAGTATAGAAACAAGTCAGAATTATCCTGTTATTTACCATTTTCTTTGCATATACATGTATATATCAATCTTTTATTTTAAATCTAGAGTGGGGAAAAAGTGAAGAAAGCCTTAGATGGGTTTTTTCAAGCAAAGAAGAAATCAGAAACTAGTTATGAATGAGTTTCATATTCCTGTTTATAAAACAAGTATAATTAACATTGATCTCATTATTTGAAATCTCCCTGGGGAAAAAAGTTTGGAATTTTGCTTTAGTTAAAGGTGATAGTGGTACACTTCAATTCAGCAAGTTTTCACCAAAGCAGGCATTAGACATAAAATGAATAAAACAGTGTCTATATTCAAAATCAGTAAAATAGTGCCTGTACTCAAGCACTTTACTGTCTAATTAGGTTGCAGAGTCAACACAAAATGGTACAACACACTATAAGATAAACAGGAGCAAGAGGACGGCCACCTGATTCTGTCCTAAAAGGCACCCCCCCCAAAAAAAAAACCACAGCAACACTAAAATTTAAATCTAGAGAAGTTGAGTAAGAGTTAGATGGAAAATCGGAGTAGAGACAGGATCAGACTTGAATTTTGGAAAGACTAATCTATGAACAAAGCTAATGGAGATGATAGAATTCCAGTTGAGCTGTTTCAGATCCTAAAAGATGATGCTGTGAAAGTGCTGCACTCAATATGCCAGCAAATTTGGAAAACACAGCAGTGGCCACAGGACTGGAAAAGGTCAGTTTTCATTCCAATCCCAAAGAAAGGCAATGCCAAAGAATGCTCAAACTACCGCACAGTGGCACTCAACTCACACACTAGAAAAGTAATGCTCAAAATCCTCCAAGCCAGAGTTCAGCAATACGTGAACCATGAACTTCCAGATGTTCAAGCTGGATTTAGAAAAGGCAGAGGAACCAGAGATCAAATTGCCAACATCTGCTGGATCATGGAAAAAGCAAGAGAGTTCCAGAAGAACATCTATTTCTGCTTTATTGACTACGCCTAAGCCTTTGTGTGGATCACAACAAAATGGAAAATTCTTAAAGAAGATGAGAATACCAGACCACCTGACCTGCCTCCTGAGAAACCTATATGCAGGTCAAGAAGCGACACTTAGAACTGGACACGGACCAACAGACTCGTTCCAAATGGGTCAAGGAATATGTCAAGGCTGTATATTGTCACCCTGCTTATTTAACTTATATGCAGAGTACATCATGGGAAATGCCAGCTGAATGAAGCACAGGCTGGAATCAAGGTTGCCAGGAGAAATAGCAGTAACCTCAGATATGCAGATGACACCACTCTTATGGCAGAAAGAGAAGAAGAACTAAAGACCCTCTTGATGAAAGTGAAAGAAGAGAGTGGAAAAGAGTTGGCTTAAAACTCAATATTCCAAAAACTAAGATCATGGCATCCAGTCCCATCACTTCATCTGTGAGAGATTTTCTTTTGGGGGGCTCCAAGCCCAGTTTTTTCCAAGTATGCCTACATTTTTAAACTTTACTACAGAGTGCCAATATGTTAAACATTGAGTTAAAGAAAATGATAAATGGCCATCTTCTTGCAGGTATTACAAAAGCTACAGAGATTGACTACAAAATTCACGTAGACGTTCAGTGCCACAAGGATAATCCATTACCAAAACCAGATATTGATTCCTCATTTCTTACATCTCTGTGCATATTTTGGTTTCATCCTCCTTCTCTCTGACCATTTAAATGAGTATGTGTTAATGCATGCCAGGTTTTAGTGACCGGTTTATATATTTTGTCCTCCGGCCCCAGTTTTACTGCTTTCCTTTAATTCCCCAAGTATTCATCTCAGATATAAGTTCATTCAGAGAACAAACTCATACAGTGTGGCTGCTTACCCAGTAACATCTTTAGATGCTTTCCCGAATACATACCAGGTTTAACTTTCACTTGGAGCTCTAAGCAATGTTAATCATCTTTTCACATGCCTATTGACCATCTGTATACTTCTTTGGAGAAACGTCTCTTTAGGTCTTCTGCCTTTTTTGGGGGGGTTGTTTGATTTTTGTTGTCAAGTTGTATGAGCTGTTTGTATATTTTGAAAATTAAGCCCTGTTGAATCATTTGCAAGTATTTTCTTCCTGTCTGTAGATTTTCTTTTTATTTCTACTGCCTTGTGAGACTTACCTAAGAAAACATGGGTATGACTGTCAGAAAATCTTTTGCCTATGTTCTAAGAGTTTTATGATAAGGTGAAAAGACTTTAAAATCCTCCAGTTTGTCATTATTCTTTCTTCTGCTCTAATGTAGAGTGTAAGAACACATATTCTAGACAAATTTAAAGTTATGGTTAATAGTAGTTTTTAAAGTACTGTTTCAGTGTATTTATTTGTGACATGCATATTCTCTTTTGTCAACAAAATATACTTCATGATTTTGAGGTCTGGGTGTCAGTAAGATATGATAACTTTGATTGTTTAAAGAGTTCCCTTAATGTATAGGAGCTCTTCCATTTTTAACTTTGCCACTCCTCTATAAACTTGGACTACGTGAATTCATAATATTTTCCAACTGTATTTTACTACCAGTTGAGACAGTGATCATTCTTACATAGCACTTAACATGTGCCAAGAACTGTTTTATGCATTTTATATATTCTGATTTAATTATCAACAGACCCTATGAGGTACTACTGACATTATCCTCATTTTATAAAAGAGGAAACAAAGGCCCAGGGAATAGGGCACAGATACCCAGCTACTCAGTGGCAGAGCCAGGATTATATCCCAACATGTGGGTTTCATATTTATGCTCTCTACTGCACCATACTGTGTCTTCAATAGAGCATGGTAAAATAAATTAGAACGTGTCTGTCATGGTCATATTTCTGTTTTGAAGTGTTAACTAAAAATTCTCAACTGAGCACAGAGCACAGGATGGAATGGGACCATTCTACCCAACTAAACGATAGGGTTTGTTTTTTCTCCCCCCTAACACTGCACATGGATATACATGGTTCTTGTCCACACATCTGTCCTCTGCAAACTATGTACTTTGTCATTTTAGGGACAAATGATATAATTTTTAAATGTGACTATCATTTACTTTTCCTTGGCACAGTGGTCTGCATACCTGATAACTGACACAGGCACACTTCTGCTTTCATACAACTTACATTCCTTGTCCTTCCTTGGAGCTCTGAGTAGTTTCTCTTTAAGAATACCATAATTTGCTTGCTTTGGCCCCACATATAACCAGAAAAGAATAATATTTTCATTTGTCACTGGAACAAGTAAATTCAAGAATATGAATATGTCTGCTAAAAAAAATCTACAGAATCCATGTTTTAATTCAATTATACTTTTCCAAACTAAGTCAAAAATAAAAGTTACTTTAGGCTTACAGGTCTTCAGTTAAAATCTCTTATAAAAGAAATTATACCTAGTGGTAATTTATATAAAGAAATGGTTTTCTGTGAATGTCCACAAAGATTTTAAATCCCATACAGTATACATAATAAAAAGGTGAAATGGGGATCTTTCTGCATGCATGATCTCCTGTGCAAGATCTTGTTACTATCTTGATAAGAAGGGGACTTTGTGCAAGACAATAAACAGTTTTACTCTCTTCATTATACCCATAATTTAGATTAACCCTAAGCCACCAGTTACTGGTATTACAAATTCTTTTTTTCAGTTGATAGCAATTTGTCTTGTATAACTAATGAAAATTTTTACTTTGGAGTGAAACTGAGACAGAAATTACTTTAATGGAAGTATGTAAGTAATATGTTTATATTGTTTTAATATCATAAGACATTTAATTTTAACTATAATGAAGAAGTAACTGTCTTATTTGTAGAGGAAATTGAATGGGTTCCTCTTGATTCTTTGCTTTCAGGAAAAAGTTTTTCTCTTCTTTCATGTCACTTTATCATAACTGCTACATGAAAGATTTCTCCTTTTTCAAATTAGTTTCAGCAACTAAAATACCTCTTGAATAAACTACACTGCCCAGACTTTCCCATTACAGCTGATTTCTGTGTTGTTGTTTTTTTTTTAATATACCCACAGCTCGAAAAACAAAGAAAAAGATAAAAGGAATTCAGCAGGCCACTACAGGAGTCTCACAAGAAACTTCTGAAAATCCTGCTAACAAAACAATAGTTCCTGCAACATTACCACAACTCACACCTACACTGGTGTCACTGCTGGAAGTCATTGAACCCGAGGTGTTATATGCAGGATATGACAGCTCTCTTCCAGATTCAACTTGGAGGATCATGACCGCACTCAACATGTTAGGTGGGCGGCAGGTGATTGCAGCAGTGAAATGGGCAAAAGCAATACCAGGTAAGATCAAAAGATAACACCACTAAGGTGTAAACCTTAGAATTTTTTACATAAAACACTCTGGCTATGTATCACCTTGGTCCCATGGCTTCCTGTCATCCCTACTTAATCAAGGGGTAAAGAGGTATAAATATCAGGAGCATTTTTTTTTAACTTAAATCCACTGAATGAGTAATGTCTGCCAGGATTCTTGGCTTTCTGCTTTACTTTTTAATATAGCAGTTTAGTATTTAGTCCATAATTACTCAAATAAGCAAAAGGTGACAAAACTGGCTACTCTTTTTTCTAACATTGAATACTATTAAAAAAAATTACTGAGAGCTTTGGTCTTACATGTCAAATGACAAAGGAGAACTGTGTCCACTTTACACTTCATTTCTTCTATTAGCATCTTCCAAAACTGTCTTTGGCAATTCCCAGAGAGAGGATCTTCTCTTTGGCAACTAGAGTGTTTCCTCATACCTTTTATCATACCTTTTATTCCTCTTAATTCAGGATTCAGGAACTTACATCTGGATGACCAAATGACTCTACTGCAATATTCATGGATGTTCCTCATGGCATTCGCCCTGGGGTGGAGATCATACAGACAATCAAGTGCAAATATGCTGTGTTTTGCTCCTGATCTGATTATTAATGAGTAAGTCATTTGTTAGTCATTTTCCCTGTATTCATATTCCTTCAGGACTGAATCAATCCTACCAGGTTATCTTGGAACTGGGCAACCTTCCAAGTATCTTGAAGCAGAATTTATCAATGCTTAAGGCAGGCCAGAATGTACTACAGAGCAAATTGGATGTGGCACTATTACATACCAGGACCTACTGAAGGATATTTTTTAAATAGCATCTCTAGGGGTCAGTAAAGTCTATAGCAAGGGAAAAGGAATCTTACTGTGGCATTGTTTTAAGTATATAATCCTATTTCAGAAAGGAAACAGCATAATACAATTCATGTTGATCTTACTTTCAGCAGGGGCAATGAACAGATGAGGACAACTAGGATGAAGGGATGGCAGATATGGACCCAAAGACAAGAAGCATCTCTTTGCATGGCAAGGCTCACTCAATGTCTATGAGTTGTAAAGAAAATGAGAACAAGATTTTTTTTAATTTGGGAGAGAACCAACCACACTAAGATGTGATAAATCAACTTTCTCTAGTCCTCTAGGTCTGTGCCTGTGAAACATTTCAGATACCCATTCCCTTACCCATTGCACTTGTTTTCTAACCAGCTTTCTGCTGCCCGTGTATCCTCCATCATGCTGTTTTTCTTAACACACAGGTGTCTTCACTGAGCACTCAGTGCATACTCAGCATGGTTTCTGGCTTTCCAGAATCTGGCCTCATTTTATCTCCTGTTATTCTCCTTCACATATTCTTTTTCCCCTCAGATCTATTCTTCAAACATACCCCTAGCTCATGATAGTCATACCACCACGTAAAAACCTCTCTGCTGTATATCCCTAGCGTTTATCATGTTCTACCTTTTATTACTACTTTTGCACTCACAGCTTATCTCCTTTATTAGACAGCAAACAGGGAAGTCACACACAGTCACATATGCATACCCACTGACCTGGGCAGAAGGAAATCTGTATTGATGTGAAAAAAAGATTTTTAAATTGTGAGCTCTGAGTGCGGTTGACTGTGCTGCTGCTAAGTTGCTTCAGTCATGTCTGACTCTGTGTGACCCCATAGACGGCAGCCCACCAGGCTCCCCCGTGCCTGGGATTCTCCAGGCAAGAACACTGGAGTGGGTTGCCATTTCCTTCTCCAATGCATGAAAGTGAAAAGTGAAAGTGAAGTTGCTCAGTCGTGTCCAACTCTTAGCGACCCCATGGACTGCAGCCCATCAGGCTCCTCCGTCCATGGAATTTTTCCAGGCAAGAGTACTGGAGTGGGGTGCCATTGCCTTCTCTGGCTGTTGACTATGGGGGTCCAAAAAAAATTAATGAAATCTTCAACCATGGTATAACAATCTCACTATATGTGAGTTAATCCATCATTAGTAGTTTATGTTCAGAACTGGATACCATATTTTTTAAAAATTGTCCAGAGTGTCAAGAAGTTTAGAAATTTGTTCATCAATTGATGAACAGAGGATATGTAAAGGAGAAAAGGAATGATGAGGACAGCCTAAAAAGATACCCTGTGAAGAGCAAGCAAACATGCTGTTTCCACTGCTGCGTGTACCAAGCACAAAAATAACGAGGAGAAGGTATAAAAAAGCATCTATTTGAGCAAGTGTTAAACAGCAGGGCTTGCCTTATGACACTGTAAAGGTCAAATTGTATCTGTTTTAGTAGAGACTGGATGATACTAGCTCTAGATATTTTAAGAGGCTTAACTGCTGAGTTAAACTTGGTGGTGTATCTGTATCAGGGATACTTATTTTCCAGCACAGTATTCATTTAATCATATTTGAGTACTTACCAAGTGTCAGACACTATTTTTTTTTAAGAACTTGAGCTATAATACATAAGGCTCTGCTAACATACCAGTGAGGAAAACCAAATAAATGACCAAATTTATTTCAGAGAGCCATGACATAATAGTGTGGGGTACTATAGAAGACCTCTCTAAATATCTGAGCACTGAGTAGTACAAAAGAATAAGCATATAGGAAAGGTAGGGCATTTCAGGCAGAAGAGATGACTACAGAGGCTGAAAAACAACCTTGGAATACGTAAGGAACTGAGAGAAAGCCAATAAAGACTTTCTTCGAGTTTAGAGAAGTGGACAGGGACCAAGTAAAGCAGCATCTTAAAAGCCACAAGATAGAGTTTGTTTTAGGAGCATGAAGAAGCCAGCACTGGGAGGAGAGAGGGGTGGTTTCAAACAGAGGAAAACAGATTACAGGGGAACATCAAATACTTACCACACTCCTAGTATGTGCCTGCTACAGTATTAGCAGAGAACAAGACAAACAAGTCTCCCTACCTTTATTGCTTACACTCTAGTTGGGGAGACAAAGATAACCATCAAATAAAATAATTTTTGAGTTTTTACTAGACAGAGGTCTTTTTCAGATGAGTCACCAGTGGCTTCTTGGAGGAGGTGTAACTGAGTGAGACGTGAAGGAGAAAAGACCAGGCTTCATGGTTAATGGTTAAAAGAAACATGGCAAGAGGCATGTGGAATATGTACTGTGATCAAACTCTCTGCATTCTATCCTGTTAACTTCCAGTTAATAGGCACTGCCATGTGCTTGACCAGGCCAGATCTCCACACATACTTTCAGGTGTCTACTGCAAAGATAGACGTCACCTTGACCATCTATTGCCAGAAAAGGATGGTCAATCCACTGTGCCATGGCTTAACAAGATTTAAGTTTTTGATTAAATTTAATTAAAAATATGTAGCTTATATGTAAGCTTAATCACCTTCGAAATCTCTAAGTACTTGCTGCCCATTTCAGAATCTGACCATGCTTACTTTAGAAGTTAAAAACATGTTGACAATGTCTATAGTCACTGTCTAAAAAGAAAGTTGAAGTCATTAATTGGGAATAAAAGTGTGAATAGAGTTATGATATGAAACACCAACATAGCTTCTTTTATAAAATTAATCTGACTCAGAGTATTTATTTGGGAGGGTACTCAAATTTAGATTTAAACCATCATAGCATAACCTGATATTTCTTACATAAAGTAGGAGTTACAGAAATTTTTCCTCAGTGTTCGACTTTATTTGAGGATGGATGGCTTACAGAAACAATAATTTTTAAGTGGGCATTCTATTTCCCATTCTTGCCTCCTTATGCCATTGGGGTAATAACCTTTTAATTTTTTCTTAAGTCCAAGGTCACTTTTTGTCAAAAAATTTAAAAACAGATCTTATTTTAAACCATGAAGAGACACAGTTTCAGGCTCTTTGTGTCATTTAAAAAGTTAGGAAACTTGAGAGATCTACTTGAAAATTTTAGATGTGATTGTAACTGTTGAGAACCCTAACTGAAAATTCATTTTGTAGTACCTTTAGTTGGAAGAATGTTCAGTCACATAACACTGGTCAGAGGCAGAATTTGGGTATCAGAAACCCCAGAGTCAAGTTTTATTTCTGACCCTCTACATAACTATAAATATTAATCACACATAGTTGTCTTAGAATGCAGTGCTATGGAAAAAATAACTTGATTTTCAACTGGCTAAGATTTAAAACTGTGTTGTCTAACTGCTCATATTCAAATACTACCATAAAAGCTTGATTTAAATGAATGACTGATAATAGATTCTATAAGAATAAATTCTTAATACCTAAGGAAAGCTTTCCAAAATTCAGATCAGAGAGAACTCGCATTAATTGCAATAGGTAGATGAGTTAATAGAACGCTTTACAAAATAAAACAGAAAAGTACTTTTTTGCGGAACAAGAATTACTTCTAACTCACACACTTGATATTTGTCTTTCACAGGCAGAGAATGGCTTTACCCTGCATGTATGACCAATGTAAACATATGCTATATGTTTCCTCTGAGTTAAACAGGCTTCAGGTATCTTATGAAGAGTATCTCTGTATGAAAACCTTACTGCTCCTCTCTTCAGGTTGGTAGAACACCTATTCTCCTCTAAAACTTACTTCTAAAATACGTCAAAAACATAAAATGGAGAAGTATAGAAATAAAGGTTTATTTGTATACAAAGCACTAGATAATTATACCTCTACTATTTCCTGGTACTTTAGATTTTCATAAATGTAAAATTTTAGAAAAGCTAAGATTAATAAGATAGATAAGTATCATGGAGAAATGGAGAGGTATACAAACCACATGGCAGTAAGGAGGAAGTCACTGCTGATCTGGAATATCTATAGCCTTCTTCCTTCCTACAACTTTTTACACTTCCACTACAGAAGACACAGAGAAAGCATGCCAGCTTGAATGATCTTTCCCTCAACACTGTTCAGTTCACTCATTCAGTTGTGTCCGACTCTTTGTGACCCCATGGACCACAGCAAACCAGGCTTTCCTGTCCATCACCAACTCCTGGAGCTTGCTCAAACTCAGTTACTTAGTCAAAAATTTTAGTTATATAATGACTAATAATACATTAGTAATCCAATGACAATAAGAAATTATGGATGGGACCTAAATTTAAAAGCTGTTGCACAGCAAAGAAAACCATAAACAAAACGAAAAGACAACCCACAGAATGAGAGAAAAAATTTGCAAACAAAGTGAACAAGGGATTAATCTCCAAAGTATACACACAATTCATGCAGCTCAGTATCAAAAACCAAACAACTAATTCAAAAAATAGGCAGCTCTAAACAGACATTGGAAGACTAAACTGAACTGAAACAGACATTTCTCCAAAGAAGACATACAGATGGCTAAACAGCACATGAAAAGATGCTCAACATCACTGATTATTAAAGAAATGCAAATCAAAAGTACGATGAGGTATCACATCAGTCAGAATGGCCATCAAAATTTAGAAATAATAAACGCTGGAGAGGGTGTGGAGAAAAGGAAACCCTTTTACACTGTTGGTAGGAGTATCAGTTGGTACAGCTGCTATGGAGAACAGTATGTGTTGTGCATGCCGAGTTGCTTCAGTCATGTCCAACTCTGCAACCCTATAGACTGTAGCCCTCCAGACTCCTCTGTCCATGGGATTCTCAGCCAAGAATACTGGAGTAGGTTGCCATGCCCTCTTCCAAGGGATCTTCCCAAGGCAGGGATTGAACCTGCATCTCTTACATCTCCTGCATTGACAGGCAGGTTCTTTACCACTAGCACCACCTGGGAAGCCCCAGTATACAGGTTCTTTCAAAACTAAAAATAGAACTACCATATGATCTAGTAATTCCACTCCTGGGCAAATAACCAAAGAAAACCACAATTCCAAAAGATACATGCAGCACTCCAGTGTCCACTGCAGCACTGTTTATAATACCCAGCAACCTGGAAGCAACTTAGATGTCCATCCACAGAGAAATGGATAAATAAGATGTGGTACATATATACAATGAAATATTACTCAGCCATAAAAAGAAGTAACGAACAAAATAATGCCATCTATAGCAACATGGATGGATCCAGGGTCTGTCATACACAGTAAGTCAGAGAAAGACAAATATCACATGATATTGCTTATATCACTGTGGATGGTGACTGCAGCCATGAAATCATAAGACAACTGCTCCTTGGCAGGAAAGCTAGACAAACCTAGACAGTGTGTTAAAAAGCAAAGACATCACTTTGCTGACAAAGGTCCGTATAGGACCTTTGTAAGGCTATGGTCTGTCCAGTAGTCACAGTACAACTGTAAGAGCTGGACCTTAACTTAAAGAAGGCAGAGTGCCAGAGAATTGATGCTTTCAATCTATGGTGCTGGAGAACACTCTTGAGAGTCCTTTGGACAGCAAGGAGATCAAACCAGTCAATCTTAAAGGAAGTCAACCCTAAATATGCATTGGAAGGACTGATGCTGAAGCACCAATACTTTGGCCACCTGATGTGAAGAGCCAATTCACTGGAAAAGACCCTGATAGTGGGAAAGACTGAAGGCAAAAGGAGAAGGAGGCAACAGAAGATGAGATGGCTGGATGGTGCATTACATGTACTGATGTAATGTACGTGAACTTCGGCAAACTCCAGGAGATGATGAGGGACAGGGAGGCCTGGTGTGCTGCAATCCATGGTGTCAAAAAGAATGAGAAACATTGGGCAACTGAACAACAATAACGTTGCTTACATACAAATGAAGTTATTTACAAAACAGAAATAGTCATAGTCGTAGGGGAAAAAACTAAGGTTTCCAAGGAGAATGGGTAGGAGAGATAAATTGGAAAATTGGGATATATATATATATACACACACACTTCTATATATAAAATATAATAAGAACATACCATACAGCACAGGGAACTCTACTCAATACTCTGTAATGACCTACATGGGAAAAGAATCTAAAAAAAAATTGTGGCTACATGTATAACTGATTCACTTTGCCATACAGCAGAAACTACGAATACTGTGAGTCAACTATACTCCCAATAAAAATTACTTTAAAAGAAAGAAATTATGAAAGAAAAGGATGACCTACGAAAAGTGAGCTTGAGTACTATTAAAGAATTGGTTAATGCAGCATTGGAGCTGGACTGTTGGAGAGGTATTTTATCTAGAAAAGAACAACACTATCTTGAAAGTTTACATAAAGTATTGGTGTATGAACTTCAGTGAGACTCCTTTCAGCAAGCAAAGGCAAACTAGAAAACTTCCGAAAAATACAAAGTATCTTGTCTATTTTTTCAACAACTAATGAAAGAAGGTCTGTAAACCAGTAGGCATTATAAACTTTATAAGATGCAGAGTTGATAGCTGAATACCTCTTTCATATAAATAGCGTTCCAATTTTTTAAAGCCCTCATTCCATTAGTAACTGTGGTTTCAAAGTGGCTAAATAATCTATGGATGGTGTACATGACTGTACTTTATCACTCAGTTGTGTCTATCTCTTTGCTGACCCCTTGGACTATAGCCTGCCAGGCTCCTCTGTCCATGGGGATTCTCCAGGCAAGAATACTGGAGTGAGTTGCCATGCCCTCCTCCAGGGGATCTTCCCAACTCAGGGATCAAACCCAGGTCTCCCGCATTACAGGCTTTGCTGTCTCAGCCACCAGGGAAGCCCCTTACATGACTACATGACTATATCTATTTAACTGTTTCCAAAGCACATATCAACTTTAATGCTTTCATACTATTTTTGTTGTTTAATGTCACAGGACTTAAGGAATATTAGTGATATTCCAAAGTAAGAAAATTTTCCACAACCCATTTTTAAAAAGCTAATTTTTTAAGGTTACCTGTAGCAGTACCCTTGTTAAAGCAGGGAGCTTGATACTGTTGAAGTAAACAGTTAAAGTTCTGATAATGAATCATTTGGGTTGATAATATCCAGGTACAGGTCAATGCCAAGATACTAACCTTTTGGTTAAAAAAAAAAAAAACCTTAGAAGGATGAAAATATGTATCTTAAGATATAATTAGACTGCTACTGTGATAGAACACTAAAAGTGTCCTAACCCTCCATTAAGATATGCTGGACTTAAAAAATTTAACACTACATGAAGGCAGGTACCTAAAGAGATGAGCTGCACTTGAAGCTAGCTTTCTCTTAGAGGGTAGTTGCCAAGACTGGTAAATTAGTACAGTCAGTAAATTTAGACAGGTACAATTGGGGGAAAAAAAGATGGATCTAAAGGCAGATTAGACATATCTGTAGAGACATTTAAACTGAAATATACATCTAAAGAAGTTAGCCAGAGTACATTTTTAATGTGCGTTTGTGTATATGTATGAACAAAGATAAGAGGCATGATTGAGAGAGAAGGTCTAAAACAGTACTTCACAACTCTTTTGACGTCATAATAACAAATAGCATTCGTTCATAGCACAATGATGTAAATGAATAAAGCTTCCTGCAACCAGTGGTGACCAGCATAGAAGATCATTGACAACATATTAGTAACCCATTCATATGGTCGTCTTATAATCAGAGATCCAAGATGAAAGCTGAAAAGATACTATACAAAGAGATAATGACTGGAAACTTTCCAGAACAGCAGCAATTGAAGAAAGTGAAATAATTTTTTTTCAAAAAGCCAAGAGGGGAGAAAAACTGAAAAAATAGAGTGGATTTCCAATTTAAACTCTCACAATTAAACAACTTGGCAATTATTGCTCCCATCCTCACAAATAAGAAATAGCTAGGCAAACTGACAATAACTTTTTTTAAAGATCCATTTGAGAAGTAAGGTCACAGGACACACCACTAACATCAAAATCTGGAGAAACAGGCAAATACAGAAGACCACAGCCAAGATCAGTTTCTTGGAAACAGAAGCTACTGGACCCAGTAACGCAGAAACACTTATGGTATCTTTGATGAATTTCTGAAGACCAAGTAAGGAATAGCTGGAGTGTTAAGAACCCTGATATCAGGGCTTCTCTGATAGTTCAGTTGGTAAAGAAACCACCTGCAAGGCAGAAGACCCTGGTTCGATTCCTGGGTCACGAGATCTGCTAGAGAAGGGATAGGCTACCCACTCGTTTTCTTGGGCTTCCCTTGTGGCTCAACTGGTAAAAAATTCACCCACAATGCAGGAGGCCTAGATTCAGTTCCTAGGTTGGGAAGATCCCCTGGAAAAGGGAACAGCTACCCACTCCAGTATTCTGGCCTGGAGAATTCCATGGACTGGATAGCCCATGGAGTCACAAAGAGTCAGACATGACTGAGTGACTTTCACTTCACTATATAAGAACTCTGGAGACCCAGTCTTCAGGGGTTTCCCCTCACAGTTCTTTGGGGCTTATCATGAGAAACCCCACCAAATTCTAATGATGAAGATCAGAGAAGATCCCCTTCCTATCCTAGGGGAAAGGGTAAATAGATAATTCCAGTCCCCTTTACCTTCCTATCTCAGGTGAGAGATAGTAAAAGGAAAAGAAGAAATATTTGAAGCAATAAAGGCTAATAAATTAATGACAGACACCAAAACACATCCAGGAAGCTCAGAAAATATCCAGAAAGATAGATAAATACCAAAAAAGTTGCACCTAGGCATATTGTACTCAAACTACAGAAAACTAAAGACAATAAAGGAAAAGGCCAGAGGGGAAAACAGCTTACCATTCCTTATAAAGGAATGGTAAGGAAAGGATATAAATTACATTAGAATTCTCATTAGAAATCATGCAAGCAGGAAGGTAGTAGAGTAAACTATTTACCGTTAAAAGAAAAAGATCACCCACAATACATTCAGCATCCACTGATGATGTTTTAATGTCCCTACAGTACCTATAAAAATAGTACAGTGTTATTTGAAAGAAGATGTAGATTAGTTGTAAATGTATATTTCAAATTCTAGGGCAGCCACTAAAAACAACTTGTAAAGGAAGTCATAATTGATACACCAAGAGGAAACAGAATCACATGAATACTCGGTAAAGACTAGAAAAGGCAGAAAAAGGAAATAAGAAAAATGAATGATAAGTTACAAACATGGTAGAGATTAATCTCAAACAATCACTTTAAATTTGAAAGCCTAATATACAAAGTCTTTTTTTAATGAAGGTCAAAAGAGAATTTGCCACTACAGATCCTCAGTAAAGTAATATTAAAGGATATACTTAGGCTAAGGGAAGGTAGTATCTTGAAGATGGAAAACAGAATAAAGTGGTAAATATTTAGATACATTTAAACTAACTGTAAAATAATGGTAATAATGTCTTTGGGAAGTTATAAAATAGAACTAAAGTACACAATAATTACATAGAGGCAAAGAAGAAAAAAGGAGCCTTCGAAAAGTTAAAGATGAGTGTTTAAATTTCTTAAAGAGTATATATACAAAGTACATTATCAAACCATGAGGGCTTTGGGGGAGAACATGGTAAGAAAAAACAATCCAAAAGAATAAAAGAAATGAGAGGAAGTTGAGGGCAGAGGGGAAGTATAAACAAAGGCATGATAGGAGGAAGTAACAAATACATTGATGGTACAAAGAAGTTCAAATATATCAGAAATTTCGTTAAATGTAGACGGACTAAATGCTCTAAGATAAAAATACACAGAAAGTACAAGACTAGTTTAAGAAAACAATCCAACTCTGCTATTTATAAGATACATATCTAACTAAAGATGTTGAGTAGCTGAAGTAAAAGGATATACTACGCATAGTGTAGTACATGGCACACTACATGCCATGTAGTATATTGCATTCGTGGCGTACTTTCTGTAAAAGGCCAGATGGTAAGTAATTTCAGCTTTGCATACTCAATTCTGCCCCTTGTGACATGAACATGGTCATTAACAATGCTTAAAGAGTACAGGCATGGCTGTGTTCCAATGATACTTTATTTATAAAAACAGGCTATACAGGTAGGAAGGGGCCATTGCTGACCACTGTTTTACCCAAAAGCAATCTGAAGCAGCTATATTACTATAAAAATAAACACTAAGGCCCCCCAAAACAGTTCTATATTTAAAGATTTCACTACATAAAGCATTCTACTCACCAGAAAAAATAATTCTGGATATATGGCCCCAAACAACACAAAGCAAAAATCCCAAGGAATATTTGTGGTAACGTGGGATGGATGAAAGGCTTCTAAATATACATACTAAATAGGTTTCTCACCTGATTTTTACAATGAGGAAAACCAGCATAGGAAAAAAGTTATAGATTAAGAAATCATTATTTTTAAAATCAGCAATAACTAGATTACCTGTAATATAATCATGTGTAAAAATTAACCCACTCTGAACATGGGTCTTAATACTCCTGATTAAGTGGCCTTCATTTGCACACTAATACTGATATCCTAGAAGTGTCAAGTTTGCTTTATGAAATCAAAATATTTTCATATATAGTTTTGGTCTAATCCTAATCAAAATCCAATAAGAGTGATATACTACATTAACCAAATGAAGGATAAAAAGCTAAGTGCAGAAAAAGCATTTGACAAAATTCAACATCCATTTATGATAGAAAATATCAATAAACCAGGTATAGTACCTGGCCATAATAAAGGCCATATATGACAAGCCCACAGCTAACATAATTACTCAATGGTGAAAAGCTGAAAGCTCTTCCTCTGAAATAAGGAATGAGGCAAAGATCCCCACTCTAGCCACTTCTAGTCAACCTAGTTCTGGAAATTCTAGCCAGGCCAATTAAGTAAGAAAAAGAAAGAAAAGGCATCCAAATCAAAAAGGAAGAAGTAAAAATTCCAACTGGGGTTGGCACATCCTGAGTGTTCTAATTATTACTGCCTGCTTAACTGGAAGTAAAACCATTAGGAAAAAAACATTTTTAAGAAGTAAAACTATTTGCAAATGATCTGATTTTATATAGAGAAACTCTAAAGATGACATCAGAAAATACTGTTCAAACTAGTAAATTCAATGAAGTTTCAGGATACAAATTCATTTTACAAAAATCTGTTGAGTTTCAATACATTCAAAACAAACTAGCAGTAAGGGAAATTAAGGAAACAATTCCATTTACAACTGCATCAAAAATAATTTTAAAACCTAGGAATAAATTTAGCCACAGAGGCAAAAGACTTGCACAATGAAAACTGTAAGACACTGATGAACAAAACTGAAGAAAACAAAAAATGGACAGTTCATGCCTATGGATTAGAAGAATTAATAGTGTCAAAATATCCTTACTATTCAAAGTAGTCAACAGATACAGTGCAATCTCTATAAAATTCCTATGGCATATGTCACAGAAATAGAACAAATAATCCTAAAATTTGTATGGAAGCATAGAAAACCCAGAATAGCCAAAGCAAACTTGAGAAAGAACAAAGCTGAACTTACGCCTTGGTTTCAAACTATATTACAAAGCTGTAGTCATCCCAACAGTATTGTACTGGCACAAGACCATTCACATAGATTAATGGAACACAATTGAAAGCCAAGAGGTAAACTCACAATATGTGTTATCAATGAATTAACGACAAAGGAGCTAACAATACAATGGGAAAAGGGCAGTCTTTTCAATAAAGATGTTGGGAAAACCATATCCAAGAGAATAAAACTGGATTACCATCTCACACCATACACAAAAGTTAACTCAAAATGGATCATATGGACTTGAACATATGTTCTGAAACCATAAAAGTCCCAGAAGAAAATATAGGCAGTAAGCTCCTTGATGTCAGTCTTGAGGTTGATTTTTTGGCTCAGACATGAAAAGCAAAGGCAACAAAAGTAAACAAATGAGACTATATCAAACTAGATAGCTACACAGCAAAGGGAACCATCAACAAAACGAAGAGGTAGTCTGCCAAATGAGAGGAAGGATTTGCAAATCATGTATCTGATAAGGGGTTAATATCTACAAGTAAAAGAATTCATACAACTCAACAGCAAAAGAACTAATATCCGGATTTTCTGAATGGGCTTAGAACCTGAACAGGTATCTCACAAAGACATACAGATAATCAATATGTATATAAGGAGGTGCTTTACATCATTAGTCATGTGGGAAATGCATCCAAATCGAAAGTACAATGTAATACCACCTTAACATCAATCAGGATGACTGTTGTAAAAGCATCCAAAGACAAAATGTGTTGGCAAAGGTGTGGAGAAAAAAGGGACCTTTGTGCATTCTTTAGGGAATTTAAATTGGTGCAGCCACTACAGAAAACAGTATGGAGGTTCTTCAGCAAATTAAAAATAGAATTACTATATGACCCAGCAATTTCACTTTAGGGGATTTAACCATAGAAAACAAATTAACTGGAAAAGGTATGTGCACCCTCACGGTCACTGCAGAATAATTTGTAATAGCTGAGATATGAAAATAACCTAAATGTCTACTGATGGATGATTCCATGAGATATTATACAACCATAAGAAAAAAAAGAAACTTCACCATTTGCAACAACATGGATGGACCTTGAGGGCATTGTGCTAAGTGAAATCAGTCAAAGAAGACAAATACCACATACATCCTACTTGTACATGTAATCTAAGAACAAAAGCCCATGGATACAGAGTACAAATTAACAAGTACCAGAGGTGTGTGTGTTTGGGGGTGGGGGGTGTTGAGGGATGAGAGAAATGAGTGAAGGGTTTAGAGAGTACAAACTTCTAGTCATGGAGATGTAATGGTGTCTATAGTTAATATGATATTGTATATCTGAAAACTGCTAACAGTAAATTTTAAAATTTTCATCACAAGAAATAAAGTTTTGTAACAATTTATAGTGATGGATGTTACCTAGAACTTGCTGTGGTGATCATTCTGCAGTATATACAAATTCTGAATCATCATGTTTTACACTTGAAACTAATACAATGTTATACACTAATTATATCTAAATTTTTTAAAATATTTTTTTTTAAGTTCACTGATCAAAAAAAAAAGAAAGAAACTAAAACTAGAAATCACTGATGATTAATTTTGGGTGAGATTGTAAAAAAAAAAAGAAATATATAGCAGATTTTTAATCAATTAGACTCAAGAAAAAAAAAAAAGTTCACTGAGAAAGAAAGGAGTAGGAAACAGGGGCTCAGGGAGGTTATACTGAAGTCCACCTGGCAAGTAAGAATTAAAAAGACTTATCCTAAACATACTGCTTTTCCTCTGTTCTAGCATTTTCTAAGATGTCAGTAGAAATAAAGTTTACATTTGGAAAGGGATTTGTTCCCCCTCCCTGGAGAGTGGGCTTCTCTGGTAGCTCATACACAGTAAAGAATCTGCCTCCAATGTGGGAGACCCAGGTTCAATCCCTGGGTGGGGAAGATTCCCCTGAAGAAGGGAATGGCAACCCACTCCAATACTCTTGCTTGGAGAATTCCATGGACAGAGGAACCTGACAGGCCCCAGTCCATGGGATCCCTGGAGAATGCATAATTATAGCTCTAAGAAGTCCTGAAATATAAAAATCTACCTAACTTGGTGTTGAAACATCTACTTTTGCTAAATTCTGATCATCAAATCCTTTTCCCCCTAATCATCATTTACACAGAACCAGAGTTCCTTGGAGCACACTTTATGTAGTATCCACAAATCATAATCTCTGAAAGACCAAGTGAAACTATGATTAATCTTAATCCTCTGTTCACAGTCCTTCTTCCTAGTATTGTTTCCTGAAGAGTACTCCGAAAAATTGATTTTATACTAATTTTATGATCCATGAGGTATTCTCTGTATTTCTATACATAAGGAAAGGCAGAAATTTGCTCCCCAGTAAAGCATACGTATAAACCACATAAAAAAATTAAGTTTGTTTTTAGATTGGAATCATATCAACTCAGTATGTTAACACATTAATAAAATGTACTGCATGCTGGTTTTAAGGTCCTAATCGGTTATATCACAGATATTCCAAGATGTAATTGGTGGAATAAACACTATTGTTGAAGCCATCTATGTCTTTACTAGAATTAAACTCTAGGGCAGAATGACCATCAGTGTATTATTTGTTTGGTCTTCAAACTAGCTTTGTGAACTAAGAAGGAAGGTGTTTACTAGATCCATTTACAGATGAGAAACAACATGATAAACCCAAAGTTATCCTCCAATTTTCTATTATCCCATATTCTCATGTGGCTATAGTTTCATAATCCTTCAAAATGCTTATATTTTAAGAGTGCATTAAATACAGTGTAAAACATGAAATGATCTATTACTGATGAATGTCCTACTTGTATATATGAAAAGTTATCAGAAGAAAATCCTGTAATTGATTACAATTAACCTTTTAGTTCCTAAGGAAGGCTTGAAGAGTCAAGAACTATTTGATGAAATTAGAATGACCTATATCAAAGAGCTAGGAAAAGCCATTGTCAAGAGAGAAGGAAACTCCAGTCAGAACTGGCAGCGGTTTTATCAACTGACAAAGCTCTTGGACTCCATGCATGATGTAAGTGTCAAACAAAAATCCAAATATCAAAAGAACTTCCTGAGACATAAAGTATGTCCTGATTAGTGTATATAATTACATACCAATAGTTTTTTCATTGATTTTGGTCATGGTTTGATTTCAGGCTGTGAAGTTCAGTCTGGCACACAATTCTCCTAAAGTCAACTATGAAATATCATTTCATCTAGTCATATGCATCTAACATCAAGATACTAGTACAGAATGTAATGGCACTTGTTTTAAAAAGGCAGAATTCCCTATTTATGTATGAATTTATCCAATAAGTTTGAATGTGTCCTTCATATACTATGGTATCACAATTCATCATGAAACACTTAATTCCATATAATTCTGTATACAATTAAAGAAATTCAAAATGTCTTTGGCAACTGAGTGCTCATTTTAAGTAAACTTCTTTCTTACCCGGGCAATTCCAGCAGATTGGTATATTCCAGGTCAGAAATTTAATAAATAAAAAAAAAAAAAAAGGAGGGGGAGGCCAAAACCACCATGAGATGTCTCTACTGCTAAGTTCTTAAGACTGATCATCACTGTATCTTCTCTTGCAGGTGGTTGAAAATCTTCTTAGCTATTGCTTCCAAACATTTTTGGATAAGACTATGAGTATTGAATTCCCAGAGATGTTAGCTGAAATCATCACCAATCAGATACCAAAATATTCAAGTGGAAATATCAAAAAACTTCTGTTTCATCAAAAGTGACTGCCTTAATAAGAAAGGTTGCCTTAAAGAAAGTTGAGTTCATAGCTTTCATTGTACAAACTATCAATCTGTCCTGTAGCAGTTTTATTTTTTTGTTTTTGTCTGGATTTTTTTTTGTTTTGAATATGCACTACATGTGGTTTAAAGAGGGCCAAGACTTGGCAACAGAAGCAGTTGAGCTATCACTTTTCAGTGATGGGCAAAGTAGGAAGTGAGAGTTGGTGGATCCCAGAAATTAGAGCCAATAATGTGGGTGTATAAGCTCCACTTTCAGAGAAGGATGGCACCTAAGCCACCAGTGCCCGAAGTCCGTGTGATAAACTTTCTGCTCATACTTTTCACACTCGGCTGGATAAAACTTTTTAGACTTTTCGTTGGTATATTTTCCCCTGTATAGTTAGGATAGCATTTTTTTGATTTATGCATGGAAACCTGAAACAAAGTTTACAAGTGTATATCAGAAAAGGGAAGTTGTGCCTTTTATAGCTATTACTGTCTGGTTTTAACAATTTACTTTATATTCAGTGAACTACGCTTGCTCATTTTTTCTTACATAATTTTTGTATTCAAGTTATTGTACAGCTGTTTAAGATGGGCAGCTAGTTCATAGCTTTCCTAATCGAACTCTAAACATTAATCTTCTGTGTGAAAATGGGTCGGTGCTTCTAACCTGATGGCAGTTAGCTATCAGAAGACCACAAAAATTGACTCAAATCTCCAGTTTTCTTGTCAAAAAAGCTCATATTTTGTATATATTTGCTTCAGTGGAGAATTATATAGATTGTGCAAATTAACCATCCTAACTGGTGTAGAGTACCTAGTCCAGTAACCTGCTGGGTAAACCGTGGATTGCGAAAGACTAATTAAGGAAAAAAAAAACTACCAAGAGGCCCTGTTTGTACCTAATGCCCTACCTATCTCTGCAATGGTTAGATGGGAAGAAAGTTGGTAAACTGTCTTTCAGGACCTTTGCCTGTAGTTTGTAAAACTTCCTAAAAGTTATAATTCCAGATAACCAGCTGAAACAGTTGAGTGTTTTTAACCAGTCCAAGTAATTCCTCCCACTAAACTTTACCCCCCTCCCCAAAATTTCTAATATGGCAAAAGTGGCTAGACACCCATTTTCACATTCCCATTTGTCACCAATTGGTCTTTCTTTCCTGGGGATACAGGAAAGCTCAGCTACTGATTTTTCTGATTTAGAACTGTATGTCAGACTTCCTTGTTCATAAAACTATACATCCCTCACAGCCTTATGTGTGCCATAGAATTTAATCAAAGTCATGTGAATTTCTCCTCACTGTTGAGAATTAATTATCATTTTAAACAAGATAGAAGCTGTAGTAGCCCTTTCTGTGTGCACCTTACCAACTTTCTGTAAACTCAAAACTTACATTTACTAAGCCACAAGAAATCTGATTTCTATTCAAGGTGGCCAAATTATTTGTGTAATAGAAAATGGAAAATCTAATATTAAAAATATGAAACTTCTAATATATTTTTATATTTAGTTATAGTTTCAGATATATATCATATTGGTATTCACTAATCTTGGAAGGGAAGGGCTACTGCAGCTTTACATGCAATTTATTAAAATGATTGTAAAATAGCTTGTATAGTGTAAAATAAGAATGATTTTTAGATGAGATTGTTTTATCATGACATGTTATATATTTTTTGTAGGGGTCAAAGAAATGTTGATGGATAACCTATATGATTTATAATGTGTGCAAGCATTCATACAGGCAGCAATGGTCTCAGAAACCAAACAGGTTTGCTCTAGAGGAAGAGGGAAATGGAGACTGGCCCTGTGCACCATGAAGGTTATTGAGGCTCTGTCCCATTCAGATCAGAGAGGAAGTAATCTTCTGCCTCCCAGAATGACCACCCTTCTCATTCCAACAGTGCGTCTGTCTGCACAGGTTTAGTTCACTAAATTGCCCCTTGCGCTAAAGCGTGTTAACAGGACAGAAAGGTGGTGTTTACAGGCACCATCACATACAGCCTCCCCAACAGTTTAACAGTTTGGCAATAATAAGCATCGAGGTACCAGCAATATGTAAATAGTGCAGAATCTCACAGGCTGCCGATAATACACTAATTCCTTTCTATCCTATAAGAGTTCATTTCCTAATAAAATGACGACATGTTTATGTTTTCTTTGAATGCTTTCTGAATGTTGTTATTTTTCAGTATTTTGGAGAAATAATTTAATAAAAATGTAATCATTTGCTTTTTGAATGCTCTCTAAAAAGGGAATACTCCTTTTGTAATTCTTTAAATTGATCTCAAAGTATTTTAAAATGATTTGTATCCCAGCTGGATGTGAAATTTTTGGTGCCTAAGAAATATTGCTTGAATATTATCAGTGGTAGTGTTTTCAAAAAAGAACTTCTGAAAGATAAATTATTAATCATTTATAGAGTGTTATCTGGTTAAAATCAGAAGGCGTACCACACATTAATCTTAATTTTAGCCCCAATAACCTTGGCTCCCAAAAAATCGAGCTCAATGAATAAAGACAAGTGCACTTTGTTGTTAAAAGAAAATGGACTGACATTCATGAAACTATAGGAAGCTGTACATTAAGTGGAAAAAGAAGCCGTGACCTTTTAGAAAATGTAGGAAAAAAGAAATTTACCTTAATTGTGTGTGAGTGTAATTATGGGCTTAAGTGAAGAAAGCTACGGTGCTGTCTGAAAGGAGCTTCATTTTCTATATATTTGGTATGTTGCCATCCCAAACTATAAAAGTGTATAGTAATTTTAGTGTCAGGTGACATGCGTAGATGAGTCACAACAAATCCTGAAAAGTATTTTTAATTACTGGTGGAAAAGGGACCCTCTCTGTGTTTTCAGGCCTTGCTGTAGGATACAAGACAAGTGTTTTGGGGGGATATACACCCAACTGTCGAAAACTGTGTGAGGGGAACCTAAACGTGCACGGGCCTTCTCCTGGAAAGAACGACACAGCAAAAGGAAACACATGACTAGTGTCTGTGCAGAACTTAGGGTTTAGCATAGGATGAGCTCTGATACATATATAAAGGAAAGCCAGGCTCACTTCAGAACTGAGGAATGGGAGAATGAGCAACTCCAACTTTACATATCTACCTATACAACCAATTATCACTGTCTTATCATTTTAGTTCTGTTAAATATCCTAAAAGTAAATCACCATGGAATGGACATTATTATTATACTCTGATCTGTCAAAAGTTAAGAACTGTGACAGCCCTCAGTAAGATTTCAGTCTTGGTAGGTCACTGAAAGGACTGCAGCTGTATATGAATGTGTTTTTCTGTGCCTGGTTTGAAAATTAGAAGAGAAACTAAGAGTGTAAGGAGGACATATTAACCACTTGGAATGGAAGTTTATCATTTTCCAGACTATGGTCAGTCAGCCTGGTCCACCAAGGGATTAGTGACCAGGTTTTTGGGAAAGGATTAGCTTCTCTCTAGCAAATGCCTGAAAGAAGGATTTTATTTTCTGATGAAAGGCTGTATGAAAATACCCTCCTCAAATAACTCAAATAACTTGCTTAACTACATATAGATTCAAGTGTGTCAATATTCTATTTTGTATATTAAACAAATGCTATATAATGGGGACAAATCTATATTATACTGTGTATGGCATTATTAAGAAGCTTTTTCATTATTTTTTATCACAGTAATTTTAAAATGTGTAAAAATTAAAACCAGTGACTCCTGTTTAAAAAATAAAAGTTGTAGTTTTTTATTCATGCTGAATAATAATATGTAGTTAAAAAAAAAGTGTCTTTTTACCTACGCAGTGAAATGTCAGACTGTAAAATCTTGTGTGGAAATGTTTAACTTTTATTTTTTCATTTAAATTTGCTGTTCTGGTATTACCAAACCACACATTTGTACTGAATTGGCAGTAAATGTTAGCCAGCCATTTACAGCAATGCCAAATATGGAGAAACATCATAATAAAAAAAATCTGCTTTTTCATTATATGACTCCAACATGCTTTTGTAGAACTCATGCAGTTTCCCTTTTCCTGCTGCTTTTCTTCCCTCTTCTATTGAAGGTAGAGTTATCACTTCAGAGAGCTTATGCTGCTAAAGAGGACATTTAAATGTCAGTGTGGCAGGTTTACATGCTAATACGGCATAAATTCAAAATGAGCTGAACCCTGGCACCAAAGACCCAAACACTGTCCCATCTGTGCCTCAAATGGTCATTTGCCAACTACTGCAAAGGGTACTAAGGGAAGGAAGAACTCATTCAAGCCTTTTCCAAACCTAACAGTCTTTACCTCGAAAATGCTATTTTATGTAAACAAACTGATTAGCTTATCAAGATTCTTACCTTAAATTAACACCAATTCTTTCTCCAGAAAAGGACATAAACATTCAGTAAATACAGCAATATTGCATATTATAGACAATAAAGGCAAAAGGGGTAAAATGGTAAACCAGTTATTCTATACAATTTACACAGTATTTCCAAAAGCATAATGTGTCCAATTATATTCATAAACTGGATGATCTAACAAACTTCCCTATAAATACTCTTCTTTCCACATGTAACCTCCATGCTTAAGGAAAAGGCACTACAATTTTAAAACCAAGGCTTTCTTACCTGTCATATGTATACCAAGTATTTGCTGTGTGCCCACTATATGACAAATATTGAAGTTCAAATATGAACAAGAAAATTACTATTCTTCAGTCATTTGCAAAAGTATGTAAGAAGCCTCCCTTCCCAGTGTCTTACTAGTATGTATATATATTATTGCTTTACTATTCAAGTATTAGCCTTACATCTGTAGAACACTTTTCACATACAGCAGTTAATCCTCACCTATCCAATAAGCAAATGAAATAAAAACAAATGCTAAGGAACATAACTCCATTTCATAAAAAGGGAACAAGCTCAGAGTTTAAACACCTGATTCATAGCTGCTAACCCATTTTATTGAAATCTGAATGAAAAATCTTTGCAATGAGGCTATTTACCACGTCAGAGAATATGGCTCTAGTCTACAAATTCCCAGGGAACTGGGGTTGCTTTTCTGTTTTTAAATATGTGTTTTACTGAACACTTACTTTACACCAGGCATCATGTTTCAATATGATGAAACCGATAACTCTTTTTCAATAAACTAGGAAACTCTATAAGGTGCTACTATGAACCTCATATAAGCTCACTGTATTTATATGAGACAACTGTGGCTTAAACAACTAACTTACCTAGGTTACAAAGCTTGCAAGTGGTTAAGCAGGACTTTTTAGGTCTTTGTTTTTAAATACCAGGCCTCTGGCTCCAGAGTCCATGCCCTTAAACATTACTGAGAAATTATTAATATGAAGCTAACTACATTAAATGAGCCAATGTTGACCATTCTATGTCAAGCCTTTGACCTAATCTCATTTAATCTAATCATTTTAATTTAACCGTATCAATTTTGACTTACAAATTTAACAATGATAATTCCTTCTCAAAAACGTGTTCTACCATGTGTCCAATACCGTTTGTTTTGTCAAATATACTGTATATGGAACCTCACTTAACACCCACAGGAAAATGAACACATTTCTTCAAGCTATGTAGAGAATATAGGCTACACTCAGAGGAAGAGAGTCATTTATAAATGAAAACTGATATAAGTCAAAATTTATGATTAGTTTGGCAAGTAAAAATAAGAGCCTAAATTTTGAGTGCATTTTTTCTTAGACCTTCAGCTTATTTCTATTAACTGGCAGTGCGTGGTTCTTAACAGCATTAGTAACTTTACAGCATTTGCTTTAGTGCAAAGAATCCAGTCTTCTTTTCTTATGTCAGGTTTCCATTGCCCAGTTAAAATGAAACGATACTTTGGTAGGGAAACATTTTTTATTTTATTTGGTCACAGACAAGCTAACATCAGAACAAAACAGTTCATACAGAACACATCAGACACCCAAAAAACTTTCTTCACTCTATCCAACCCACCTGAATAAAAGACAGTTGATATTATTCATCTTTTATACCTCTCCATAAATCAACAGAATAATAAGTATACACAGTGTAAATAAGTCATGGCTTTTATTACTATTAATGTGCCATTGTCTTAGAAAGAACTACCTTTGAGTATACATGGAGTTACGCTGGAAATAAAAATCTAGATCATCCAAAACCATTAGGATTGTTTGCTAGCATTGCAAAGAATAGAGATAAAAGTAACTCTTTCCAAGTGGATGTAACAGGGGATACAGTGTGCATAAAAACCAAACAAAGGTTCACAGAACATGAAATTATGTCATAAATACCTGTTCATCAGTTGCCCGACCCACTGTGTGGCGGGCATCCTAGAGGAGCCATTTCAAAGACCAACCAATAAGTCAATACTAAAAACTTCAACATGATGTTCCTGCCTTCAAGGAATCAAAAATGAGACACGTGGTTCAACAATTCCACTGCTATGTATCTATTCAAAAGGAATAAAAACATGGGCATACAATGACTTGCACGCAGATACAGCACCTTTTTTCATAATAGACGAAAAACCAAAAGAACTCAAATGTCCAACAACATAAATACATAACAAATAAAACATCAACAAATGAATCAACACATAAACAAAATGTGGCATAGCTATGTTTCAGTTCTTATGTATAGCCATACAAGAGACAAGAATGGTAAGCAAAGCAGAGTACTACACAACAGTGAGAGAGAGTGGTGCATGCTATAATATGAATGAACCTCAAGCTAAAGAATTCACACAAAGAGACCTCATATTACTTGATTTCATGTATATGAGATGTCCAGAAAAGGCAAAGCTATAGTCAAAAGGCAGGTCAATGGTTTCCTATGACTGGGGGCAGCATCAGGGCTCAAGTGAAAATAGTATGAGGGAACTTCATGGGAAGATGGAAATGTTTTAAAATTGGATTATAATGATGGCTACACAACTCAGAAATTTTAATAAAAATCATTAACATTTACACTTAAAGTTTTATGGTATGTAGCTTATACACACACACACATTACATCTAAGAGTGGATGTAAGCAAATGTGTAACTTTTCACTGTATCAGCACCTGGTACAAAGTACTTTGAATACAAAAGGCAGGTGCAACTGATTTTCAGGAAAGCCTATAAGGAGGTGTCTTCCTTTCATGATACTATACACAGACAACCCTAAAGATACTATTAGAAAATTATTAGAGCTAATCAGTGAATTTAGCAAAGTCGCACAATAGAAAATCAATACACAGAAATCACTTGTATTCCTATAAACAACGAAAAAATCAAAAAGTTATGGAATCAATCCCAGTCACCACTGCAACAAAAAAGAGTAAAATATCTAGGAATAAATCTACCTAGGATGACAAAAGAGCTATATACAGAAAACTGCAAGACACTTATGAAAGAATTCAAAGCTGACAAACAGATGGACAGATACCGCACGTTCTTGGGTTGGAAGAATCAATATTATGAAAATAACTATGTGACCAAATGCAATCTACAGATTCAGTGTGACCCCTATCAAATTACCAATGGCATTTTCAAAAAAACTAGAACTAAAAATTTCACAATTCACATGGAGTAAAAAAAGACCCTGAATACCCAAAGCAATCTTGAGAAAGAAGAATGGAGCTGGAGGAATCAACTTTCCTGACTTCAGGCTATACTACAAAGCTACAGTCATCAAGACAGTAGAGTACTAGCACAAAAACACAAATATAGACCAATGGAACAAGATAGAAAGCCCAGAGATAAATCCAGTGCCTATGGTACCTTATTTTTGACAAAGGAAGCAAGAATATGCAATGGGGCAAAGATAGCCTCTGGGAAAACTGGACAGTTACCTGTAAAAGAATGGAATTAGAACACTTTCTAACACCATACACAAAGATAAACTCAAAATGGATTAACAACCAAAATGTAAGACTAGAAGCTATAAAATTAGACGAAAACATAAGCAGAACACACTCTGACATAAACAAACAGCAAGATCCTCTATGACCCACTTCCTAGAGTAATGGGAATAAAAATAAACAAGTTGGCCTTAATTAAACTTAAAAGCTTTTGCACCGCAAACTATAAACAAGGTGAAAAGATGACCTTCTGAATGGGGGAAAATTATACAAAATGAAACAATGACAAAGGATTAATTTCCAAAATATTACCAGCAACTCATCCAAATCAATACCAGAAAAACAAGCCAATCAAAAAAGTGGGGAAAACACTGTAACACTGTTTATAATAGCCAGGACATAGAAGCAACCTAGATGGCCATCAGCAGACGAAAGGATAAGAAAGCTGTGGTACATATACACAATGGAGTATTCAGTTCAGTTCAGTTCAGTCGCTCAGTCGTGTCCGACTCTTTGCGACCCCATGAATCGCAGCACGCCAGGCCTGCCTGTCCATCACCAACTCCCAGAGTTCACTCAGACTCACACCCATCCAGTCAGTGATGCCATCCAGCCATCTCATCCTCTGTCGTCCCTGTAAGGTCGGACCCCTGGGGCCATGATGGGCCGCCCCCTCCCTCTCTCGCTGGCGGGAGAAGTCCCTAGGGAGGGAGCCTCCCAGATTCCAGGGACCAGAAGCAGCACATTTCCCCAGCTAAAGCTGCCCCACCCCAGCCATGAAGAAGGACCTATCAGCTCGCGACACCTCGGCCCAGCAANTGTAAGGTCGGACCCCTGGGGCCATGATGGGCCGCCCCCTCCCTCTCTCGCTGGCGGGAGAAGTCCCTAGGGAGGGAGCCTCCCAGATTCCAGGGACCAGAAGCAGCACATTTCCCCAGCTAAAGCTGCCCCACCCCAGCCATGAAGAAGGACCTATCAGCTCGCGACACCTCGGCCCAGCAACCTATCCAAACCCCCATCCATCAACTTGCCCATCCTTCGCCATGTGCATACATAAACAAACTTCTAACACGGTCCAGGCACGCGGACTACCTCGACCTGCCCCCTTCGGGTCTGGGAACCCCGCCCAAGAGCGCTTCACCATTAAAGCCTGTTAGACACTATTTTGGGGTCCTGGTTNGTGTGTCTGCCCTCTGATGCCCTCTTGCAACACCTACCGTCTTACTTAGGTTTCTCTTACCTTGGGGATGGGGTATCTCTTCATGTCTGCTCCAGCAAAGCACAGCCGCTGCTCCTTTCCTTGGATGAATGGTATCTCCTCACTGCCACCCTTCCTGACCTTCAACGTGGGATAGCTCCTCTAGGCCCTCCTGTGCCAGCACAGCCACCATTCCTTGGATGTGGGTTGATCTTCCTGGCTACCGCCCCTGACCTCGGGCGCTGGGTTGCTCCTGCCGGCCTCCAACCCTGGCCTCGGGTGTGGGGTGGCTCTTCCCGGCTACCATCCCTGGCCTCGGACGCAGGGTGCCTCCTCCCAACCCCTGACCCTGGCTTCAGATGCTGGTGGCTCCTCCTGGCTGCTGCCCCTGACCTCGGACGCGGGGTGGCTCCTCTCGGCCATTCCTGCCCCGTTGCAGCCTGGCACTTCCAGCCACTGCCCCTGTCCTCGGACATGGGGTAGCTCCTCTTGGCCGCACTGAGTGTGCCGGCTGTCGCAGCCGCTTGTGCTGAGTATTTACTCAGCCATTAAAAAGAATACATTTGAATCAGTTCTAATGAGGTGGATGAAACTGGAGCCGATTATACAGAGTGAAGTAAGCCAGAAAGAAAAACATCAATACAGTATACTAACACATATATGGAATTTAGAAAGATGGTAGCGATAACCCTGTATCGCTTTTGAAACAGTAAAAGAAACACAGATGTATAGAAGAGTCTTTTGGACTCTGTGGGAGAGGGAGAGGGTTGGATGATTTGGGAGAATGGCATTGAAACATGTATAATATCATATATGAAATGAATTGCCAGTCCAGGTTCGATGCATGATACAGTATGCTCAGGGCTGGTGCGCTGGGATGACCCAGAGGGATGGTACGGGGAGGGAGGTGGGAGGAGGTTCAGGATGGGGAACACGTGTATACCCATAGCAGATTCATGTTGATGTATGGCAAAACCAATACAATATTGTAAAGTAATTAGCCTCCAACTAAAATTAATAATTTTATATTTTAAAAAAGTGAGTAAAAGACCTAAATGGACATTTTTACAAAGAAGACATATGGATGGCTGATAAACACATGAAAAGATGCTCAACATCACTCATATTAGAGAAATACAAATCAAAACTATAATGAGATATCACCTCACACAAATTGTTAGCCAGACTCATCAAGAAAAAGGAGATGACACAAATCAATAAAACTAGAAGTGAAAATGCAGAAATTACAAAAGGCAACACAGAAATTCAAATGGTCATAAGAGATTACTGTGAGCAACTATATGCCAATATAATGGAAAAACTTGGAAGAAGTGGATAAATTCTTAGAAAACTATAGCTATTCAAAACTGAACCAAGAAGAAAGAGAAAATTTGAACAGATCAATTGACAAGCATAGAAACTGAAACTATAATCAAAAATTTTACAATAAACAAAAGCCCAGGATCAGATGATGAATTCTACCAAAAATCTGAGAACAGCCAACACCTATCCTACTCAAACTCCTCCAGAAAATTACAGAGGAACAAAAACTCCCAAACTCATTCTACAAAAGCCACTATCACCCTGATACCAAAACCAGAAAAAGATAACACAGAAAAAGAAAATTACAGGCCAATATTACTGATCAACATAGATGTAAAAATCATCAATAAAATTCAAGGAAACAGAGCCCAACAACATAATAAAAAGATCATACATCATGATCAAGTGGGCTATATTCCAGCAATGAAAGGATTCTTCAATAGCCATAAAATCAATGTGATACACCATACTGGAGAAGGAAATGGCAATCCACTCCAGTGTTCTTGCCTGGAGAATCCCAGGGACAGCAGAGCCTGGTAGGCTGCCGTCTATGAGGTCGCACAGAGTCGGACACGACTGAAGCGACTTAGCAGTAGCAGCACACCATATTAACAAAATGAAAGATAAAAGCCATATCATTATTTCAACAGATGCAGAAAAAGCCTTTAACAAAATTCAACACCCATTTATGATAAAAACTCTCTAGAAAGTAGGCACAGAAGGAACATACCTCAACATAATAAAAGCCATATACAATAAACCCACAGCAAACATTATTCTCAGTGGCAAAATACTGAAAGCATTTCCTGTGAAATCTCACCACTACTCTCAGCACTACTATTCAAAAGTTTTGGAAGTCCTAGCCACAGCAACAGAGAAGAACAATGGCAACCCACTCCAGTACTCTTGCCTGGAAAATCCCATGGATGGAGGAGCCTGGTAGGCTGCAGTCCATGGGGTCGCTAAGAGTCAGACACGACTGAGCGACTTCCCTTTCACTTTCACACACTGGAGAAGGAAATGGCAACCCACTCCAGTGTTCTTGCCTGAAGAGTCCCAGGGATGGGGTTGCACACAGTCGGACACAACTGAAGTTACTTAGGAGCTACATCAGCCACAGCAATCAGAGAAGAAAAAGAAATAAAAGGAATATAGATTGGAACAGTAGTAGTAAAACTCTATCTGCAGATGACATGATCCTCTCTATATAGAAAACCCTAAAGATGCCACCAGAAAATTACTAGAGCTAATCAGTGAATACTGGAGCTAATCAGTAATGTCACAGGATATAAAATTAATGCACATATGTACTGCATTACTATACACTAACAATGAAAAATCAGAAAGAGAAACTAAGGAAACAATCCCATTCACCACTGCAAAGAAAAGAATAAAATACTTAGGAATAAATTTACCTAAAGAAACAAATGATCTGTATACAGAAAACTATAAAACACTGATGAAGGAAATTAAAGGTGACACAAATAGATGGAGAAATATACTATGTTCTTGAATTTGAAGAATCAATAGAGTGAAAATGAGTATACTACCCAAAGCAATCTACAGATTCAATGCAATCCCTATCAAGCTACCAAAGGTATTTTTCACAGACCTTGAACTAATAATTTCACAATTTGTATGGAAACACAAAAGACCCTGAAAAGCCAAAGAAATCTTGAGAAAGAAGAATGGAATTGGAAGAATAAGCCTTATTGACTTCAGACTACACTACAAAGCCATAGTCATCAAGACAGTATGGTACTGTCACAAAGACAAAAATATAGATCATTGGAACAAAATAGAAAGTCCAGAGATAAATCCATGCACCTATGGACACATTATGTTTAACAAAGGAGGCAAAAATATACAATGGAGAAAAGACGGTCTTTTCAATAAGTGATGCTGTGAAAACGTGTAAACCATGTGTAAAAGATGAAAACTAGAACACTTTCTAACACCATAAACAAAAATAAACTCAAAATGGATTAAAGATCTAAATGTGAGGCCAGAAGCTATAAAACTCTTACAGGAAAACATAGGCAGAACACTCTTTGACATAAATCACAGCAAGATCCTTGATGACCCACTTCCCAGAGTAAAGGAAATAAAAACAAATGGGACCTAATTAAACATAAAGGCTTTTGAACAATGAAGAAAACTATAAACAAGGTGAAAAGACAACCCTCAGAATGGGAGAAAATAGTAGCAAATCAAACAACTAACAAAGAATTAGTCTCCAAGATATACAAGCAGTTCATGCACCAGAAAAACAAACCCAATTAAAAAATGGGAAAAAGATCTAAACAGACATTTCTCCAGACAACTTACAGATGGCTAATGCTGCTACTGCTAAGTTGCTTCAGTCGTGTCCAACTCTGTGCAACCCCATAGATGGCAGCCCACCAGGCTCCCCCGTCCCTGGGATTCTCCAGGCAAGAAAACTGGAGTAGGCTGCCATTTCCTTCTCCAAGGCATAAAAGTGAAAAGTGAAAGGGAAGTCGCTTAGTTGTGTCCGACTCTTAGCAACCCCATGGACTACAGCCTACCAGGCTCCTCCATCCATGGGATTTTCCAGGCAAGAGTACTGAAGTGCGATGCCATTGCCTTCTCCGACAGATGGCTAATAAACACATAAAAAGATGCTCAATGTCACTATTAGAGAAATACAAATAAAAACCACAATGAGGTACCATCTCACACTGGTAAAAATGGCCATCATAAAAAAGTCTAGAAACAATAAATGCTGGAGAGGGTGTGGAGAAGTAAGAATCCTTTTACACTGCTGGTGAAAATGCAAACTGGTACAGCTGCTATGGAGAACAGTATGGAAATTCCTTAAAAAAAACTGGGAATAGAACTGCCATATGACCCAGCAATCTCACTGCTGGGTATATACCCTGAGGAAAACAGAACTGAAAGAGACACGTGTACCACTATGCTCACTGCAGCACTATTTACAATAGCTAGGACATGGAAGCAACCTAGATGTCCATCAGCAGATGAATGGAAAAGGAAGGTGTGGTACACATACACAACAGAATATTACTCAGCTATAGAAAGGAATACATCTGAGTCAGTTCTAATGAGGCAGATAAAACTGGAGCCTAACATACAGAGTGAAGTAAGTCAGAAAGAGAAAGAAATACTGTATATTAATGCATACATATGGAACTTAGAAAGATGGTATTGATGATCCTACATGCAGGGCAGCAAAGGAAACACATATGTAAAGAACAGACTTTTGGACTCCGTGGGAGAAGGTGAGGGATTTGAGAGAATAGCACTGAAACACTGTACATTACTGTATGTAAAACAGATGATCAGTGTGAGTTTGAGGCATGAAGCAGGGCACCCAAAGGTGGTGCTCTGGGAAAACCTAGAGGGACAGAGTGGGTCAGGAGGTGGAAGGCGGGGTTCAGGATGGCAGGGGTCAGGGGTGTGGTGGGGAAACACATGTATACCTGTGGCCAATTCATGCTGATATATGGCAAAACCATCACAATACTGTAAAGTAATTATCCTCTAAGTAAAATAAACTAATTTAAAAAACAAAACAATGATAGCCAATAGGAATTTGCTATATGACTCAGGGAACTCAAACCAGGGTTCTGTAAAAACCTAGAGGGGTGAATTGGAAGGTTCAAGAGGGAGGGGACATATGTATAACTATGGCTGATTCATGTTGATGTTTGGCAGAAACCAACACAACACTATAAAGCAATTATCCTTCAATTAAAAAGAAAGAAAATTTTTTCAAAAAGGAGTTTTTCCTTGTGTTGGGTGCTAAAGGAAGAGCTGAAGTTCAGCACAGACATGGGTTGACTCATTTAATATTAACAGATTTCTCCCCCAATATTTAATTAGCTCCATGTGGGACTCACCCTGAGGTAGCAACCATGCATAAACTGACTACCAGCATGACAGGTGAGGAAAAGGTGCTCATTTTAAATATATATGTAAAAGAATGCGTGGCACAAATACTGAAGTGTTCATAACTGCTGAGATCTTAGTAGTTACAACTTCATAATGAGGCAAATCTGGGTTTAAGTCTTAATTTTGTCCTAACTTTGTGAAGTCTTGGGAAAAGTTCTATAGCCACTTTAAACCTGTTTCTATATCTGAAAAATGGAAAGAACACTAACAACTTAAGGGATTAAGAGAATTAAATGAGATACAAAATATTTAAGTTGCTTTAACTCAGTTCCAACCATACACCAAGTACTCAAGAAGTGTTAGATACAAAGGAAATCTAAGAGGAAAATCTAAGAAAACCCAAGAGAAAAGGAGAATTTTATTTTTAATGCTATCCCCCAAAAACATACAGAAAAAGTCAAGGTGAATCAAATGAAGAGTGATGTGATGAACACAACTGCATATAAATTTCCAACCTCACATATTCTAATTTTAAAAAGTCAAGCTGTTCTATCACTGGCCTGCATTTTCATTTTCCTGTATATTCCCAACTATCAGACCTCGGCAAGGGTCACTCAGAGGCACTCAACATTCTTACAGAAAGAGCCTTCAATTTCCAATCAGTATCTCAAAGCATGAGTAGAACAGTGCCAATGCAGTAAGCTCAAATGAGAAGTGGGAAGTTATAGGTCTTATCTAAGCTTTCTGTACAGATTTTTTTCCTGGTCAATAAGAAGTCTGAAAAAGAGGACCAGCCTGTTTACCTCACCTGGACACTTTCCCAGGGCTATCACTGTAATGATGAATATAAATATGAATTAAATTTCATTAATGAGCAGGAGGACAATTTGAGCTAAAAATCAAAATTGTTAACTTTTATATACTCAACAGAGATGAAAACATGCCCACACAAAAATTTATACACAAATATTCACAGGACTATAGTTCATAATGCCCCCTAAAGTGGAAACAATCTAAATTTCCATCAACTGATGAATGAATAAATAACATGCAGTATATTTGTACAATGAAATATTATTTTGGCAATGAAAAGAAGTGAAATACTGATACATATGTTTTTTGGATGAACTTCTTCACAAATACTATGCTAAGTAAAAGAAGTTAGTCATAAAAGATCACATTTATAAATCCACTTACATTAAATGTCCAGAATAAACAAATCTATAGAGACAAAAAGTAGATTTGAGATGTCCAGGGGCTGAGGGAGGAGGACGGGATATTGAAAAGTGACCGCTTATTGGGTGCTGCATGTGTGCTAAGTCACTTCAGTTGGGTCTGACTGTTTACAACCTTATGGACTGTAGCCCATCAGGCTCCTCTGGCCTTGGGATTCTCCACACAAGAATACGGGAGTGGGCTTATGGGTCAAGAGGGCAGAGTAAAGGACATGTGCACATCTCCTCCTGTGAGAGTACCAAAATCACAACTAGCTGCTGGACAACCATCGACAGGAGGGTGCTGGAACCTACTAAAATAAGATACCCCACATCCAAAGTCAAAGAAGTAGTGCAGCAAGACAACAGGAGGGGCACAATCACGACAAAATCACATCCCATACCTTCCAGGTGAGTGACCCACAAACTGGAGAACAATAATACAAAAGAAGTTCTCACACTGTTGTGAAGGTTATGAAGCCCATGTCAGGCTTCCCAGCTTGGGGATATGACAAAGGGACTGGGAATCCCTGGGGAACCTGACCTTGAATGCCAGTGGGACTTGATTACAAGACTTCCACAAGCCTGGGGGAAACAGACTCCAGTCCTGGAGGGCACAAACAAAACCTTGCATATACCAAGACTCAGAGGTAAGCAGTGACCCCACAGCAGACTGAACCAAATCTACCTGCTAGTGTTGGAAGGTCTCCTGTGGAGGTGTGGGTTGGCAAGGGCTCACCACAGGGACAGAGGCACTGGCTGCAGCAGCCTGGGAAGGTCTCCCTTGCTGTAAACCCTCTTGGAGGATTGCCTCAGGCCAAAATACTACCAAAGATGGAGCGTGACCCCACCTATCAGCGGAACTAAAGTGAAGTGAAAAGTTGTTCAGTCATGTCCGACTCTTTGCAACCCCATGGACTATACAATCCATGGAATTATCTAGGCCAGAATACTGAAGTGGGTAGCCTTTCTCTTCTCCAGGGGATCTTCCCAATCCAGGGATCAAACATAGGTTTCCCACACTGCAGGTGGATACTCTACCAGCTGAACTACAAGGGAAGTCCAAGAATACTCGAGTGGGTAGCCTATCCCTCCTCCAGGGGATCTTCCCAACCCAGGAATTGAACCAGGATCTCCTGCATTGCAGGCAGATTCTTTACCAACTGAGCTATCAGGGAAGCCCCTAATATAAAGGAGAGTGAAGCCCATCAGCAGAAAATTGGATTAAAGCTTTCCTGAGCAAGACCCTGCCCACTAGAGCAAGACCTAGTTTTCCCCACCACCAGTCTCTTTCATCAGGAAGCTTACACAAGCCTTTTAGGCTCCTCCATCAGAGGGCAGACAGAAGAAGCAAGAAGAACCTCAGTCCCACAGCGACTAAAACAAAAACTGGATTACAGAAAGTTAACCAGCATGAAAAAGCACAAAGTTGTACCCTAGATGAAGGGACAAGATAAAACCCCAGAAAAACAACTAAATGGAGATAGACAGTCTTCCAAAAAAAAGAATTCAGAATAATAATAATGAAGATGATTCGGGATCCTGAAAAAAGAATGGAGGCAAAGAATAAAAAGTTGCAAGAAATGTTTACCAAATACCTAGAAGAACTAAAGAACAAACAGAGAAAAATAATACACTAGCAGGAATCAACAGTGGAGTAACTGAGGCAGAAGCATGGATAAATGACCTGGAGGACAGAATGATGGAAATCACTGCTGCAGAACAGAATATAGAAGAAAGAATGAAAAGAAATGAAGACAGCCTAAGAGACCTCTAGGACAACATTAAACACACCAGCATCATCAGCATTATAGGAGTCCCAGGAGAAGAGAGAAAGGACCTGAGAAAATATTTGAAGAGATAATAACTATAACTTCCCTAACACAGGAAAGGAAATAGTCAACCACATCCAGGAAGCACAGAGTCTCAGGCAGGATAGACCCACGGAGGAACACACTGAGATACATAGCAATCCAACTAACAAAAATTAAATATAGAGATAAAATATTTAAAAAGAACAAGGGAAAAATAACAAATAACATACAAGGGAACTCCCATCAGACTATCAGCTGATCTCAACAGAAACTCTACAAGCCAGAAGGGAATGGCATGATATATTTAGAATGATGAAGAACCTACAACCAACAATACTCTACCCAGCCAGACTCTCCTTCAGATTTAATGGTGAAATCAAAAGCTTTCCAGACAAGCAAAAGTTAAGAGAATTCAGCACCACCAAACCAGCTTTACACAAACGCTAAAGGAACTTCTCTAAGCAGGAAACAGAGAAGGAAAAGACCTACTTACAGAAAATGAACCCTAAACAATTAAGAAAACAGTAATAGGATCATACATATCAATGATTACCTTAAATGTAACTGGATTAAATGCACCAACCAAAAGACATACACTACCTGAGCAGATGAAGACACGTGCATGCACGCACTTCCACTTTCCACATCACTCTGCTTGACTGCACAATTTGCATGTAGTTATTTTATATTGTTAGGTTCACCATGGTCTCATTACAGCTTGCAACTGTAATCATCTTTTATTTTATATCTGGCTATTGATTGTGAAACTGATAAACATCTTTCACTATTGTGATTATGTAACTAGTATTCACTTAATACCACTATATCATGTTTGGTCAACAGAAAAATAATATATTATCATCAAAACTACCATTTAATAGAAAAACCTGTAATCACTTTTTAAAATCCAGACACATATGAGAATTATCTTGTAATTTTTTGAAAACTACAAATGCCAACGTATTGCTTTTTCTTGCCAGAGCTCCAGATATGTCTCTAATGAATAGCCATGTTTAAAACCATGGTTCAGTTTAAAGTCAACTGAACTATATGAGGATCTTTTATATTTTTCTACTTTGTTTCATTTTTTCTGTTTCATATTCAGTGCTCCCGTTTCATGTAGTTTATATTTTCCAATTTCTCCATCTTTTTTTTTAATGTTCTTTCTCAAGCCTTTATCCAACATACAAAAGCTCTTGTATACCAATATAAATACTCTGTATAATATATATATTTTAGAAAAACTATGAATTTTTGCCTAAAAAATTTACATTTTGATTCCACTTATTTGACTTAGTATGAATAGAATGCTAGATTTCTAATCTAAAAAAACATGTATGATACAAGCTGCTGCTGCTGTTGCTAAGTCACTTCAGTCGTGTCCAACTCTGTGCGACCCCACAGACAGCAGCCCACCAGGCTCCCCCGTCCCTGGGATTCTCCAGGCAAGAATGCTGGAGTGGGTTGCCATTTCCTTCTCCAATGATACAAGCAACAAAGGTTTACTGTATAGCACAGGGAACTATAGTCAATACCTTGCAATAACATATAATGGAAAATGATTTAAAAAATAATATATGTGTACATGTATAATAGAATCAGGCTTCCCTGGTAGCTCACCTGATAAAGAATCCATCTACAGTGCAAGAGACTTCAGTTCAAGAACCTACAACCAACCTTCCCTAGATTGGGAAGATCTCCTGGAGAAGGGAAAGGCTACCTACTCCAGTATTCTTGGGCTTCCCTGGTGGCTCAGATGGTAAAATCACACACAAAAAAAGAATTCTACTTTTTGAAATTTAGTAATGTTTATCTTTTTGCCAGTTTTTCTAAATGTCCTATGTACATCTAATAACAATGTATGAGATAAAAAATTTGAAATATATTTATGTAGAATGAGATTAATATAAAGTAATATAAAATAGAAATCTACTATAGTTAATTTACCAACATCACTCAAGAAGCTCCTATTCTTATTTTTTCTGCTCTTTATAAAATATTCTCAGAGAAATGCTAATCTGCCTCATTATTATTATATATTTTTTCTTTTCCCTGATATTTCTTCTGCTTTCTGTTTCATGTATCTTTGTTTCTTTGTTGTTAGGTGTCTAACCATTTATGATGTCTATATTCTTTGTGAATTGTACCTTTTATCATTAAAAATATTCATCTTTGCTTCATTTAAAAATAGTAAGTAAAAAGAATACTGGAGTGGGTTGCCATTCCTTCTCCAGGGGATTGTCCCAATCCAGAGATTGAACCCATATCTCTTATGTCTCCTACACTGGCAGGTGGGTTCTTTACCACTAGCACCATCTCAACCTTAGTGGGTACTAAGATTCTTTTAAAGGTAACAAAAATGTTCTAAAATATAACTCTCTCCATGATTGTACAACTGTGAGTATACAAAAGGTGCCTGAAGTGTACATTTTAAATGGGTACATTTTTTGCTATTCAAATTACAGCTCAAAAAAGATGCTTTAAAAAACAGGAAAGAAACAAATAACCTTATTAGTCCTATTGTTGTCGTTGTTCAGTTGCTAAGTCATGTTCGACTCTTTTGCAACCTCATGGACAGTAGCCTGCCAGGCTCTTCTGTCAATGGGCTTTCCAAGGCAAGAATACTGGAGGGTGTTGCCACTTCCTTCTCCAAGGGGTCCAAAACCTGACAAAGATGCCACAAAAAAAGAAAACTACAGGCCAATATCACTGATGAACATAGATGCAAACATCCTTAACAAAATTCTAGCAATCAGAATCCAACAACACATTAAAAAGATCATACACCATGACCAAGTGGGCTTTATCCCAGGGATGCAAGGATTCTTCAATATCTGCAAATCAATGTAATTCATCACATTAACAAATTGAAAAATAAAAGCCATATGATTGTCTCAATAGATGCAGAGAAGGCCTTTGACAAAATCCAACATCCATTTATGATAAAAACTCTCCAGAAAGCAGGAATAGAAGGAACATACCTCAACATGATAAAAGCTATATATGACAAACCCACAGCAAACATTATCCTCAATGGTGAAAAATTGAAAGCATTTCCCCTAAAGTCAGGAACAAGACAAGGGTGCCCACTTTCACCGCTACTATTCAACATAGTTCTGGAAGTTTTGGCCACAGCAAAATCTTATATTTCTAAATAAGTTTTTTCTCGCCCATGCCGTCCCCGCTTCAAATTCCCTGGATCTGCCGAGGCTGGACCCTGGCATATATGGAATTTAGAAAGATGGTAATGATAACCCTGTATGCGAGAAAGCAAAAGAGACACAGATGTATAGAACAGTCTTTTGGACACTGTGGGAGAGGGAGAGGGTAGGATGATTTGGGAGAATGGCATTGGAACATGTATAATATCACATAAGAAACAAATCGTCAGTCTAGGTTCGATGCAGGATACAGGATACTTGGGGCTGGTGCACAGGGATGACCCAGAGAGATGGTATGGGGAGGCAGGTGGGAGAGGGGTTCAGGATTGGGAACACGTGTACACCCGTGGTAGATTCATGTTGATGTATGGCAAAACCAATACAGTATTGTAAAGTAAAATAAAGTAAAATTTTAAAAAAGGAAAAAAATATTTAACATTAAAAAATAAAAATTGCTCTCAAAAAAAATTAAAAAATTAAAAGCAAAGACATTACTTTGCCAACAAAGGTCCATCTAGTCAAGGCTATGGTTTTTCCAGTAGTCATGTATGGATGTGAGAGTTGGACTATAGAGAAAGCTAAGCACTGAAGAATTGATGCTTTTGAACTGTGGTGCTGGAGAAGACTCGCGAGTCCTTTGGACTGCAAGGAAATCCAACCAGTCCATCCTAAAGGAGATCAGTCCTGGTGTTCACTGGAAGGACTGATGTTGAAGCTGAAACTCCAATACTTTGGCTACCTGATGTGAAGAGCTGACTCATTTGAAAAGACCTTGATGCTGGGAAAGATTGAGAGCTGGAGGAGAAGGGGACGACAGAGGATGAGATGGTTGGATGGCATCACCACTCAATGGACATGGGTTTGGGTAGACTCTGGCAGTTGGTGATGGACAGGGAGGCCTAGCATGCTGCAGTTCACGGGGTCGCAAAGAGTCGGACACAATGAGCGACTGAACTGAAATGAAGGACATTAGAACAACCTAACAACAAAGGCATGGAAAAAGAGCATGTGTTATATATATTTAACGAAAAACTGATAAGTCATAAAAAGGAATGAAATAGTATCCTTTGCAGAAGCATGTCTCCAGTGTATGACAACCCAGAGACTGTCATACAGAGTGAAGTACATTAGAAAAATATCATGTAACGTTGTTTATATGTGGAATCTAGAAAAATGGTACAGATTAACTTCCTGGCAAAGCAGAAACAGAGTCACAGATGCAGAGAACAAAATTACGGTTACCAGAGGAGAAAGGAAAGAAGGGATGGGATGAATTGGGAGATTGCAATCAACATATATACACTACCATGTATAAGACAGATAACTAATGAGAAACCATTTCTCAGCACAGGGAACCCTACTCAATGATCTGTGGTGTCCTAATGGTAAGGAAATCTTAAAAGGAGTTATCTGTATGTATGTAACTGATTCACTCTGTTGTACAGCAAAACCTAACACAACATCATAAAGCAAATTTACTTAAAAATTAATTAAAAAATAAATGGCCTTTGCTATGTTGAGATATGTTTCCTCTATGGTAACTTTGGTGAGAGTTTTTATCATGAATGGATACGGAATTTTGTCAAGTGCTTTTTCTGCATCTATTGGGATAATTCTGTGATTTTTAGCTTTATTTTGTTAATGTGGTGTATCATGTTGACTGATTTGCAGATATTGAACTGTTTGTAGTATTCTCTTATGATTGCTTATATTTATGTAATAAGCTATATTTTGGATTCCATAATAGGGACCCACCCACAAGGGAGGCCTATAGATTAATAAACTTGTAAATCTAAGAAAAGAAAAAACAAACAAAAATCATGGTATCGGCATATAAACAAACAGATCGATGGAACAGACTAGAGAGTCCAGATATTAACACATTCATATAGACACTGGTTTAAGTTTCTTTAACAAAGTTGCGAGGGCAACACAACAGAGAAGGTGCTTTTTCAACAAATGTACTAGAATAATTGGGTATGCGTGTTTAAAAAACCTGGATACATACCTTGAACCATACACAAAAACTAACTCAAAATGGACACAGACATATGAATAATCTAAAACTGCAAAATTTGCAGAATAAATGCAGGAGAAAATCTTTGTGCCCTTGGGTTAATCAAAGATTTCTTACATGTACACCAGAAGCATTATCTATTAATTAAAAAACTGATAAAATGGATTTTACCAAAATTTAAAACATCTACTCTTCAAACATACTTTCAAGAAAATGAAAATACAAAAAAAAAAAAGAAGAAAGAAAATGAAAATACAATGCACAAATTGAGAGAAAAATACTTGCAAACACAAAGAATACATAAAGACAAAGCTCAACAGAAAAAAGAGGGGAGGAGGGGAGAGGTACATTTTGAGTGTGCAGCTGGAGCAGTTCTTGTGACGTGCCTGATGGGCATTGATGGAGGCCTTCCCATGCCTCAAGGGATGGGAGGAGGCTCTGTGCAACCAAGTAGGGCATGAGAAGGAAAGAGGGGTAGATGAGGAGTGAAGACTGAAGACAGTAGGCAATCAGTGCCCATGGTAGAGGGCTGGGGAGAGGAGAGGCTCCCACACTTAAGGAACTCCACTCACGGCTAGGGGAATCAGCAGGCACAGGGAGGGACCTCTGGGGGACTGGGAGATTAGAGGGGAATGCAGTGGCCAGTCTAGGGAGGGCAGGATGGAGTGGAACCTGTGTGCATGGTACATGTCACAGCCCTGGGCACTTCAGCCTCAGTTGTGCGTCTCCTGGTGAGGAGAAGAGGGGCTTGGGGAGTGGACCCAGAGAGAGGATAACTGTTGGTGGTAAGGGAGGGCCTTCACCACCAGAGACGTTGGCAGAGGAGCTCTAGGACACCACGGAGGTGAGGCACCACTGTACAGTGATATACAAAGCATGGGGCCACCACTGTGGCACTCCTTCCTGCCTGCCACCCTGGCCTCCTTGCGCAGTGATAGGGGCACACACTATACAGGCTCACATGCCCTTCAAGGTGGGGTCTCCCATCTGCTCAGGCCCTGGCAAGCCTGTTGGGGTCCCAGGGCTTGAGAGCCACTCCTGCCAGAGTCCCCTCTGGCTGAACAGGTCCCAGGCCTGAGCCCCATTCCCGCAAAAAGCCTCCAAGGACCATGTAGATCCTGAGCCTGAGCCCCACCCCACCATAGCCGCCTCTTCCAGACACAAGGGTTCCAGTGGTCCACCTGTCACTCCTGATAAAGCCTCCTTTAGCTGCATGGGTCTCAAGGATATCCACTCTTGCCACTATTATTCAACATAGTTTTGAAACTCCTAGACAAGGCAATCATAGAGAAGAAAGAGAAATAAAAGGAATCCAAATTGGGAAATAAGAAGTAAAACTGTCACTGTCTACAAATGACAGGATACTTTACATTAAAACTCCTAAAGAGGTCACCAGAAAATTACTGGTATTAAATCAATGAATTTGGTAAAGTCACAGGATACAAAATTAATTAACAAAAATATCTTGCACTCCTATAATCTAAAGATGAGAAAGAGAAATTACAGAAACAATTCCATTTACCATTGTAACACAAAGAATAAAATACCTAGGAATACTCAGAAAACTATAAAATACTGATGAATGAGATCAAGGTGACAAAAACAGATGGGAGAGATATTCCATGTTCCTGGATTGGAAGAATAAATACTGGGGAAATGGTTATACTACTCAAAGCAATCTACAGATTTAATGCAATCCCTATCAAATTATCAGTGGCATTTTTCACAGGATTAGAACAAAGGATTTTACAATTTGTATAGAAACACAAAAAACTCTGAAAAGCCAAAGCAATCTTGAGAAAAAAAGAATGGCACTGGAGGAATCAGGTTTCCCGACTTCAGACTATACTACAAAGTCACAGTAATCAAGACAGTATGATACTGGCACAAAAGCAGAAATACAGATCAATGGGTCAAGATAGAAAGCCCAGAGATAAACACATGCACCTATGGTCACCTAAATTATAACAAAGGAGTCAAGAATATACAACAGAATAACGACAGTCTCTTCAGTGAGTGGTGCTGGGAATACTGAACAGCTACATGTAAAAGAATGAAATTAGATTGCTCTCTAACACCATACACAAAAATAAGCTCAAAATGGATTAAAGATATAAATATAACACCAGACTATAAAAATCTTAAGAGGAAAACATAGGCAAAACACTCTTTGACATAAACTGCAGCACAATCTTTTTTGACCCACTCATAGACTAATGAAAATAAAAACAAATGGGATTTAATTAAACTTAAAACCTTTTGCACAGCAAAGGAAATCATAAACAAGTTGAAAAGACAACTCCCAGAATGGAAGAAAACATCTGTAAACAAAGCAGCTAATAAGGGATTAATCTCCAAAGTATACAAACAGCTCATGAAGCTCAATGTCAGGAAAACAAACAACCGATTCAAAAAATGGGCAAAAGACCTAGACATTTCTTGAGGGAAGACATTCAGATGGTAAGAAGCACATGAAGAGACGCTCAGCATAATTAATTATTGTGCTGTGCTGTTTGTCACTAAGTCATGTCCAACTCTTTGAGGCCCCTTGGACTGCAGTCTGCCGGGCTCCTCTGTCCATGGGATTCCCCAGGCAAGAGTACTGGAGTGGGTTGCCATTTCCTTCTCCAGGGGATCTTCCCAACCCAGGGATGGAACTCAAGTCTCCTGTGTAGGAGGCAGATTCTTTACCACTGAGCCACCTGGGAAGCCCCTCGCTAATCATTAGAGAAATATAAATCAAAACTACAATGAGTAGTTCACACCAATCAGAATGGCAACCACCAAAGAAATCTACAATTAGGGCTTCCCTGGTGCTTTAGTGGTAAAGAATCTGCCTGCCAATGCAGGAGACCCAGGTTCAATCCCTGGTCTGGGAAGATCCCACATGCCACGGAGCAACTAAGCCCTTGCACCACAACTACTGAGCCAATGCTCTAGAGCCCATGAGCCACAACTAAGCCTGCATGCCAGAGTCCATGTTCTGCAACAAGAGAAAACACTGCAACAAGTCCACCTATCACAACCAGAGAGCAGCTTTGGCTCACTGCAACTAAAGAAAGCCCCCACACAGCAATGAAGACCCAGTGTAGCCGTAAATAAATAAATCTTTAAAAAAAACTCTACAAATGCCTGAGAGGGTATAGAGAAAAGAGAGCTCTCTTACAGTTGTTGGCGGGAATGTGGATTGGTGCAACCACAGTGAACAGGGTGGAGATTCCTTAAAAGACTAAAAATAGAGTTACCATGACCCAGCAATCCCACTCCTGGGCATATATGAAAAAACTTTAATTCCAAAAGTTATATGCCCCTCCATGTCACTGCACCATTATGTGTAATTGCCAGGACATGGAAGCAACCTGAATGTCCATCAACAAAGGAATGGATAAAGAAGATGTGGCACATATATACAATGGAATATTACTCAGCCATAAAAAGGAATGAAATTGTGCCATTTACAGACATGTGGACAGACCTAAATATCATATATTGACACATATTTGTGGAATCTTTAAATATGTTACAGATGAATCTATTTGCAAAGCAGAAATAAGGATACAGGCAGAGAAAACAAATGCATGGACACCAAGGGGAAAAAGGTGAAGTGGGATGAATTAGGAGACTATGACTGACATATATACACTACTATGTATAAAATAGATAACTAATGAGAACCTACTGTATACACAGGGAACTCTACTTAACGCTCTGTGGTGACCTAAATGGGAAGAAAGTCCAAAAAGGAGGGGATATTATGTACATGTATGGCTAATTCACTTTGCCACACAGCAGGAAATAACATCGTTTTTGCAACTATATTCAATAAAATATTTTTTAAAAGAAAACAGAATATTCCAAACAAAAGAACTGCACAAACTGTAAAATTTAGGGGGGGGGGGAGTAGAAAATCAGTCATAATCTCTTCATTAATTACCACTACTTACCACTACTGTGATATGTTTTTTAATGTATTTTTCCTGAGCATTTATATGTCTGTATATCTTTCAAATACATTTTACAATGAGAAGAGGAAGCTTAGGGGAATAAAAGCTGCAATATAAAAAAAGGGGGGGGACAAAATATCTGAATATTCACCAAGGAATAAATACAGATGGAAAATAGATACATTTAAAAAAAGACCATCATTAGTTATTAGGGAACTACAAAATAAAACAATAAGGTAACACTACACATCTGAGTACGTTAAATAAAAATGAACAGATACGTGCATGAACATGGATGAATCTCAGAAGCACTGAGCTAAATGAAAGAAGACATACAAAAGGCTTCATTCTGTTTGGTTCTATTTACTGCGTGGGGCATTTTGTAAAGGCAAATGCATAGGAAAAAAAATCAGATCAATGGTTGCCAGGGGCTGGGGATAAGAGGAGGTGTGGAGGTGTGGAGGTGTGGGGGTGTGTGTGTCTGTTAGCCACTCAGTCATGTCCAACTCTTTGTGACCTCATGGACTGTAGCCCAGCAGGTTCCTCTGTCCATGGAATTCTCCAGGCAAGAATTCTGGAGTGGGTTGCCATTTCCTTCTCCAGGGGATCTTACCGACCCAGAGATCAAACCTGGCTATCTCAAAATACAAGCAGATTCTTTACCATCTGAACTGGTAAAGAATCACAGGACTGGAAAAGGTTGGTTTTCATTCCATTCCCAAAGAAAGGCAAAGCCAAAGAATGTTCAAACTACCACACAATTGCACTCATCTCACATGCTAGCAAAGTAATGCTCAAAATTTTCCAAGTGAGGCTTCAATACTACATGAACTGTGAACTTCCAGATGTTCAAGCTGGTTTTAGAAAAGGCAGAGGAACCAGAGATCAAACTGCCAACATCTATTGGCTCATCGAAAAAACAGGAGAGTTCCAGAAAAATATCTACTTCTTCTTTGTTGACTATGCCAAAGCCTTTGACTGTGTGGATCACAATAAACTGTGGAAAATTCTGAAAGAGATGGGAATACCAGACTACCTGACCTGCCTCCTGAGAAATCTGTATGCAGCTCAAGAAGCAACCATTAGAACTGGACATGGAACAACAGACTGATTCCAAACTGGAAAAGGAGTAGTCAAGGCTATATGTTGTCCCCTGCTTATTTAACTTATAGGCAGAGTACATCATGTGAAATGCTGGGCTAGATGAAGCACAAGCTGAAATCAAGATTGCCAGGAGAAATATCAATAACCTCAGATATGCAAATGACACTATGTTTACAGCAGAAAGAGAAGAGGAACTGAAGAGCCTCTTGATGAACGTGAAAGAGGAGAATGAAAAAGCTGGCTTAAAACTCAACATTCAAAAACCTAAGATCATGGCATCTGGTCCCATCACTTCATGACAAATAAATGAAGAAACAATGGAAACAGTGACAGACTTTATATTTGGGGGCTCCAAAATCACTGCAGATGGTGACTGCACCCAAGAAATTAAAAGCCACTTGCTCCTTGACAGAAAAGCTAAGATCAATCTAGACAGCATATTAAAAAGCAGACATTACTTTGCTGACAAAGCCCTGTCCAGTCAAAGCTATGATTTTTCTTGTAGTCATGTATGGATGTGAGAGTTGGATTATAAAAAAAGGTGAGTGCTAAAGAATGGATGCTTTTGAATTGTGGTATTGGAGAAGACTCTTGAGAGTTCCCTGGACTGCAAGATCAATCCAATCCATCCTAAAGGAAATCAGTCCTGAATATTCACTGGAAGGACTGATGCTGAAGCTCCAATACTTTGGCCACCTGATGGGAAAAGCTGAATCACTGGAAAAGATCTGGATATTGGGAAAGAATGAAAGCAGGGAGGAGAAGGGGACAACAGAGGATGAGATGGTTAGATGGCATCACCTACTTAATGGACGTGAGTTTGAGCAAGCTCTGGGAATTGGTGATGGACAGAGAAGCCTGGCATGCTGCAGTCCATGGGGTCACAAAGAGACCCGACTGAGTAACTGAACTGAACCCTGAATGTGGTAATGGTTACACGTTTACATTACTGTATATGAGTCTGTCAAAACTCTGAACTGTACACTTAGTTTTACTGTATGTAAATTATACTTTGATAAACTTGAAGTTTAAAATGAAAAAAACTTCAACTTACAGAATCAAATATAATTGCTCTTAGAAAAATAAGACAGAGACTTAAATGTCCTTATTTCTTAAAGAACTTTAGGCACTTGAAAGGAGTTCAAATAAAAGCTCTCAGATTAGAAACTGTGATTATCATTAACATGAAAATTCAATTTTCCAACTAAAAAACCTGGTTTAAAGTCCTTTTTTAAAGTCCCACCGGCCCTGCTATGCAGGCCTTTATTATGGCCCACCTGAATTGCAACAAAAATTTTCTAATTGATCTCCCTGAACACATCCTTCATACTGTTTTCCACACATTCTTTCTAAACCAAATCTGACCACACACGCCTCTCATTCAAAAGTCTCTGATGCTTTCCCATACAATAAATTAAAAAAACCCAAAGGTCAGAAGACCCTTCCCAACCTAGTCTTAACATAAACCTCTTCAGGCTAACTTTCAGTTCTGCCTTCCTGAATACAAACTTTTAACTCAATATATCCAAGTACATATTAAGATCACATTACGCAGTCTACTTGAAGTTTACACGTACCCCTCTGGGCCTCTGTACCATCTAGCTTATAATACTCCCTCTACCTCAACTGCCCTTCTCTTCAGGTTCTACACAAATGTCATCTTGGAGGAGGCTTTCCAGGTCTTCCTCCTCTCCTGTGTTCCACAGTAGTTCAGCACAGTTACAATATGTTGACTTGTTTGAACTCCCTAAAGTAAGATCTCCTCAAGGACAGCCACCACGTCTTAACTTAGCTCTGATTCTCTAGGGCCTAGCTACATTCTAACTGAATGGGTGCTTTGGTGGGCCAGATACTTGTTAAGGCAGTTGTTAATGAGAATTTCTTATTCAAGAAAATCCTTTCACGAAAAAGGATATATTTTTTCATATCACTAAAGCAGTATGGAAAAAGCAACTGCTAAGAACTTACAAATACCATTTTCTAGTTGTTAAAACGCATTCTAGGCTGATTCATGTTGAGGTTTGCCAGAAAACAACAAAATTCTGTAAACCAATTACCCTTCAATTAAAAAATAAACATTTTTTTAAAAAACATCATTCTATATTTAGATGAGAATGCAGTGAGAGGGAAAAAAAAATGTCAAGAAATGAAATCAGAAAGCTCACATGAGCTATTTACCAGCTGTGTGACTTGGGGGAAACTGTTAATCTTTCTGTATATACTTTCTTGATGCATAAAACATCAATATTAACAATGGGGTAATGTAAACCACCACAATGAGATAAAACATTGTGAAAGGGCTTTGGTGAATTTAGAACATAAACTGTAGCAATAATAAGGAGAAAAAAAGAAATGTTATCTTCCAGAAGTCACCAAGATGGCTGAATAGAAAACCCTGTTCTCATCCCACAAACACACTAATTCAATAATTCACAAAATTGCTCATGAGAAATCTAGACACTAGCTTTTTTGAAGATAAACAAACTTGATAAACCTCTAGCTAGACTAATAAAAAAAGAGAGAACACTCAAAGTAAAATCACAAATAGGAGTCATTACAGTTGATGCTACAGGAATTTAAAAGATTCTGCTTTTTAAAATGTTTATTTTTTTGGCCATGTTCCAAGACATATGAGATCTCAGTTCCCTGACCAAGGATCAAATTCACATTTCCTGCACTAGAAGCACTTAACCATGGACTGCCAGGGAAGTCCCAAGACTATTTTTAATTTAAGGAAAAAATAATAGTCTACTATGAACAATCATACACCAACAAATTGGCTAACTTAGGAGAAATGGATAAATTCATACAAACACACAGTCTACCAAAACCAAAGCATACAGAAAATTACCTCAACATAATAAAGGCCATAAATGTAAAGGGCACAGCTAACATCATACTTAATGATGAAGAGCTGAAAGCTTTTTCTCTAAGATCAGAAACAAAGCAAGACTGCTCACTCCAGCAATTTCTAGTCAACCTGGTACAAGAAGTCCTAGCCAAAGTATTTAGGCAAGAAAAGGAAATAAAAGGCATCCAAATTAAAAAGGAAAAGTCTGTTTGCAGATGACATGATCTTGTAGAAAACTCCACCAAAAAAAAAAAAAATGTTAGGATAAACAATCTCGTAAAATTGCTGTACACAAAATCAACATGCAAAAATCAGTTCTATTTCTTCACACTAACAACAAACTATCTGAAAAGGAAATTAGGTGAACAATCCCACTTACAATAGTGTCAAAAAGAATAAAATATTTAGGAATAAATTTAACTAAGAAAAGTGAAAGATCTGCACACTGAAAAGTAGAACACATTGATGAAAAAAATTAAATACATAAACAAATGGAAAGACAGCCCCTGTCCATGGATCAAAAGACTCAGTATTGTTTAAATGCCTATACTACTCAAAGAGAGTTACAGATTCAATTCAATCTCTGCCAAAATTATAATGGGCTATATATATATATATTTTTTTTTTACGGAAATAAAAAAAACAATCCTACAGCTCAGAGGGAACCATAAGAACCCTGAATAGCCAAAACCATCTTAAGAAAGCACAGGATTTCAAAAGCACTTAATGATTTCAAAACTCTTAAAACGTTACAGTAATTAAATCAGTATAGCACAGCATATAGACCAATGGAACAGAACAGACAGCCCAGGAATAAATCTCTGCATATAACGTCAGATGATCTTCAACAAGAGTGCCAAGGAAACATACTGGGTAAAGGAGAGTTTTTCTGCCAAATGGTATTAAAAAAAAATGGATATCCACGTGCAAAAGAATGAAAATGAACCCTTATTTCGCACAATATACAAAAATCAAGTCAAAGTGGATTAAAGACGTAAACATAGATCTGAAATTGCAAAACTCCTAGAAAATACAGAGGGACATTGTCATGAAATTGGCCTTAGCAATGACTTCACGGATATGACAGCAGAAGCACAGGCAACAAAAAGGAAAAATAGGTAAGTGAGATTGCATCAAACTAAAAAACTTCTGCATATTAAAGGAAATAATTAACAGAGTGAGAAGGTAACCTACAAAATAGGAGAAAATATTTGCAAACTATACACCCAATAAGAGGATAATTTCCATAATATGTAAGTGGCTCCTACTACTCAGTAGCAAAAACACTAATAACCTGAATAAAAATGAGCTAAAGAGTTAAATAGGCACTTCTCCAAAGATACACAAATGGTTAACAAGAATATTAACAAATGGCTCAGCTTCAATAAGTATCAGGGAAAGACAAATTAAAACCAAAAACCTTGTACATGTTAGGGTGGTTATTATCAAAAGTCCAAAGACAACATATTGGTGAGGATATGGATAAACTGGAACACTTGTATAATGTAGACAGGAATGCAAAATTGTACTGTTGCTATGGAAAACAACATACAGGTTCCTCAAAAGATTAAAAATTGCAGTACTATATGATCATGCATCTCACTTCTGGATATGTATCTGAAAGAATGGGAATTAGGATCTTGAAGAGATATCTGTTATTATATCCCCAAGTTCACAACAGTCACTATTCACAGCAGCTACGATGTGAAAACAACCTAAAAGTCCATCAGAGGCTGAGCAGATAAAGACAATGAGCTAAAGGTACACAATGAAATGTTATTTGGGCTTGAAAAAGAAGAGAATTCAGAAATATGCAACAATATAGGTAAACCCAGAGGACATTATGCTGAGGGAATAAGCCAATCAGAGAATGACAAATACCGCAAGACAGCACTTAAGTGGAGTATCTAAAAATAAGCAAACTCACAGAATCATAGAGGTGAATGGTGGCTGCCAGGGGCTGGTAGGGAGGGGGCTAAGGATAGAAGTTGCTAACCAACAGGCATAAAATTTCAGTTATGCAAGAATAATTAATCCTGACGATCTAATGAACACCACTGTGTACAGTTAATTATACTGTGCTTCTACTGCTGCTAAGTCACAGTCGTGTCTGACTCTGTGCGACCCCATAGATGGCAACCCACCAGGCTCCCCCATCCCTGGGATTCTCCAGGCAAGAACACTGGAGTGGGTTGCCATTTCCTTCTCCAATGCAGGAAAGTGAAGTCACTCAGTCATGTCCAACTCTTAGTGACCCCATGGACTGTAGCCCACCAGGCTCCTCCATCCATGAGATTTTCCAGGCAAGAGTATTGGAGTGGGGTGCCACTGCCTTCTCCAATTACACTGTATCATACACTTAAAATTTTGTTAACGTGGAAAAAACTTTTTTTTTTTTTTGGCTCACAGAACCTTCAAGATAAGAGATTATAATGTTAATAAATAGTTTGGAAATATCTTCAAAATCAAGAGCCAGAGTGATTGATAAAGCAAAGAAGTTTCACCACTCATGAATTTGGAGCGTTGAAAACAGTCTGGGAACATTAAAAAAAAAAGACTGGTGCATTAAAAACAGTCTAGGGCAAGGGAATGTACTCAAAAGACTAAAAATAACTTTTAGTTTTTACCTAAATTATGGGCTTTTTCAATTATAGCTAGAACTTTCAATAAAACCCAAACGAGAGCCAGGAAATCTCAAGCCATAATGAAGAATTTTCAAAGATTAACCTATCAGTTCAGTTCAGTTGCTCAGTTATATCTGACTCTTTGTGACCCCATGAATCGCAGCACCCCAGGCCTCCCTGTCCATCACCAACTCCCAGAGTTCACTCAGACTCATGTCCATCGAGTCGGTGATGCCATCCAGCGATCTCATCCTCTGTCGTCCCCTTCTCCTCCTGCCCTCAATCCCTCCCAGCATCAGAGCNTGTACACCCGTGGCAGATTCATGTCAATGTATGGCAAAACCAATACAGTATTGTAAAATAAAATAAAGTTTAAAAAAAAGGCTTGTACATGAATGTTCATGGTGGCCAAAAATTGAAACAAACAAAAAAAACCAGTAAAGAACAAGTACTCATACTTGTTCATACTACAGGTAATAAAAAGGAATAAACACTGAAACATGCAGCAACATGGATGAATCTCAAAACCATGTTGAGTGAAAGAAGCCAGACACAAAAGAGCACTTATTGTATGATTTCATTTATTTAAAATTCTATAAAAGGCAATCTAATTTATACTAACAGAAAGCAGATCATCGGTTTCCTGGGGCCAGGCGTAAGGAAGAGGCGGAGACAGAGATGAGGCAGAAGGGAATTTTGAGGGGGTGATGGAAATGGTCAGTATCTTGACTGGGTGCTGGTGGTAGTTAAAATAATGTACATATTTTTCAAAATTCAAACTGTTCACTTGAAATGGGTGCACTTTATCACATGTAGATCAGCTTTCAGCTGACCATATCACTGTTTGAATTCTCTGTAGACAAGGCACCTCTGTATTGCTGGCCCCAGCGCACACTGCTACCACTGTCCCCTCCCACCCCATCCCCCACCCCATCTCTGTCTTGGTCTGATACAGTCAATGAAGAGGAAGCACAGATTCTGAACTGCATATGATTGCAGAAAAACATCAAAAAGCTAAAATCATGGTATCCAGTCCCATCACTTCATGGCAAATAGATAGGGAAACAATAGAAACAGTGACCAACTTTTTCTTGGGCTCCAAAATCACTGTAGATAGTGACTGCAGCCATGAAATTAAAAGACACTTGCTCCTTGGAAGAAAAACAATGACAAACCTAGATAGCATATTAGAAAGCAGAGACATTACTTTGCCAACAAAGGTCCATCTAGTCAAAGCTATGGCTTTTCCAGTAGCCATGTATGGATGTGAGAGTTGGACCATAATGAAGGCTGAACTCTGAAGAACTGATGCTTTTGAACTGTGATGTTGGAGAAGACTCTTGAGAGTCCCTTGTACTGCAAGAAGATCAAACCAGTCAGTCCTAAAGGAAATCAGTCCTGAATATTCATTGGAAGGACTGATGCTGAAGCTGAAGCTCCAGTACTTTGGCCACCTGATAGGAAAACCTGAATCATTGAAAAAGACCCTGATGCTGGGAAGAATGAAAGCAGGGAGGAGAAGGGGACAACAGAGGATGAGGTGGCTGGATGGTATCACCAACTCAATGGAGCAAGCTCCAGGAGATGGTGAAGGACAGAGAAGCCTGGTGTGTTATGTGCTGTAGGGGTTGCAAAGAATCAGACATGACTGAGCAACTGAACAACAACGCCTGCAGAGAGACTCTAATTCAGTCATTCCATTTATCAGTGAGGAACTAAAACTTGGAGAGCAAATAAAGTTGGACAAGGTCTGACTTACATTGGTTCAGAGAAACAAAAGGAGCAGCAGGGTGCCTGAGTAACCCTTAAAAGATGACCTATAAGAAATAAAAATCCTTCATGAGCCTGGGGCATTTCTGAGCCAGTGTTCTCTGCTATCCACTGGGTGTGGGTTATGGGTGCGGAGATTTTTCTAGCCCACTGCTTTCATGCTCAATGATTCAGCCACATGCATCGGCTCAAAGGACTAGTCTATTTTTATCCAAGCAGAGATACTGGCACTTGAATCAGGTTCTTGTTTCAAATACAGTTTAATAGCTGGGTTGGGGAAGCAGAGACCTCGCTAAATGCCTTGTACCTGCTCACACTGGCTTATGTCGTCTTAAGATCAGGAGTTCTCAGAAGAGCTTCTGTGGTTGAAAAGCTAAGAAACTCCCTAAAATAGTTTACAGATACCTCTGGATTATGGGTCCACCAGCAGTTATAGTTTTGCATATGTTCACAAGGGACAAGGTTTAGATTCTAGACCTGACCCTCCCTGATCAAAGTTAGATGACTGTTTTGGAAACAATAAAATTCCCACTGTATTACCCATCCCTCTCTCCATCCCCTCAGTCACTCTTATCCTGGTTAGTTCACAGAAAAGCTGCTCTCTCCATTTCTGCACACACCCTTCATTTGGTCTTGCTGGGCACTGAATTGCTGAAACAAGAACCTTGGATGTGAAGGAAGGGGTAGAGAAAGACAAAATTATTGTGTTATTAGATTTACTTTCTGTTGGGGGGCATTTGTCCCTAGATGACTGTTTATGAGCGAGATCTGGTGTCTGAAAGTGTCTGGGTTTGAAAGCCAGCTCTATCAGTCCCAGGCTTTGTGAGCTTGGACAGATCATTCTGTGCCTCAATCTGCTCATCTATAAAATGGAGCCCATTGTACCAGTTTCACAGGGTGCTAAAGTGAAAGGCAGATCAGTTCTCTCATTAGTGTTCATGGAACGACAGTTATCAGGTCACATTACCGCCTGCCAAGTTCCTTTCCCACATCTCCATACTCACACAACCCAGCAACACGGCCCAAGGGCACTCACTGGGTCACTGACTTGATCGGTGGTACCACTTGGGCTGAACTCCAGACATCCTGGGTCCCAGACCTGTACTAATGTCTTTAATGGCTCCGAGCTACACTCTCATTTACCAGAAATACATAAATTAAATAATTATGGCTGGCACAAAACAGGGCCTGAGGAAGGTCAGGCTGAAGCACACAGAAAAATTCTCCAGTGCCGCTCCTGCTCTGGCTGGGGCAGAGGCCAGCAGGCCCTCAGCAGCCAGGGGTTAAGGGGGGGAGAAGCATAAGCTAGGCCTGCAGAGTTACCAGCTGTTCTGCCTGGCTGTGGCCCCCCAGCTTCATGCAAACTTAATTGCTTTATTTTCTAATAATGAAGTAGAGGCCAGGTTTTCTAAGTCTTTTCCCACCTGGAAGAGCTCCATCCTGCAGTAATCAGTCCTTTATTCATCCTGGAAGAATCTTCCAAACTCTTCCTGGGCCAGTAAATTCCCTATAGAAGGCTTCTGTAGCCAGAGCAGTGAACTGTCTTCCAAGGGAATTTTTCTTGTTTATGGCTGAAGTCTGGAGCGGCTGCGTAGGGAATGGTTTCTGTCTTATTTTGCTGGTACCAACAGGACGACCATGGGATGAGGCCCTCTCAGCCCCTCTGTTCTTCACAGATGGAGCTTTCTTTGAGTCATAGCTTAAAAGGTGACTCTCCTTGGAGTCGTCCCTGACCCCACACACCCTTCTGGCACCATGAATGTCTTCTTCACAACTCTCACAGCTTTCATTTTTGTCCATTTCTTCATTGGTGCACATTTGTCTAATGTAATTCATTTGTTCACAGCTGTCTTCTCTACAGGACTGTGAGGAGAGCAAGGGTTGGATCTGTCTTCATTACAACTGGAATTCCAGGATTTAGCATCACGCTAAATCAACACCTGTAGGTGGGTGTTGAGTGAGTCTCACATACATCATTTCTTTGGGCTTCAGCAATTCTCTGGTAACTAAGGACAAGCTTCTGGATTTCCTTACAATACTAAACCCTGTGAGTCTGTGAGGAGAGGGCTACAAAGAGCCAGGCAAGTTCACCTCCATGAGTCAGGCTCCCACATATAAGCAAAAACCAAGGGAGGGCTTCCAAGTTTCCAGCTGGCAGTTATGTTCAAATGCTGTGCCATGCTGTTGTCGGATGACTGACTGCAGATGCCCTCACACACTCAGCAAGGTTAGAGCCCTCACAGGAATGGAAATTCCTGGCCAAAATGCAACTGGAAGTTTAGCATTCCACAGCAGTTGAACAGAAATGGTACCAGGGAGAAAGAATAATAGTGATTGGACACACTGAGCCTGCTCTTCAGCTGAAGGATCTTCGTTTGTGTTTGGGGCTCTACCCTCTGCTCTCCAGTCCCCCATGCTCCTTGCCCCTCCCCCCAGAGCCCTGGAGTGAAAGCTCAGGCAGGCAGGAGTCCCTGGACCCCGCCCCAGTCTCTGGGCTCAGAAGGAGGAGATAGTCTTACTGCAGACTCAGAGAAGTGTCTGTTCATGGCACAGACTAAGAATGTCATTTCCAACTGTCACAAGCGCCGGATTTAGAAAGGTCCTCCTCCCTCCTGTGGGCTCTTTCTAGTCCTGTATTTTAAACCAAAAGAGATCCACTGTGGCAATTAGCTAATCGAATAAAACCCTCTCCTCTGCCCTTTGTGGTGCAATTCAGAGCAGATTACACCTATACTGAAATCAAAATGCACTGGCCCTTTGAACTGTGTAAGACTCTCGATTATAGCTATACTTGTGTTTAAAGTATGAAAGGACAACTTGAAGAACATTCAGTGAAAACTTGTTGCAATAACAAAATATTGAAAGGAGCCTAATGTGCATCACCAAGAGATGTTAAATAATAAGTACGTCCACATGTTGACGCAGCCCTATGGACCCATTAAAAAGGAAGGTCTCTGGAGGAATCAACCATCCTGACTTCAGACTATACTACAAAACTACAGTCATCAAGACAGTACAATGCTGGCACAAAAACAGAAATATAGATCGATGAAACAAGATATAAAGCCCAGAGATAAACCCAAGCACCTATAGGTACCTTATCTTTGACAAAGGAGGCAAGAGTATACAATGGAGAAAAGACAGCCTCTTCAATAAGTGGTACAGGGGAAACTGGACAACTACATGTGAAAGAATGAAATTAGAATACTCCCTAACACCATACACAAAAATAAACTCAAAATGGATTAAATACCTAAACGTAAGGCCAGAAACCATAAAACTCTTAGAGGAAAATATTGGCAAAACACTCTCTGGCATAAATTGCACTTTGACCCACCACCCACCTCCCAGAGTAATGGAAATAAAAACAAAAATAAGTAGGACCTAAATAAGCTTAGAAGCTTTTGCACAGCAAAGGAAACTATAAACAAGATGAAAAGACAACCCTCAGAATGGGAGAAAATAATTATAAATGAAGTACTGACAAAGGACTAATCCCCAAAATATACAAGCAGGTCATGAAGCTCAGTATCAGAAAAACAATCAATGCAATCAAAAAATGGGCAGAAGANAGCTTTTGCACAGCAAAGGAAACTATAAACAAGATGAAAAGACAACCCTCAGAATGGGAGAAAATAATTATAAATGAAGTACTGACAAAGGACTAATCCCCAAAATATACAAGCAGGTCATGAAGCTCAGTATCAGAAAAACAATCAATGCAATCAAAAAATGGGCAGAAGACCTAAACAGACGTTTCTCCAAAGAAGACATACAGATGGCCAATAAACACATGAAAAGATGTTCAACATCATTCATTATTAGAGAAATGCAAATCAAAACTACAAGGAGGTATCACCACTCAATGGTCAGAATGGCCATCATCAAAAAATCTACAAACAATAAATGTTGGAGAGGATGTGGACAAAAGGGAACCATCTTGCACTGTTGGTGGAAATGCAAATTGATACAGCTGCTATGAAGAACAGTATGGAGATTCCTTTAAAAAGCTAGGATTAAAACTACCATATGACCCAGCAATCCCATGACTGGACATATACCCTAAGAAAACATAATTGAAAAAGATACATATACCTCAATGTTCATTGCAGCACCACTTACAACAGGCAGGACATGGAAGCAACCTAGATGTCCATCAACAGATGAATGCATAAAGAAGGTATGGTACATGTATACAATGGAATATTACTCAGCCATAAAAAGGGATGAAGGTGAGTCCGTTGAACTAAGGTCGATGAACCTAGAACTTGTTATACAGAGTGAAGTAAGTCAGAAAGAGAAAAACAAATATACTAACACATATATATGCAATCTAGAAAAATGATACTGATGAACCTTTGGGGGCAGGAATAGAGGAAACAGTTCAAGGGAGAGACAGATCATAAATCCTGAATGCCAACATGTGACATGAAGAGGGAGAATCCAGTCTGGAACAGACACACAGATGTGGAGAATGAACTTGTGGACACAGCAGGGAAGGAGAAGATAGGATGAATTGGGAGAGAGCATTGAAACATATACACTACCATGTGTAAAACAGATGGAACTCAGTCAGTGCTCTGTGATGAACTAGAGGGGTAGAATGGAGGTTCAAGAAAAAGAGAATATATGTATACTTATGGCTGATTCATGTTGTTGTATGGCAGAAATGAACAAAACACCGTAAAGCAATTATCCTCCAATTAAAAATAAATTTTAAAAAACCCATCTTGATTACTTCCAATTTAGCGAATTAAGGTTAAAGCTGCCATATACATTTAAAGAAAAACAAAGGTCACTGTATTGATATAGAAAAATTCCCAAGAATATTAAAGAAAGCAGGATGCAAAAGAGTGTTTAGAGCAAGGTTCCCTAGTAGTTCAGTGGTAAAGAATCCACCTGCAGGAGACGTGGGTTTGGTCCCTGGGTCAGGAAGATCCCTTGGAGGAGGAAATGGCAACCCACTCCAGTCTTCATGCCTGGAGAATCCTATGGACAGAGGAGCCTTGTGGGGTACAGTTCATAGGATTGCAAAGAGTCAGACACAACTTAGCAATTAAGCACAAGATCATTTACTTTAAAATTAGAATATGTTAAGTGCCCGCTACATGTGTTGAATTATGTCATCCCCAAATTCTTACATTGAAGTCCTAACCCCCAGTATCTCTAAATGTGACCTTACTGGGAAGACAAGGTAATGAATTAAAATAAGGTCATGAGATTGGACCCTAAATAAATATGGCTGGTATCCCTATAAAAAGCGGAAATGTAGACACAGACATGCACAGAATAAGAACACCATGTGAACACAAAGCAGAAATTGGGGTGTTACATCTATAAGCCAAGGAATGTCAAAGATTTCTAGCAAGACATCAGAAGTTATGAACAAGGCATGGAACATACCCTCCCTCACAGCCTTCTGAAGAAATCTGCCCTTCCGACACCTTGATTTTAGACTTCTAACCTGCACCAGCATTGGTAAATTTATACAATCTCTCTGTGTGTGTACAAATATACACACAAAAAGTCCAATGATATGGGTTGCCTCTAGGGAGGGAAACAGGTGGAACAGAAAATTTTCACCTTCCAACTTCCTCCAAACTTCCCCTGTCCACCAATAAAGTCATTATATATACAAGTGAATAAAAATAGCCTTCAGGAGACTACCTTCATCACCAAGAAAATCACCAAGTCTTGCCAGTCTAACCTTCAGGTATCAATATGCTTTACCCTCTGGTGCCAAGTCTGACCTCCATGAGGGGTCGTTTCTGGGAGTGCTGTATTGACAATGATGTCCCACTGGGCTCAGGGGAGGGGTGTTCCACAGTATGTTAGCATTTCTGCCGGGTGCAGCGGGGATTGCCAGCCCTGACCTGTCCCATTATCGGTCCAGGCTGGGAATTTCAGCTGGTCTGGGAGTGTAGCATGAGTCATATACATCTTCATGTAATGGGAAGCCTTATTATTATGGAGATCTCCTCCAATGTATGGGTCAGGACAGGTGGCTCTGGAACATGTGATAGGATGACTCAGCTCATGCCTGAATCTGGGCCAACTGTGTGTGAAGAAATCCTTCCTTTTTGGAGTAAATGGGCAGATGGATAGTCACTGTGTGAGTCACGAAGCCCGAGGCCCCAACTGGTTGTGCAGATGGAGAAAAATGAGATCCCGTGCAGGAGGCGCCCCCTCCTCAGACAGTGGGGTCTGCCCCCTGCATGTACTGCATCTGCCAGAATGCACACATTCTAAGAGGTAGACCAAGCCCCGGGAGCAGAGGGGCACGGAGACTTGGCATGGTCATAGGTACTCCCTGGACCTTGGCCACCGCCCAAGCAGAAATGCCCAGATACTTGGAACAAAACTCAATGTGGAAGAAATTAGAAAGAAGGCTGTTAAGTGAATGTCAGGGTCAGTCTAACCCTGCTCTAAATATCACAGGAAAACATAACCACGTGTCCAAGTTGACACCTCAGGTGTCAGCATTTTGTACTGTTTACATATTATTTTATCTCTGATGAATAATAGCTAAAGCCTTTCTAACAAGTTCAGCTCTTTCTCTGATCCCATAGGAAGTAAATTTCCCCAGCCAGCAAAGGCCAGAGACATCCCCTCAGAGATATGCTGAGAAGGCAGGAGATCAGGAAGACAGGTACAAGTTCAGTTGAAAGAAGGCTGAGATCCTTGAACTGCACCTTTCACAGAACCAACATTCTAGCACGTAGGCAATAGTATACAGGTACCCCAAACTGGTGACACAGTGGTGCTCTGACTATAGACGTGTTATACATATCCTTTCCCCAAGCCAGGCAAGTCCAGCTCTGAGAGTACGGAAGCCAATAGTGCAGAACCCTTGATCATGAAGAGCGTGCAGTGTAAATGCAGAAACAACCAACCGCAAGGCAGACTTGAGGGTTAGACCAACAAAGGCACAGAAAACATGCTCTGGGAGCAAAGAGGAAGACGTCCTTTCCAGAGAAGATGACTTTTGGACTGAATATGAAGGGTAAGTAAGGATTTTCTGGGTTAAAAAAGAAGAAAAGAGAGTCCAGACAGAAGGAAGACCTCATTCAAAGGCTAATTCACTAGTGAATAAGGAGCAGTCTGGGAGCCAGTAACCAGTCCGGTATGCCAGAGGGCGGGCTTCAGGGCAAGATGAAGCTGGCTAGATAGGCTGAGCTTTGCGTGCCCACTCGAGAGTCAACACTTCCTCCTTGAGTTGCTGGCGGAGCTAGCACAGGCTTCACATTCCTGCTTTGGAAGGCAACTTTGCCCTTAATGTGAAGACTGGACCTCACTGGGGTGAACTTGAAGAAAGGAAGCTAGGTAGGAGGCTACTGAGATAGCCCAGGGTAGGGAGGGAGAGATCATAACGGCTGAATGTCAACCTGTGACATGAAGATGGAGAATCAGGTCTGGGCCGTTTAGGATTTGGGATAGACCAGATAGATAGCTCAGTTGGTAAAGAATCTGCCTGCAGTGCAGGAGACCTGGGTTCAATTCCTGGGTCAGGAAGATCCCCTGGAGAAGGAAATGGCAATCCACTCCAATGTTCTTGCCTGGAAAAATCCCATGGACAGAGGAGCCTAGTGGGCTACAGTCCACGGGGTCGCAAGAGTTGGACGTGACTTAGCTACTAAACCANTGCAGGAGACCTGGGTTCAATTCCTGGGTCAGGAAGATCCCCTGGAGAAGGAAATGGCAATCCACTCCAATGTTCTTGCCTGGAAAAATCCCATGGACAGAGGAGCCTAGTGGGCTACAGTCCACGGGGTCGCAAGAGTTGGACGTGACTTAGCTACTAAACCACTACCACCAGACCTCCTAAAGGAAGGGTTTTGTGGGAGGATGATTTTGAGATTTCTGACTTGTTTGTGACATCACCCAAAAGAGAGGGCATAGGAGGAAGTGGGGCGAGGTGTCACTTTGGATGTGCCAAGTCTGAGGTGCCTGTGGGTCATCTGGTGATGTCCAGCAAGCAGGCAGAAATATGGGTGTGGAGCTCTGGAGAGAGGACTCTGGTGGAATATCTTCCTTATGACACATTCCTATTAAGCTTCCATTCCTGGGGTTTGGCTAAGGCCACTGTGGATAGATATGTAGGGGGCATGCTGTTCTGCAATCCTGGGTGTAGTCTCCCAGCTTTAACAGTGACACAGCTTTCTTCCTCTGCCTCTGTGTGGGGACCAGAATTTTCATAGGATCGTCATGCGCCTGGCAGACAGTAGAAGTGAAAACATATTCCACCGTTCTGGGGGCCTAGCACTGAAGTTCCATTTTCGGTCACACATTTTCTGGTTGAGCTTGTCATGCAGGATAAATTTCTGCAGAATCATAGAAGTCTCCAGAACCCCAGGGCTCAGTGAGCAAATTGGAATCTTGAGAAGGGAGAAGCAGAGGGAGGAGCCATGTCCCATCCCTGGGTGCCCAGTAAGCATCAGGAGAAAATCAACATGAAAAGCAGTTGATGACTGGCGTTATCAGAAGATGGGCTGGCCAGGGCAGGCAACAAAGAAGGAAAGAAGTCCCAGCATATTTTAATGGATTGGCTCTGATTCTAGATAATTTCAGGATAATATCATAATAACATTATTTTATACCTAAAGATGTGCTAGGGATGTATGGGCATAAAAGCTCTGTCATTTGCATTATCTCACTTACTAAAACTATTTCTGTGAGTTGAGCTCTGTATTAAAGTTATTAACCCCATTTTGTGGATGAGGAAAATTGGGGGCATGGAGGTTTAATGACCTTCCCCAAATTGTCTGTCTGATAAATGGTGTATCTGAGGTCTGGAAGCAGTCTGTCTGACTCCAGAGGCTGCCCTCTTAACCACAAAGCCACAGTCTCCCCAGCATGTGTGTGTGATTGATGTATTTTATGGCACTCTGTGCTGTTAAAAGCACTGCCACATATTGAAGCCTCCAAATTGACAGCAACAGGGCCAAGACTAAACCTTTAACCTGAAATGGCTTTCTACAGAGTTCTCTGGGGGATGGAGGGTAGACACAGGATCTGGTACACTGCTGTCCCTTCCATGCCTAAGAGCCTGAGTCACAGCATCAGTCAACCCTACTGGCCTCTACCTTAGGCAGGGTGCACTTCATAGAACCTGTATTTCCTATAAGACCATGAGGGACCCCAATCCTTTGACCAAGCTGCCAAGAGGAACTGAAACAACAGGAGTCACAAAAGGCAGATGGGGAGTCATGTTTTGTACTGCCAGTCCAAAAACTGACCTTCAGGAAATCCTCATGCTGGCTTGGTACTCGTTTTCTTCCTGGCTTCTAAACTCTTTAGACCACACTGAGAGTTTCATTATTGTTGTTAATTGATTAACAAGACAAATAGCTGTCAGTTACTTCATATACATGGGATACTTAAAAAGAAAACCTGAAATTTCAGACTTACAAAATGTTGCCACCCTTTCCCTCATACCTCAGATGTTAGTATTTACTATATTTGCTTTATCTATCAATCANTTATTGTTGTTAATTGATTAACAAGACAAATAGCTGTCAGTTACTTCATATACATGGGATACTTAAAAAGAAAACCTGAAATTTCAGACTTACAAAATGTTGCCACCCTTTCCCTCATACCTCAGATGTTAGTATTTACTATATTTGCTTTATCTATCAATCACTTTTTCTTTTATCATTTAAGATGCTATAGATCTGATGCCCTTTAACCCTTAAGACTTATTTCCTAAAAGTCTGCCTACAAATCCTGCCTCTCAAAACCACAATGAAATTATCTACATTATATTAACATTAATGCACTACACTGGTTACCTAGTCAATAAATCTTACTGAGATTTTACCAAATGTCCCTGTGATATTCTTTTTAGCCCAACTCCCTGTTAGCCATTGCATTCACTTGTCATGTGTCTTGATATCTGGAACAATTCCTGAGTCCTTCTATTTCATGACATTGACATTTTTGAAATGTTTGTCTTTCTCATGATGAAACTCAGCTGCTGCACTTATTTTTTAGGAATTCCACAGAAGATATGAGTTCCTATCAGTGCCTCATAGAAAAGACGTGTTGCCAATTAGTCCCAGTAAAAGGCAGTGTCCACTGGTTTTCACTAATGCAAAGTCACTATTTTATCCTTTGTGATCAATGGGCCTCTTGTGAGGAGATACTTGAGATTATGGAAATATCCTATGATGAGACATCCATAGGTGATTCTCAATTGACTCAAATATTATGGTTGCCAAACGGTGCCATTCTAAATCAATTCTCTCTTCCACCATTATGAGTTGGCTTTCAACTGTAAGCAGGAGTTTTTCTTACATGCCATATTTATTTCTAATGGATGGGTTCACAAATTATTACTTTATTCAGTTTGTTATAATCCTTTACTATCTTTTATTTTGACACTCAAACTGTCCCAGATGTTTGCCAGGTACTTCATGTAAAATATTTCATATAATTCTCAAACAACTTTATGTTGTGTGGATTATGATTATCCTTATTTTGCAGACAAAAGCTGAAACTCAGAGATCAACTTTCATCATGCTTAATTGGTGGAGTTTCCAATCTTCTGATGCCAAATGCTTGATACACATGTACACACACGTCTGTAAATTTCCCTCCCAATCCTGCCTATGTGTCTGCCATATAGGAATTATCCCCTCCCTCCCTTTTTAAGATGGGAAAATAGGTTCAGAGAGGTTAAGTGACCAATCACAGAAGCTGTGATGAGAATTTGGAAGCCTATTTGAAATCTCGTTGTTTTTCAGCAGATCACGTTGCTTCTTTAAGATGTTTCCCTTTTGTAGATGAGATCCTCAAGTATCTAGTCTTATCTAATCCTATTCAGGACAGACGAGTTGAAACTGTGGCTTTTTTTTTTTCCAAACTGATAGCCTGTTTTTGTAACTGTTTTTGCTTTGGTTAAAAGCTACCCCTATCTTAATCAGCACCGAAGTCAGGGGAAATTGTGGTGATTTAGATCTTGCCGGAATCCTTGGTGTTCTTGGAAGATCATGGCAATTCAGTTACTAAAATATTTAATCTCTCAAGATGAATGGGTTCATTCCAGTTTTTCAGGAAGACTCTGGTGAGGTCTTTCACCACATAGTCACCCTCAAATTTACTGTGTATGGATTTTTCCACTACTATGTTTGTGTTAATCACAGCACAGTGAAGAAGCTTCTCAATCATGAACCTGTGGGCCAACAAGAGTTGCTAATTGCTAAATAAAGAGAACCCAGACATTTCTGATATNAGGTCTTTCACCACATAGTCACCCTCAAATTTACTGTGTATGGATTTTTCCACTACTATGTTTGTGTTAATCACAGCACAGTGAAGAAGCTTCTCAATCATGAACCTGTGGGCCAACAAGAGTTGCTAATTGCTAAATAAAGAGAACCCAGACATTTCTGATATTTAATTGAAAAGGAAGTGTATGTATTAAAGCATCAGTTATGTCTAGCTTTGATCCCAGGTGACCTTAAAATGATGTTTGAGGACCATCAGATCCTGATGGTTTGAGGACCATCAGATCTGGGGGGCATCACCCCAGATGCCCATTACAAACACAGAGTCTGTTACTCTAGGAGGTGGACTGAAAAAGATATTACTGTGAGTTATGTCAAAGAGTGTTCTTTGTTCTCCTCTAAGAGTTTTATAGTGGTCAGCCTTACATTTAGGTCTTTGATCCTTTTGAGTTTATTTCTGTGTATGGTGTTAGACAATGCACTAATTCTTTTACACGTAGCTGTCTGGTTTTCCCAGCACCACTTATTGAAGAGACTGTCTTTTCTTCACTGCATATTCTTGCCTTCTTTGTCATAGATTAATTGACCATAGTCATGTGGTTTTACTTCTGGGCATTCTATCCTGTTCCATGGGTCTGTATTTCTATTTTTGTGCTAATACCATATTGTGTTGACTACTAGCTTTTTTAGTATATTCTGAAATCAGGGAGCCTGATTCTTCCAGCTCCATTTTCAAATGGGACTTAATTAAAGTTAAAAGTTTTTGCATTGCAAAAGAAACCATAAACAAAATGAAAAGACAACCTACAGAATGAGAGGAAATATACTCAAAGCAACCAAAAGGGATTAATCTCCAAAATATATAAATAGCTCATGCAGCTCTATGTCAAACAAACAAACAACCCAATAAAAAAATGGACAGACGATCTAAATAGACATTTCTCCAAAGAAGACATACAAATGGCCAAAAAGCACATGAAACAATGTTCAACAGCACTATCAGAGAAATGCAAATCAAGACTACATTGGAGCATCACCTCACACCAGACAGAATGGCCATTATCAAAAAGTCTACAAATAATAAATGCTGGACAGGGTGCGGAGAAAAGGGAACCTTCCTACACTATTAAAGGGAATGTGAATTTGTACAATCACTATGGAGAACACTATGGAAGTTCCTTAAAATGCTAAAAATGGGACTACCATATGAACCAATCTGCTCCCAAGCATATATTTTGAGAAAATGATAATTTGAGAAGATACATGCATCCTATCACTATTTACAACAGTCAAGACATGGAAGCAACCTAAATATCCATTGACAGAGGAATGGATAAAGAAGATGTGGTATTAGTACAAATATACAATAGAATATTACTTGGCCATAACAAAGAATTCAATAATGCCATTTGCAACAACATGGATAGACCTATAGATTATCATACAAGGTGAAGTAAGTCAGACAGAGAAAGACAAATATAGTATGATATCACTCATATGTAGTACAGGGAACTATACCCAATATTCTGTAATAACCGTCCTAGAGACCCCTCACTAGAGTGGAAATGGATGCTAGGGCCTCTGACCCAGCCTGATTCCTTTGGGCTCACAATGATGCTGGCTTTCTACCCACAGAAGTCATCAAGGGAAGGGGAATGCATCAGTTTCACTGCCCTTGGGGAATGAGCCTAGGGTGGGCTCCCATCTCCTCCCTCCTGCAGGAAGTGGGCACCAAAAGGGATGCATCATCCTCCAAGTATTCTGAAGTACAGAATCTGTACACTGTTCTTGGCAGCCCCAAGCAAAGTTCTGAAAAGCATTTTTGAATGTGGTGGGGAGCCAAACACCTTTTCTAGGCTCTGGTTAAAACCAGTGCAAATAAATAAAAACCAGTTGTTGATCCACAAAGCAGAGTCCTGCCTGCACTTAGGAAAGGTTACTTTATCCCCAAACCAAGATCACTGGAAAGTAATTGACAGCCCCAGGTGGGGTACTTGTAGCTTCTCTCAGCTCTACCTAGCCCCACCTCTACACCCGTCTCCCCTCTATCAGGCTGAAACCAGTCCAGGCTGTAATTAGAGCCAAATGCAGACATTACCTGTCATGTCAAACACACAGTGGTGTGCTGGTCAAGGCTTAACAACCAGCTCTTTGTGGGAAGGGCTGGTTGGTAGCATTTGGTTACTTCGTCGCTGTAAATACTCCCATCACAGCCAATTTTAAGCTATCAGCAACTTAACAACTGGCTCACAAGATTTCTGTATATTTAACATGCGGCTCTTGTGAGCTGGATCCAGGACACGACAATCCTAAGACTAAGAGATTCATAGGCTTAAACTGGGGCTTGTGCAGGGAGGGGCGATGGAGGAGCACACTGTTCTCCGTAGTAAAGAGGATGAACTGGGCAGTAATGGATGGTCAGCAGTGGTCTCAGAGGAGAGGAAATCCATCTGCTCTCAAGATTTCTACCTTTCTTCCTAGCATCTGAGAACAGCAATGTGGCAGAAGGCCTGGGATTTTTCACAGACTTCAGGGCACTCAGCTTTGCCTTTAATGGAAAACCAACCTGGGTTGTACCAGTGGAAAGAGGTAAGTAATACCAATACTTCTGCCTATCTCCAATGGCCAGAGGAAGTAGAAAGTAGCTGTTTCTGTTTGGATCTCCCTTCAACAAAACCGCTGAGTGTGTATGTTTTAAGACCAATGCATAAAATTAACAGTAAAAAGAGATCAAGTGGAAAGAATGAGCCCAACTCATGCCAGTTTCTAAACCCATCATTCCTAACTGGCTGGAAAGGAAGGTGGGTCCAAGATGCACACACCACCCTCTCTCCTGGTGTGAAGAAACCTCAGAATGAGTTCCCTAGTCCAAGAGTTCTAGACTGAGTAAAAAGCCCAGAGGCTATTTACTCTGTATCTCTATATGACCTGGGGCCACTCTTTCAGCTTCCAGAACCCCTGGTTTCCCCATTGCCAGCTGGGACCCATCATGGTTTTAAGGAGGGCTCTTCTGGTTGCAAGGAACAGAAGCTACTCAAACTGGACCAAGTATAACAATGTGTTGTAAGAATGTAGGCTCATTTAGGATTCTAGAGCAAGGCATCAGGTACATGCAGGAGCTCAAGAAAAATACATTGCTGCCAGGACTGAGGCAGTGTTTCTTTCCTCTGCTTCCAAAGAGATTACTCTTTGCTCCATTCTCCTCCTCTGAAGACAGACTTCCTTGTGTCTTTAAGCTTGTACCCAGCACAACACGGCCACCAGTCATAGCTCAGCATCAGGAGTTCTCATCTCGTGTTCTCAACTCTAAGGGTGACTTCCCTTGGAAATCAGACTTACAGGACTGAAAAACTAACTGACCTACATCATGCGTTTAAGCCAAGGCATGTGTCACAGGACACTGCATTCTGACAATCTTTAGCTTTGGTGTCTGCCCAGGTATGCTCCTTTTGGCTATGACTGGAGAAGCAAGTGGGGAGAAACACATGATATGCAGGATTGTCCTTTACAGGGGCAATGGGCAGAGCCCACATAGCCCTAGGGCCCCCCAAGACTGGTAGACTGGACACACTAATGAATATGAAACAGTGTAACAGACACCTGGAAACTGCCAGATTTTTGCAAGGTGTTGAAGAAATCCATAGTGTAATACTATATTGTTGATTTCCGAGGATGGCAAATTTTATAAAGTACATGAATAAGTATCATGTAATTTCATTGAAACAGCATTAGAAGCATTCTTATGTCCATCTTACAGATGAAAACATGGATATGCAGAAAAAATAAGTAGTTACCTCAAGTTCCAGCTGTTAGGCAATGGCAGAACCAGACTTTGTGTCAGATTTTCTGACTACAAATCCTGTGCTCTTTCCTCCTGGGAAAGGATCAGACAATAAAGCGGGGGGGAGGGGTAGAAAGGACAGAAACACTATGAAGATTTATCTAGAGCTCAGGACTTAAGTTGTAAGTGAAAGAATAATAATAAAAGAAAAAACTGTTTGAAACAAAATGAGTTTATTGGCTTATGTAACAGATTTCAGGTGCATCTGGACTCATGACATGAACCACTAGTATTCTTTTAAATTTTTATTTATTGAAGTAGAGTTGATTTACAACTTTTTGTGTTAATTTCTGCTATACAGCAAGGTGATCCAGTTATACATATATACACATTCTTTCTGTTTTTAATATTCACTCCCACTATGGTTTGTATTAATGGAACATAATGGAAAATAATATAATACCATAGGATATTGAATATACTTCCCTGTGCCTTACAGTAGGACCTTGTTGGCTGCCCATTCTGTACATGACAGCTTGCATCTGCTAATCCCAAACACCCAATTCCTCCCCCCCATCCTCATCCCCTTGGCAATCATAAGTCTGTTCTCTATGAGTCTGTTTCATAAGACAGATTTGTTTGTGTCATATTTTAGATTCCACGTGTAAGTGATATCATATGGTATTTTCTAACTTCCTTACTTAGTATCATAATCTCCAGTTGAATCCATATTGCTACAGATCACATTATTTCATTCCTTTTTATGGGTGGGTAGTATTCCATTCTATACATCTGCCACATCTTCTGTATCCGTTCTTCTGTCAATGGATATTTAGGTTGTTTCCATTTCTTTTGATTATTGTGAACAGGGAACATTGGTATCATCTGTCTTGGTATCACTTTGAGGCTTCCCATTTCTTTGGCAGACTTCCCTGACCAAGAGACAAGAGGGCTACTAGCAGTTCTCATGGTTTCAAATCCAGAAAGAAAAAAAAAAATCTATCACAACAGTCCAATACAGAAACTGGTTCTCAAACTTCACTGAGTCCTGGGCCCATTCCTGGATCAACCCATCACTTTGGCTTGGTAGCTTGGATGATCTCATAGGTCTAGGGTCACAGGTTCATCACTGGATGCAGGGTTGGTGTCTGTCTACCCCAAATCCTGGGACCTGAGATTAGGGGAGGGCTGGGTCTCTAAAGAAAAACTGAGGTGCTGTTACCAGAATAAAGGGTAATGGCTGCCAAACAGCTATCTCCCTTGGGGTAGAAAAGGCAAAGAGCATTTGAGCCTGAGTGAACCTCAGGGTGGGGCACAAATGGGAGTCAGCACCCCACACTTGAATGTGGACAGAGAAGGTGCCCAATAAATACTGACAAAGAAATGAATGAATGTTGGTTCAGACTGTCATTGAATAATGAAGACGGGGACCCTCTGGAGCATAGGATACATAAAGGAATGTTGAAGAAAAGATGCTAGATCCATACTGGGAAGCACCCTTTGAAGTGCAATGCTGTTTTTATCAGGCCATGACAGTTTTAGAAGGTTTTTTGATCAGGGGTGTGCCATGGTCAAAATTTGAAGGAAAAAAACCTGGAAATTTTTAAAGTGCTATACTAAGTGAGAGTACTATTTTTTTGTGGGCCAGGAGTGCTCTCCTTGCCTGTGAAGGTTTTTGCTTGATCTGAAAGTCCTTGAGAAAAGAAAACCATGAACATGTCACTGGAAGAGTAGCAGCAGGCTATCCTATCAAAGCCTGATTAGATATACCCTCCCCCTTTCAGGGCCTCGAAGTATGTAGCCCCACCCATATGAGGGTGAAGGTCTGAACTCCAGGACACTGGAGTTTCTCAGACTCACATCTGTGGGATGGTTGAACAGGTCTGGGTGCGGCCCCTGGGGTGTGTGAACATCTTTCTTAACCACAGAGGACTTGATGGAATGCAACTCTGTATCGTGATTAGGCATGATTTATGGGCATTCCTTATTACATCTGACTGGGGGGTCCTCAATGAGAATTTCAGGGTGAAATGTCTCAACACTGATGCATCCCCAGGATGAGTCAAATCATCAAGTGATGACTTGAATCAGCTGGGGATGGAAGAGTATGGACAGAGGGCTCTGAATGACACAATTTCTTCCTATTCTTATGTGGAGCCGTGGCTGCTTCTGGTCCAAAACGGAGAACAAATGTCAGAATTGAAAACAACAACAACAACAAAAAAAGACATACTTGCAGAGCTCAGGCATCAAGATTTCTCTTTTGGTGAACTTCTTCCAGAAGTGATCACACTTATTCATCTTATATTGCTTGTTCATATTGCTTGTTCATTTTATATTGCTTGTTCATGTTTATATTGCTTGTTCATTTTATATTGCTATGAATATTTAAAATCTTCTGCTTGTCTTCTGAAGCAACTTTTCTAAGAGGTGCACTACTAAAATCTTTATAAATACCCAACAAAAGTACGAGGGCTTTCAAACAAAGAGAAGTGGCAGACAGAGCTCACGGAAGGAGTCATTTGAGGATGGGGCAGGGGAGGGGACATTTACTGAGCTTCCCTGATACAATGAATTCCCCTGCTATGACCTGGAGGCCTTGTCCCAGGACAAAGTCCTGGGATTGTGGATCTCACTAGGTCCTGGACTTGTTCCTGAACCAACCAGTCACCTGGCTGGGTGGATGTGATGATCTCACAGGCCCAACAAGGGCCACAGGTTCACCACTGGATCAAGGATGGATGCCAGCCCACCCAAACCCATGGAACCTGAGTGGGTGACTCCCCAAAGGAAAACTAAGCTGCTGTTAGCATTAGAAGGGTACTGGCTGCCAAGGAGGCAAAAACAACAGGAAAGCCCTCAGGGTGAGAAGACTGAAGTACATTTGAGGGCTGAAGCTCCTGAAACCTTCCCTAGGGTTGGGGTAGTGTAGGTGTCTGCCTTTTGAGGTTGAATCTCTGCTCTGTTACTCATTAACTCAGTGACTTTGAACAGGTTACCCAATCTAATATTTGGCTACCTCTTCTGCAGGAGAGGGTACCAACAGTACCTACTTGATAGGATTGATTTGAAGATCAAATGAGATGATGCATGTACAGCAATTAGTATAATGGAAATGCTCCCTAAATGAAACTGACTAGGTCACTGTCATCTTGACATGTAACAGGTCAGCCCTACTCCCTAGAGGAGACTTGGGTGAGAGTCTTACTCAATCTGCTTTTAGTTCTCATGCTCTTTCCTCTCTCTGAATTTTTAAAATCTCGTGAAGCTTAAGAGGGGGTTAAAGTGCCCCAAACTCTCTATTTTGGTGCATTAATAGAGCAGGCTAGAAACACTGGTTCTCCCCCAAGAAGACACATGCTCCTGGGATTTCCCTGGCAGTCTCGGAAGAGCCTGAAGGTCTGTCGTTAGCAGCTGGATCAGGGTGGGGAAAGGGACCATTTTCAAATTGCTAATTTTTTTAAAAATTGGACATTATTTATTCTTAGCCAGAAAAATATGGCTGAACCCTCTGCAGGGACTGTTTCCTTGCTGTGTCCTCAAGGATGCTGGGACCAGCCAAAGACTGCAGCTGGAGTCCTCGGGGCTGCCCAGAGAACCTGTAGTGTCTGCACAGGGCTCCACAAGTGGGGAGGGGAGCAGTTCACCTAAGATGAGTGAGCAAAGGGCTCCTTGGAGGAAAGGTTTTAACACCAAAACATCCTGTTCTAACTCCAGCCACTGAAAAACCAAGCTGTACTTTCTGAAGGGCTCACTATTGCAAAGGGCATAAAGAGGTGGTTGACATAGGAGGGAGAGGGCTGATATGGAGAACTGAAGAACAAAGTCAAAAGTGGAGGGAAAATCTTCCACCCCATTAAAAAAGTGTATGCATTTATGTACAATCACATGTATCTACAGAGAAATTTTTAAAAATTAAGAGCATATGGGCTCTAAAAGACCCATGTTGAAATTTCAGTTTCACCACTTCCTAGCTTGTGTGATCTCCCTGATGCTCAGTTTCCTCATCTATTATAGTATTTCAGTTCAGTTCAATTCAGTCGCTCAGTTGTGTCTGACTCTTTGCAACCCATGGACTGCAGCATGCCAGGTCTCCCTGTTCATCACCAATTCCCAGAGCCCACTCAAACTCATGTCCATTGAGTCAGTGATGCCATCCAGCCATCTCATCCTCTGTCGTCCCCTTTTCCTCCTGCCCCCAATCCCTCCCAGCATCAGGCTCTTTTCAAATGAGTCAGTTCTTTGCATCAGGTGGCAAAAGTATTGGAGTTTCAGCTTCAACATCAGTCTTTCCAATGAATATTCAGGACTGATTTCCTTTAGGAGGGA